>JACDOX010000011.1:9451123-9484025 GCA_014549065.1 Cardinalis cardinalis | reverse complement strand
CTCTCCTCTCCTCTCCTCTCCTCTCCTCTCCTCTCCTCTCCTCTCCTCTCCTCTTTTATTTTCTTAGAAGTTTTTCTGTATTATATATAATCAAGGAATGAAAACACTTCACTGTGTCCTTAAGCATACTTACCGAGAACAAAAAATCTGTAATATATGTGAAGAGCTTAGCAACAACACTGTTTTGAGAGATGTGTGTATGGAAACTTACACTGCCTAGAGAGGTCTTTCTTACAGCTGGCATTACTTTGAAAAATTGTGTTTCATTTAGCTGCTACAATGTGGTGTACTTGATAAAGTAGACATACAAATGCTATCAAGGTTATCTTGAGTTCACCAATCTGCCGTTCCTCTTTCAGTTGACCCCCCTCTTCACTGCAACACAATCTTTCCTCTAGACCTGTTTTTGTTTAGGTTTCTGAAAGAAGTCAGCCAACTAATCACTAAACAATCTAATCACTCAGAATCTATTTATAAAAGCATACAACAATTCAAAGAAGATATACCAAAAATAAGAATAAATAATAGAACGTAAGTAAATAATCTATCTAGAAGATAAAATTTAACAAGATAGTTAAAAATTGTCTTACAAGTTTATATATTTTAGTCATTATAGTAGTAGTGCTATTAATAGTATCTTGTTCACTTTAATATATACAACAAATAATTAACAAATCTATCAATAGAATTTTTTAGCGCAAAGAGAAAGGGGAGATGTAGAAAACAGAAAGATAGAAACTATGTGCTGAGTTAATATTACAGCAATGCAATACACACATAAATTCATACATTTATATATGGGGGGTAGGTCTTATAAAATTAAAATGTGAAACTTATTCTTAAAGCTCAATAGCTGGAATAGCCACATATTGTTTACTACTCATCTCCATTGACACCAACGTTTTTAATGCAAAATGAATAATTTTATTTCTTCTCCAATATAGGACTATTATTTACCAAATAAAGCCATTTTGAAAATTACTAGCTATCGGTTTCTTGATATATGTATGTGACTGAAAGTTAGGAAGGAGAGCAATAAATGCTATGCTGAGCAAGCAAAAAGGAAAACATATTTGGAGAAGTTATATGGAAAACTTGACTGAAGAGATATTCTGAAATGCTACTTTTGGGCATATTCAGATTATGTACCTTGCCCTACCTTATTATTTCACATATCCAACATTAACTGTCACAGTAATATTTGCATTAGTAAGTATGGCTGATTTTCTCCACTGAGTGTCTTGAAGCAACATTTAATCCAGAGACCTTGGGCTCAAGCTGTCCAGAATATAGCCTGCCAGTGTCCTTAGAAAGACAGGCATCCTGGCTACCAGTCATCTGTGAGTTCCCAGGGGAAAGTTGATTTCTGAGACCCATAGCTCTCACAATCAGAAGAGTGAGGTCTATCTGCTACAGTGAGGTTTAATGGGATTTTCCTGTTGGTAGCCTTTTAGAACAGGGCTCAACAATTTTACTGCCATTCTATGCTTCTCAGTCTCAATTGCAACGCTCACATTTGCTTTGACCATGACATAATTGACTTTTGCCAGCTGGATATTGTGTGACATGCCACCACATTCTGCCCCCTACATAAGCTGATAGAAAAGAAATTAGAGCTAAGCAAGTGTGGTTAGTATTCTGGATAGGAGGATGGTTTTGTCATTAATGTGAACCTTTTTAAACTTAGATTCAATAACCAAACCATGCACAAATCTCTTAAAGTAAGCCAAAAGGTTGTGAAGGAGTGCTACAGGAGATTCAGGCTGGATATCAGGGACAATTTCTTCACTAAATAGTAGTTAAGCAGGGGAACAGACTGCCAGAGAAGTGGTTGGGTCACCATTCCTGAAAGTGTTCAAAAAATGTTTGAATATGGCACTTGGGAACATGACTTAGTGGTGAAGATGTTGGTGATATTACATTGATGGCTGGACTTGATGTTCCTAGATGGGTTTTCAAACCTTAATTGTTCTATGATTATACCGACTCCTTCCCAGAGGGAGGTCATTGGGAGGAAAGGGACCAGGAGCATCCTGATGAAAGGGAGTTTCACAGATGAAAGTGCTTCTCATCACTGTAAGATGCTTAAAACAGAGACAAATCAACTCAGACCTGCTGGATGTGGCCAGAGCTGGATGCACCCAGCTGACAGAGCCTCAGCTCTCTCGCTCCTTGCATCACTTTCTGTTCAAGTGCTGAAAAAAGACTATAAAAAAATTCCACTGGGTTAGAATCACAGGATGGTTTGGGTTGGAAGGGACCTTCCAGATCATCTAATTTCAACTGCACTGACATGGACAGAGGAATTCTCCATTAGTCCAGCTTGCTCAGAGCCCCATCCAACCTGGCCTCAAACACTTCCAGGAATGGGGAGCTCACAGCTTCTCTGGGAAAACTGTTCCAGAGCCTCACCAACCTCACAGTAAGAAATTCTTCGTAACATTGAGTCTATTCCTATTCTCAGAGCAGTATCAGCTAGAGCTGTGTGAAAAAGTAACCTACTGCCTTATGCGTTTATTTTAGAGTATAATTGGATGGAAGTACAGACAAGTGATATAAGTTTGAAACAGAAGCTTATGGCTTTGTAAAACCAAGAGCAAATACTTGGTATAAACTTGCAGTCATATTTTTATCTCAGAGAAAACATAATTAGAAAGAAAGATACAGTATAACTTGCTTTAATAAACTGTATTTCACATATGCTTTATAATTTGAAATGTTACACCATATTTGAGTGACTCAAGTGGGATCAACTTTCATAATTATCTAAATCAGCTTGACGTGTCTAGGGATCTGAATTTACATAACTAACTGAGGGAGTTTAGGTTTTATTTTTTTCTTTCATATCCGTGATCAGTACAAAGGGCAATAGGCTATTTTCAAAGTGCTTGGTAGATCTGCAACAGCTTGCTAAAAAAGGAGAAAAACATGTAATTTAAACAAGATACAAGTGGTATTTACGATTTAAAATATTGACTGTATACCCATGTCTTAAGAACTTAGATTTAAGAAAATATGCAGATAGGTTTATGAAAATGGTTAACTCCAGCAGAAATAGAAATAGTTGAGAAGTAGTTTATAGAGAAGATTTATGTTAATAATATGTTGATTAGGAAGGAGATCCATGATTTTTTTTGTTAAACAGAGAATTTTACAATACAAATTTAGTATTCCTGTTTAGATATTAAACTCTCATTTGCACAGGATGATGAATGAAAGTCAATATAGTCAACAAAGTAGAACCAAAGTTACCTGTATTGCATCTGAATCTCTTCCAGGGGTGAATAAGAAAAGGTGTTAACTTCAGTCAGGCATCAAAATATTGCCTGAAAAGCCTGGTCATCTGGGTGAAGTATGTCATCAGGGAAAAGAAATGTATTATATCCTCCTCTATCTGAAGCCATATTAGAATAAGAATATGTAATACAGAAATTTCAAAAATTCAGTAGACTTATGCATAAATATGAGGTATTCAAGAGCAAAAACTGGCATGCATTCTGTTAAATAGAAGTAGAAATAAAAATGTATATTTCTTCTAATATATATGTATATTACTTATAATTTTCTGGTGCAGAACAGAAATGCTTGCAATTAGGTACTTACTGAAAAGATAGATATCTCAAGGTGATGTCTTTTCATTTTAAGTATTAACAGAAGTCCTTTCTACCATGTACTAACCCTAAAATTAATTGAAAATCTCAACATATTTTGCCTTTTTACACTTACCTTTAGTTTTAAATAGAATATTAAAATAATCTCACACACACACATACACACACATAAGATTCATAATAGTTTCAGGTAAATATTACATTTCCTCCTAATACTGGTCATGAGAGTAAATTATATGCATGACTACATATTACAAATTCTTCTGGCCCATGCACATGGAAACATAAGTTTATGACTTTCATAAGGCAAACATGAAATGAAGCAAAACAGACTTAAAGCACCTTTGTATGAACAATGGATTCTCTTAATGCATGAAACAAGTGAAAAACAAATAAATAAGATTCTGACAAAACCAGCTATAAATTACTGCCAAAATTTTCACATCTTCATGGCTAAGGAAGGCTGATCAGGAATGACATTTTCAGAATATGGTCAAAGGTAATGCTTTGAATGTTTAAAAATAAA
Source organism: Cardinalis cardinalis (assembly GCA_014549065.1). Classification (NCBI taxonomy): domain Eukaryota; kingdom Metazoa; phylum Chordata; class Aves; order Passeriformes; family Cardinalidae; genus Cardinalis; species Cardinalis cardinalis. The sequence goes on along the minus strand of JACDOX010000011.1, from coordinate 9,479,888 downwards.
TATTGGTATATGTACGTGAGAATACTTTATTTTTTTAAGATAGACATGCATTCCTGCTAAAAAATGTAACTCATATATTGACTATATAAGGTCTCAAAGCAAGATTTTCCCCAGATATTTGCCAATTTAGCAATCCTCCAATACTTTAGTGTGCTTGATTTGAAAACAATGAGGTTTTCAGAGAATTAGAGAGGTGGACATCATGAAACAGGAAACTTAAATTGATTAGATATTGAAAGGAATCAATTTGTGTAACTTTTAAAGTGAAGCAAGCAGATTATTTTGATCTTTACTTTTAGAAACCTGTTGAAACCACATTTTAAGAAAAGCATTGATTATTCAAAACTGATAAATACAGGCAAAAAAACTCCTCTATAATAACTTTATGAAATTATGAAAAGGATTTTTTTTTCCTTTCCCCATATATACATCAAATGCAGAGTCAAGTTAACATAAATTGCTTGTATGATCTCTTATACTGTTTCCAGGATTATACATACACATATACATAATTTATATGAACAGAATTCTTTTTTTTCTAGAAAGAAGTTTTCAAGTCTTAAAACACTTTCTCAGGAAATTTTATACCAGCTTGATTTCAACTTCATATTAAAGATTTTCTTTGAAGAGACTGAAATGAAGATTTATTTATTCCATGTCAGGATCAAAAAATCAGTGATTTTTTTTTGACTGCAGCCTTTTCAATATCCTTTCCATTTCTCAGCAAGATTAACAAAGATATACTAGGTAAAGATACACCAATTTTCATTAAAATTCTTACACTTGTATCAAAGCAATAGATGAACTTGTATAATACAAACAATCTTTAGTACTTGCTCTGAAATGCTGGAAAAAAACCTTAGTACTAAATATCTCCTGTGCTGAAGCTGCATCTGTGAAGAACAGATATTAACTAGCAGTTTATCTATAAATATGTACATTTTTAGTCCTAAATTACTTGATTAAAAAATATCAGACCAAACTGTATGTTAGATCATTATCACTTGCCAAAACGGAATTTAGAATGCTGAAATTTAGATTGAAAGTTTATTGCAGCCAAAGTAAAGAAATTATCTAAATGTAAATCAACCTAATTCATTGGAATGAAAATATGTATGGGAATTAACCACCTAGACCATAAAGATAATCACTACCATGTATTAAAACATAAAAAGAAATACATATTTTTTTACTGGAAATAAAAAGATCATTGACTATGACAGATGCGAAACATGGATCATATAACAAGTGTTTACATATTCAAATACTTTTAGTTTGTTTAACTGAATGACACACTGATAAATGTTTTAAATAATTTGCTGTGTATTGAGTGTAATAACTTATTGCATAATAATACATTCTAGATACATGTAGCAAATGAAACGTTGTTTTAAATTGCTTCTGCAGGGTCTAATGATGTAAATGCCACTGAAAACTGAAGTATCATCCTAACTGGAACCATCACTAGAATAGTGATGAGGAAACTTTGTGGATGTTCAGGTGTTCCAATGAGGAAGGGTTTATCTGATTACAGAGTTGTTTCATCTTTGACTTTCACCTTCACTTGTTGAAATTTGGATTTAGGTGTCATCACTGGGGGCATGGGTACAAGTGGGTACAGTCTTTATGCCTCTGATACTATCAGTGAAAGAGGCACTCAGTTTATCCAAAAGGCATTTGGTTCAGTGGCTTTTCAGGTATTCACATGTTTTCCTCTAGGATCTATTGACAACCATGATTAGATCTCCACTGGGAATAAGGAGAGGATAGATATGCAGGACATTTTCACCTAGAAACCTAAACTAAGGGTGCAGAAACTTAGTAAAACTGATTGAGAAGAAAATTATTGTAGTCCCCTCAACCCTGGCTATGCAAAGTTTATTAACCTCCCTCCTGAAAGAAATTGACCAACCAAAAAAACCAACCAACCAAAAAACCAAAAAAAAACCCAAACCAGACTCACCCACCAAATGTGTAATGACTCTTTATGTCAATAAAATACACCTGGTCCCAGCATCAAAGAAAATCTTACAATAAATTAACAGTCCTTCACTACCTTGTTCCATACCATAGTGTGACCATGAGTTTGTTGGATTCTCATCACCAAACTACACTTTGGAAAAGAGCCACTTTAAAAAATCTATTGTTATCTAAACCAGAATGTTGAACAATTTCAACAAAATAATAGTTGAATGGCTAGCTCCCAGTTTGAAAAGTGCACTATCACAGTGACAGTGTTATTCCCCTAATAATGGAGAGAAGGTTTAAAGAGAAGAGCTTTAATATCTGTAAGGATCTGGAGATAAAAATCATTATTGAAGTAATTCAATATCACTGGATACAATATGTCATAACTATCTAGGAGTTTTATTTGCAGATTAAGTGACAACTACTGAATAAATCTCATCTGGAAAGGATGATTGTTTTATTAGCCAAACCATTTGTTTTCAGTGATTGCAGAATTGCTCAGATGTAAATAGATAAACCTTTTACGTAATTGAAGGAATAGAGATCTGATGTTTTCATAGGACGTTCATTAAAATATTCCCTTGGATTTATTTTTTTAATGAAATTTCATTTTTATTTAATTTTTTTCCCACCATGGAGATTATTTTCTTGTCACTCTTCACAATTTCACATACTGAGCTACAGGAGGAATTGCTGTCAACAGCATTTTCTTTTAATGTGGCATATTTAAAGAGGCTGGTATTTTAGTTCTCGTCTGAGTGAATATGAGTCTCAGTTGCTTAGAGAATACACAATCTTGCATGCAAATTGTGCATTTATTAGAAGACAGCTATAAATCTGTGTATACTGGATCCTAATTTTTAAATGCTGTTATTTTAACCATGCTCAAATTAAGTAAATAAGGCAAATAATTCAGAGCCAACTTCAACAAAGTGATACTCTAACAGCTGATTATTTCTCTCACAAGCTACTTAAGAATACACAAGGAAAAAACCGAATTTATTATTTCATGGCCTGATGTTAAAACACATCTTGATTTATGTGGTTCTTTATAGCTTTATATGGTCCCTTATACTGCCAGGAGCAGCAAGTCACAGTAAATGTCCCCAAGTTTTAGTGATTGGATGCTGGGCAGAGAAACATAAAGCTCACTAGGCATAATATGTAATCAGGTTTCCAGAAGTAATTATTGTCTTCTAAAAAATAATTTAATCTAATGAAGTATGCTACTGGAAGCCTCAGAGCATTTGGAAAGGAGCCTTTTATCTTATCCTGCTCTTACTCCTGTAATCTTGATGATTCTTTTTTTCACTCCCATAATGCTTTCCCATAGAAGACAAAATGCAACTGATTCAACTACAGTAGTAATTTGGAAGGTGGGTGTAAGAAGTAAGTTTGGCAAATTGCTTTGTTTCTATAAATGTGAAATACTGGAAACAAGTAATGAATGTTGTTCAACTTTTCAACTAGGTTTACAAAGATGATGTTCATTATCTATGCTATCTTTTACAAAAAACTGGCCACCTCACAGAAAAGGTATATTTAAAGTAGTGAAAATTTGAAAATACCCAAGTATAACTGCTTTTAGGAATGTAAATATGCATATTTATATTAGAAAATTATTTGTTATGAGCACCTCAATCTTTCTAAGTAATTAATTTTTGCAAAATCTCTCTGCCATCTTAAGTCACATGACAATAGCTTAATACTGATTTATTTTGCCCTGTGTGATAAGAACTGTCCTCAAATTTTGTCTATATCAAAAGTCACTAAGTTAAGCAATTTATACTATGAAATATTTGTTGATATTAATTATATGAAGCAGAGGAAAAGATGGGAAAATTTTGTTCCTATGTTGGGTCTTGGAGACTCGCTTTGAAATAAGTAATAAAAGTTTGCTTTTTTAAAGCTAAATATTCCTGAAAATGAAACAATTTTTTTCCCAGATATCTTTTGTAAACATTTGAAAATTGCAATATTCAAACTCTCTACCTGCACTGAAAATCAGTTCCACACATAGAAATACCTGATTTCATGAGCTCCAGTGACAAACCAGGACAAGAAATCTGTCATAATGAACCTTGCTTCTTTAAATTACCTGCAAATTTGCATTTAGAAGAGAGCATGTGAGTGTGCCACAAGGATTGCAGGCTGGGTGGTGTGAGCAGATGTTGGACAGCTGCAATGGCAAGTACCTGTGACACCCTGTGCTCCTCCTACTTACATTTCAATACAGGCAAACAATTTTACTTTTTCTCCAAACTTAGTGTCTAAATCTAAAATGGACCCTTTGCTGTTTAATTGCATTAATAAGGGAAAGGAATATTTTTGAAGAGTCAAAGATACCATGAGACCCTGTAAACAGCAGGAATAACCTTTAAGGCAATGTTCAAATGACTACATCTCTCTCAATGCAATTTTCTCTGCTAGGGCTACCTGGACACAGACATTAAAAGAGCCTTTTAGGAGGTACTCTTCTTGAGTTAATGTCTAAATATAACACAATTGAATTACAGTTTTTTTTCTCCCCTGCCAAGCAGAGTTCAAGTGCATTGGCTACCTTTTACAAGACCTGCAAGCACTAAATCATTTTCAAACTACACAAGTATGATATGTAACATCTCTGAATTGCTGTTCTGCTCAACAATATTTTTAAAAATTTAAGCAGCATTCACACAATCAAACTTAAGCAATCAATGGACTTAGTAAGTCTTGTAACAAAGATATGTGGTTTCTCTGAAATTCCTTTGTAGTTCTCTAACAAACACCACTTTTGGAACAGCAATAAAGAACAGCACGTTAATTATTCAGCCTGCAGTCCAGCACACAGGTGAAGAGAGACACTAACTCTCCAGTGAGCTTAGAGTTGTTTACATGCACCCGTATTCTTCACATATCTGACAGAGCTGAAAAACTCAGTTTGCACAGTGCTAATCATGCATTTTGTGCAAGAAAAAGAATTGAGAGTATATAAGATTAATTTTAATGTTGTTTTTACAATATAAACCATGCCAAAATAATATGAAAAGAAACAAAAAACCTCAAACCCACCACCAACAAATGAAAACCAAAAAACCAATGCAACTTCAAAACAAGAATAAAGTGGGCAAGTGTATTCCCTTGAGATTTATTTTTGATGAATGAAATACATTCTAACTCACACCAGCCTGATACACTTGTGATAAAATATTTTTTTAGAAAGCATTGTGGAAATTACTTTGAATAAAACATATTTTCTTCTTGGATACAAAAAAAGAACGCAATTATGTCTTCAACAGCCAATTTTTGAACAGCAAAAACATGTCGAATGTCCTGATTTTCCTCCTGTTTCTTTTTCTTCTACAGATCCTATTCCATCTTATCCCATCCTTAAGCCAACTTATAAATTAGGAGTTATAAAGTAAGCAATTTGTGTTTAATTCCATTTAATGAAACTGAATTAAATTTAAATAAGGCAGCAGACATGCAGGGTATATGAAAAGCACTTTTCATGTCTGTATGTAAGACGCCTGTCTGTAAGATAGCCAGAAGTCACTGGGGCATTTGGCACTGGGAGATTTAACACAATTCACTCCATCCCACTTTGTGGTCACAAAGCAGTAGGAAGGCATTCCTAAGTACCCTCAAAGTGTCAATCTGGAAATATTTTGAATATTATGATGTGCCCCATTTGTATAATTTCATTTTTACTCCTAAAGTGTATGTATTCATACAAGACATAATTTATACTATTTCAATAGCATAGCTCAAGGCATCCTGTAGATTCGTTTTGAAACAGAAATTGATGGAAGAATATCTTCTTATGAGAAAGTGGTATAATTCCAGCTGGCATAGGTACTAAAGCTCTTCTTTGCATTATGTAATTTTCTGTTTGTTTTCAATCATCTTTTGGGATATAGGATGGTATCTCATGACTGGTAAAAAAAAACCCAAAAAAACCAAACAACTAGTATTAAAATAAATTACTAAAGCAAAGAACAAATCCTTTGACTATGAAACTCTATGTATTTCAAAAAACATTTCTAGAAAAGTGGTGGAGAGCAGTTCATTATTCTTCCTTACTTTGAGAAATCAGGTCTGGTTGCTCTGTGGTAATATTCAGGAGTCTCATTTCCTTCTGTACTGCTTCTCATTCCTGTCATTGTGGAAGTCTTAAAATTCCCCTGGGGTATTTCAATGAATTGTCCTTGTGACTGTCCACTTGTTGCTGAAATGCAATTCTATGCATGAGGGAAGCAGCAAGAGGGAACAAACTGCTCTTTCACATCATTTACTCGCATAACCTGGAAGGTAAAGTACACAGACCCACATGGTATTTCCCTGTTTCTCTTATCTCACCACTTGCTACTGATAAAGAAGCGGTAAATATACTTTTAGTATTAATTTTTATACTTTATATTACTTTTTTTTTCTCAATTTTTAGCGAAGAACAATTTCTACTTTGGCATTATTCCACCTACTAGAAAGTTACTTTATCAAAATGGTTTTCTTGTTTGCTTGTTTATTTATTTACCCAGCACTGCACATAACTTTATATTTTCATTTAAGGAACATGAAACATAGAAGTGATCTTTTTTTTTTTTTTTACTTGTCTTTCTTTGGTTTTTTTCTTGGTTTTGGTTTGTTGGGGTTTTTTGGGGAGGTGAGGGGTTTTTTTTGAAGAGTAGAACAAAAAACTCCAGGGAAAAGCATTTGAAATAAAGCAAAGTTAATTGGAATGAAGCAGAAGAACTTTGCTGGAAGAGACCTGAAATGTCTAGATAGGTGATGAAACAACGGGAAGTATCCCACAAGTTCCTTTAACCTGTTTAGGAAACTATGATTGTGGGCAGGTTTGACTAAATGTTTTTCATCGTGTGCTGCTTAGAATTGAACCAATCAGAGTTAAAAGTAGAAGAGATCATGAATCTAATCATAATACAGAATGTGATGGAGTTTAATGGATTTAAAATACATTAGCAAAATTTATAAATGGAGGAAAATATTGGAAATTGTAAAAGTTTTCTATCAGGCAGAAAGAAATTGCAGCTACAGAAAAACATTGACTTTTTTCACTTGTTTCTTGCTAAAGTGCTCCAAGTTGATGTGGTAAGCTTTTGAGAGATGGAGAAGCTACTGCTTAGAGAGAAGAGTGGGAAATTAGTGAGTTTTTCTTGGAATTTGAGTAAAAAAACCCACAAAGAGTATCACAAAAGAAATTTTTTTTTAATAAAATATTATTTTCAGCAAAAATCCATTTTCTGGATGTCTAAAAAACCTTAATGCAATCTGTATCCCCATAATTCAGGTCCTGGTGATCAAAGGTTTCATTTGGTGCCACATAGCTCTTTGACCTTGGCTAAGTTTTGGTGATAAAATGATAGTTGCAGTGTGAGATGTGCAGGCTGAAACCTGGAATAATAGAAAAACACAGAAAGATAAATACATACACTTGCTGAGAAGGTATTTAGGTCCTTACAGATTTGAGGGGAAAAATACAGTCATAAAATATATTGTGGAAAAAATAGGTAGAATTCAAAGTTGGCAGTTTAGCATCAGCAAGTCTCTGCACTCAAGGGGAATTCTTTCGCACCCAGCTGACTTCCTGGCTGTCAAAGGCTCCATGGCAATCTCACTGGCAGTGGGACACAATATTAAACCTTAGCTTCCTGTCTCGTTACCTCTATGTATTTTTTGTGCTCTTACTTAGGTATTTTCTGCTTGGGAAGTTTCTCTCTGCATGCCTGAACAAAAGGGACCTGGTGGGTGAATGCTGCAGTGCATCTACTGTGCTCTTCTAAATATTTTACAAGGCCTAGAATACTAAACTGGCAATAAATGACATCTTCCATAAATATTTTTTGACTGATACAGCTGTCAGAAGATTTTTATGCCAAGTGGCATGGGAAACTACCAATTACAATTATTACATGTGTTCAGTTTTGGACTAGGATGTGCAGATGTAAAAGTAATTGAATAATTTTTTTTACAGCCAGGTCATGTCTGAAATGTTATTAAACAAAATAAAATTAGAATTATCTCAGTCAATTTCAACCAGTCAGCTGTAAATGCCAATGCCTGCATTCTAACTCTTAGATTTGAGTGGAAAAGTATTGATGGGATCACTAAAGAAGCACATATGCCTGTGTGCATTCTTGGATACACACACAAGGTAGCCTTTAACCTTTGGTTTCACAGCAGAGAATCTCACATAGTCTGCATCAGAAGTAGTTTCTGCCTTAATGCAACTGTACATCATAATTCTATTTTCATTAATAAAGGAAAGTCCTAATGAATTAATATATGTATCTCATTTGCATGTCTGACGTAAGTCCTCCTTCCAGTCTTTCCCTCTTTTGCTAGGAGAATTGTGATATTGTTGTGATCATTATTTTCAATACTGTTTCAACAGCTGTTTGAATCTTCCCAACCCTCTAGCTTCCTAACCTCAAGCCTCCCAACCATGCCCTGCTTTTTCACATCCACTCCTGGAGACCTCTTCAGGAAGTTAAATTTAACATTGAGAAAAAAGAAACCATGGATGGTATTTATTAGAAAAAGTTCTCAGTTAACATTTTTGTGGGGTACCTTTTGTCTTTACTGACACCATAATTTTCCCTGATAATCCATCTTTTTGGGTCCTGCTCCATTGGTTCACACACACTCTTAAGAAGTCCTGAATGCTATAAAGACACTAATTCTGCAGATTGAATTTTTTTATTTACAGTAAACCATAACAGGCATGTGAACAATTCACAACTGTCTAGATAGAATCACTGAGGCTGGAAAAGACCTCCAAGATCATCAAGTTAAACTTTTGATTGAATACCACCATACTCACTAAACCAGGTGTCACGTCTACTCATTTTTTTAACACTTCCAGCGATGGTGGCTCCACCACCACCATGGGCAGCCTGTTCCAATGCTTAACCACTCCTTCAGGGTAGAATTTTTTCCATGTATCCAACCTAAACCTCCACTGACTTACCATGAGGCCAATTTCCCTTTTTCTGTCTCTGTTTGTCTGGAAGAAGAGGCCAATCTCTCCACAGCCTCTTTTCAGGCAGATGTAGAGAGCAATAAGGTCTCCCCTGAGCCTGCTTTTCTCCAGGCCAAACACCCCCAGCTCCCTCAGCTGCTCCTCATCAGAGCTGTGCTCCAGACCCTTCCCCAGCTCTGCTGCCCTTCTCTGGACATGTTCCAGCCCCTCAATGCCTTTCTTGTAGTGAGGAGCCCAGAACTGGACACAGCACTCTTAACTTATATCTTCCATTTTCCTGCTAACCTTAGATACAGGCTTACACAAACTTGGCTTCTATTGTTTTGTTGTCGAGTATTATCTATCATAACTCTATTTCTAATGCTAGTTTATGTGGTCTACGAAATATATTTATTACAATTGGTATTCTGGTGAATGCTGTCAGCCTGAATCACTCAATCTTACCTCCTCAGTCCAAAGTGAATTTTGCATGAAACCCCGTTTGCAGAGAGATCTCCACCCATTATTYTGTTCATGTTTGACCCTTATGAATGATATGTAACTATCAAAAAAAGAGTGAAATATGTACATTTACCTACATACATATAGATGTATGTATGTAYATACATACATATGTATACATCTATATGCATATATATCTYTGTATGTACATGTGTTTAAGTAGCCAACAAAAATGAACATGATTGCACCTCCAATACAATTCCCTGTTCATACCTGCTCTTATTTTATTCCTCTCTGTTCTTCCAACGCGTTGCTGTGCCCTTTGAAGCAGGAAAAATATTTTCTTTTTTATTTCTACAAAACCAAATTCAGAAGTCTTAACTTTTGTGTCAATCTCTGGATGTTATAAAGACAATAATAAATAAATAGAGATGCCACTTGAGGGTGGGAAGTTCATCATTTACATTTGTAAATTTGGGAAAGGGAAGGCTTTAGCCATATGAGTAGTTAAATCAATTTGMAAGAAGGGAAGGTATCAAACAGCTGGTGTAGAAGTAGCTATCATAATTTTCCCAGGAAAAAAAACACCCAACAAACTGTTTTATAATATGTGTTGTGGTTTTGCAGGTGATTTGGCCATGAAGAAAATGTAATTTTCTCCAATGAACTGTGTTTTATGTGTTTGTCTGTTGTTACATCTGTTGTAAGATAATCTCATTTTTATTTACTCTGACCATTTCTATTGCAGTGATTGTTAACTATATTTATTAGGAAGCAATACAATTTTTCCTTTTCTTAAAAAAAGCAATAACATATCAGCAGTATCATATTAGAGTTAAACCTTTTGAGTTAGTGTCGCAATATCAACCTTAAATGTCTGCTACACAGATGAAATCATCACAGTGCAATTGTCTCTAGCACTATGCTTATTTATTTCTGAAGGTCTGAAAGRAAGAGGAAATGTAACCACACTTTGTGTTTAGAGTCTGTTATTCAGCTTTGCTCTGCTGTACTTWTTTGGACAGCTGTAGGCTCTGGTTTTCTCCTAATTTTTTTTTTTTATGTGAAGGATGGCTGATTTTAAGGARCAGAATAACAAATGATAGCAATCTAAATGTATCCAATGGTCTAATCCTTATATGGAAATTTCATTTGTGGATCAAAAACATCACTAAATAAATTACATATATAAGAACTGGCAAGAGAATGAAAACTCTGTTTCCTTTCACCATTCTAAGAAAGTGAGAAGCTTTTTTGGTTTGAAGTTTTTTTATATTTTGTTTTGTTTTGATCCCTGCCTTCCTCCAAAAATAAAACAAACCAACACAAACTAACTTTGCCATATTTCATAAAATGGAATATATTTGAAGTATACAYCTCCAGATTAATAAAAACAAACAACCACAAGCCAGTGTTTTCACTCAGTTCTTTCATGAAAAGTGACAGAGGGATTTTGATTTGGGCCTCAGACACTTTCTCTCTTAAACGTTGTTGAGGATCATGTTTTCGAAGCTCAATATTTTATCCTCAGCATATTTTGATGAAAAAGCATTTCTTCAAGCATGCCTCCATTTGTGCTAGTAATCTGCTATTGCTTCTCTTCTACTGAGAAGAAAATCTCATTCTCTGAGTGATGAAAAACCTGAGAAAGACTTCTTCATGTTTCTTTCTCAGGTTTTGAAAAACACAAAGAGGATTTTGACTGGATTAAGTACAGCCTCAAAAAAARAAAAAAAAAAAGAGCCCAGATTACTGCAAGGTGTCAAGTGGGCCAAACCCTTACAATTATCTTTCTGTCAAACACTTCAAAGTCAGTTCTGTGTGAATAGCATTTGATTACTGAAAAATAGACTCGAGTTCTTGTAAGTAATAACAAAATASGTATTTTGGAAAACCTAATTTCTTAAGGATAACAAACTGTTTCAAGTGTCATTCTACAAAAGAAGTAAACACTATTATTTTTACAACTTGAGAAGGTTAGATTTAGCACTAGAAGACACATTATAGGATTAGCCAGGCTTTGTATGAAACTGTGTGAGTGACAAAAGGTTTGCACAAGAGGATGGATGCATTTGTGCTCAGCAGTATAAAGGACTCAGCAATAGTATTTTTAAAATAAAGACATGCCAGTTTTTGACAGTGACTAGTGACTTCAGGAATATTTTCATRACAAAAGAGAGAACAGAATATTCATGGAGCAATCAGAATAAAAATCAAGAAAATAAAAATTATGAAAAAGAGATAGGCAAACAAAAAACCCAGACCAACTCAATCCAACACAACCCTTTTCCCTTTTCCAAAAAAGAAAGAAAGAAAAAAAAAGCTTGTACACATAATCAGCATGGAACATTTCAGGAATTTGGCCAGTACACGAACATGTTTGAATAATGAATAAAGAAGTAAGAATAATTTCTTCCAGCAATAGCAACACCACTATTCTTGTTGGTTTGTTTTTTTGGTTTGTGTTGTTTTTTGGGAAATAATGTTGCTTCATTGTATGAAAGGAGGTTAGTCCACTGGAGTGAATCTGGGGAATTATTTCAAAGTATTCTATTATTCAAATACAAAATTTTCTGATAAAGAGAAAAAAAAGTGATCAGCATTTCCCATTGTGTTACTGGGAGATCGTCATAGCTAAAACTTATATGTATTCATATAAAAGACACAATTATTCTTCCCTTGAAGTTAGACTGGTCTATTAAGAAATTGCATGTCTGCTTTACTTCTGATCTGGCAATGAGGAAAATTAATGCTAACCAATAAAATTGTCTGGAGAACAAAATGTTAGTGCTAATGACATGACATTCATGTTATCAGAATTACAAAGTGTTTTACTTCTGCTGCTTCTAGCTTTCTTTTGAGAGATAGGAGTAGGGGAGTTGYTCTATGTGGGCTGTTGGAAAACATCTGATTTATTTGCATCCCAAGGAAATCCAAATAGTGCTTTCTGAGTCTACTCTATGATGTGTACTAAAAACAGATGAGTATAAAATCCAAGAGATTTGCTTTAAATAGTACATTTGATACAAGACAAAATACTAATGTAGRTGAACCTTTCTCATTTAGAGCATTTCCAGCTCTTATTAAAAACATCTAGTTTCCAGAAATGTTGTCTAAATTGGTARAAATAGCTTTTAAAAACATCACCCATAAAACAAGCAATTTKTTGTAGCCATAATTACATGGCAGATGCMACAAATATGCCCTTCTCAGTCTTCTTCCAGGGTAGAATCAACTTTAAGGGAACAAAATTTGTAATTATCTCTAACTATATAATGAAATAACAGATCTTATGGTCTCACTGTCATCTTCAGCCATTTTGGAATTCATGCTCTCATTAAACAAGGATCAAATACAGAAATAAAATTTCAAAGTTTTGCTTAGTTTTTACTSAAGTAACTCTAAAGGGCAATATATCAGAGAAAGTGTTCATTGGTCTTTCGTGCTACTCCCATTGCTAGGTTTTGTTTTCTTTCTCTTTTTCTTTCTGTAAATGCAAGAATATTTTTGATAATTTTTGTGGGAATTTCCAATATATATATTTTATGAATGAGATAGGAAATGTGTGAGGTTCTTATTTCTTAAGAAAAGAAAGAGAATTATGACCTTATTATTTACTTCATAGCAGGCGGAAATCAAAGCTTGCAAAATTCTCCATCAGTGGGTTAGCTGAAGTTTCTCAGTGTAAAGTCCACATGTGAAAATGTACTATAGAGAGAGAGCAAAATGTACTATAGAAAAGAAGAATAAATAAATCTGTTTAGCTCAGACCGCTAATGCGTAGCATAAAGAGTCTAATTCTGTGTGAACACTCTTTCTTGACACCTAGCTATACCATGCTGGATCAATAGCTCATAGAATGTTGCTTGAGTGCAATTAAAATGTGCTGAATTACTGCAGATAGGATTCTGATCCAGGTGACCAAGAGCTGAATTTCTGCATCGGCTCTGGGACAGAGCACAACATGCTGTTAACTTCTTAGGCAACTACAGAGTGTAAGAAAACTTGCCCAGAGAGGACATGCGAGTAACAGTCTTCCTCATCATCCCTAGAATACAAGATTAAGGCCAGACTCAGCAGGAAAAAGATTAGTTAGTGATCTTAAATCCTGAATGAAATGTCTACTCACAGGTTTCTGTCAAATTCTAGCCAGATAATTTCAGTTCCGAGGTACCTTCTGTGCAACAGGGACATTAATGAAAACATGGACTTTTTTTCCATTGATTCAGTAGTTTGACATGAAAGTTTTGAATCAAAAATGGACCTCCTGGTTCTTCAGCTGCTGTGTTGCTACTGTCACTGAYAGTCCTTGGATTTATTTCTGTGGACTAATAAGGATGAAGCATAACAATAGGAGATAAATAATTGAAATAATAGTATTTTTAAATAAATGCTAGTACTCTGCAAGACAAGAAATGTGCTTTTCACATGAATAATGAAATACCATTTGTGTGTACTGTTATGGATGCAGTATAATTATCAGGTAGACCTTGTGAGAAATATGTTCCACATCATTCTCTGTGACTACTAGGTGAAAAATTCTTCAGAAAAGAAAACCACACTGCCATCTTGAGCATTCATTTCCTGTAATTTTGCATGCTCCTTTTTGTTGAGGGGAACGGAGCAGGGAGTTTATTGATATTCAAAAACAGAAATGTTTCTTTTAAGGTTGTTTTGTCTTTTCAAAAGAAAGCTGCTGACAACAAGCATGTCTGCTTCACATTCCTAATAGGTTTTCTTTACAGGAATAGAATTTCTGGTCAAACCTGGACAGGAATTCCAGAGAGCAATAGCTTAAAATGGTAAAATCATTCCCTTATGAGAGCTAAATTCAAGTTCTTGTTCTTTCTAATTCACAGGATTGATTAATTGTCRCTAATTGTGGTGTCTTCTTCCTACTGTCCTTGTCTGACTTTACATTGTCCCAGCTTCATGGTCTTTGAGGTGAACCTGGTGTAGGTGTATCAGTAGACATCAGTAGGCATTCCAGCATCTTTCTTACTTCATAATTCAAAATCCTTGATCATGGATACTCTGGCAGCCTGCTTCTCTGTTGTTAAGAACAGAGCTTCTCTGAGCTCTGTTCATGACAAAAACATTTCAACCATTCATGCTGTTTGGAGACAAGCTGGAGACTTACTGGTATAAACAGTCCCCATAAAGCCTCTGCTGCTGAAAGGTGTAGACATTTAAAAGTAGAGGCTTTCCCTCATCCTAACCCTGCTGCTAATCCAGACAGATTTTTCTCCATGTCCCAAATGCAARTTTCTTTTCTGGCTGTGGCAATAATCCCAACCTAGTTTTCTGTCATCAAATTAGAAAAAAGAATAACATTTTGTGCTGCTATTTATCACATTTCTTATCATTAACACATGTTAGAGGAGAATATAGATCAATCATTGGCATGAGTCATTGTTCCACCAAATTTGAAGTTATAATCTGTCATGCACATATACGAGAAAATAGAATATAGCAAACTTATTATTCAGGTATTCTGAGGAACCTTTYCACTCACATCCAGTGCAAGAAATTTTACTGTTAATATGCTACAGGCTGTATATACTCAAAAATTCCTGTTTACCCAGAWTTTTTTTGAAAGGAACGGGGAGAAGGTGTATGCAGAACAAGTAGTAGATGCATTTGAAAGACATTAATATAGCAACAAACTGAACATGTCTTCAAGTTTTCTAYGCAGAATGATTGAAGACCCATTAAACAAGTAATCAACCTCCTCCCCTTCAAATATCAGGMAGGAATACAGTAAATGAATCACATTACTCTTTTGCACAACAAGGTATTAAAAACTCTTAGAATATATTCTTAAATGCTTTATTYTAAAAATGAGATTTCASTATGAAAAAAAGCCATAAATTATACTGTTTAGAAACTACATTTGGGTCTACATTTTCAAATACTAGGTTTTTTGCACTATTTGCCAAGACTTTCTAAGGTTGCATGTTGGGTCATGGAAGTGAAAAATGCTAATTAAAATGTTGAACTGAAGGTCAAGGATGCACTTATAGGAAGGTGCCACTAAATATGTAAAATAAGATGGATGTAAACAGCCTTAAATGTAGCTTGTTAGAAGGACAAACTTACTGSACACAAGGAACTGTAAACTAAAAAACAGTGACAGAGGAGTAGTCTCCCAGCCTGGAAGCTGTGAGCCCAGGACTAGGCCTGAGAGCTGGAAACTTGAAAAGTACAGCTGGCCTCTCTGAAGTACAGCTGGGTAACCTAGGAACCAGACATACCCTCAGATACCACTAAAAGTGCAAAATCAAGGAATTGTAATGAGAACTTGTATTCTGAAAAGGTGGAAACATAAAATGGGCCTGAAAGAATAAAAAAACATCATAACCGGTATAAAATAAAAATTAACAGCATATATTGGCTGTCCAAAGTGGTGATGTCCTGTGTCATGTTGTATATCAATGATTTGAAAATGGACTAAATTTTTATCCAATGTTGAGCCTCTGTCTCTGTGAACTTCCCATGCTGCATACACATGAGGATATATTGATGGTTATATTGATGATAAAGTTGATGCACAAATTATAAATTTGTAGTAACCTGTGACATACCTTCTGGGTTTTACTGTCGTAGAAATGTCCACACCTCCTTGGTTTTGCTGTTGTTCATTACTAAATAATATTGTTTGAGATTATAAAATTGACTGCCAGATTAATTTGTAATAGCTTGATATAGATCGATATAATCACAGAAGTACTTTTTAGTGATAGTTTTTTGGTAGCCAACTTACTAAAGGGCAGGACAGACACACACATGCTCTTTTATATTTTTTCTGTGTTTAAAAGAATTGGAGGGACAAGAGATCAMAAACATGGCATCCCTGTATTCTGAGGTTTTACTACAAACCTAAAATTTGAGAATGATGCCTTAAGTTTTTAGCTTTTTATTTTTCAGATCCTGTACTGCATTAGTGCATAACTCTGAACTCCATAGAGWGTTAGYAAGCTCTCTTCACAGYTTGGTCAGACTAAACMACYCTTCTAAGCCTGAGAAMCAAGGACATCCTCGGCCTCAGGCTCTGAAAAGCATAAACAAAAGTGAATRGGGGGAGGGGCAAACTGTGGGAAAATGRCTTCAATACCTGAAGCTGTAACTGGACAATTAACCCCTGATATGCAAATAGACCAAACTTAYATCTGYCTGAAAAACTCATGATCAYTGTCTATCCTTGGTGTAGCCCTTGCRAGGTTTTTGCACTGCTCAGGTGAATCTATCGAAGGCCTTTAATAAATATCTTTATGCTCTGTCTAGCCTCTGTTCTGGGTCGCTATTACAAAGCATCAACTAAACCAAATTGAAAGTCTTTGAAATACTCAAGAAACTAATGAAATTTTAGGGAAACAGATGAGGYGCATGTTGGCTGCAGTAACAATAATGCTAGCATTTTATTTTCTTTTTATGTCTCTTAAAAAGAAAAAAGGATAACATTTTCACAGTACAGAGAGGATTGTAAAGCTCCATAGTATTCCAAGTTAAATTCAAATATGGAACAAAGGAGACATTTTCTTGACATGGAGACATGGAACAAAGCTAGAAAAAAGTCCTGCTGTTGTTTGGAAATCTGAACTGTTAGTTTTTATGCGCAAGAAGAATGTGTACACAAGTTACTTCTTGGTCAAGGAATTATCATGAAGGGTGGTGGCTGACCTACCACTCCTAGAAATCACTGGTGTGTTTTCACTTGTAGAATGGATTTTAGARTTCAATATGTGACACCATGAACTCCTGTGGAAATTACTTGTGAAATATTAGCCTTCTGGAAATAACATTTTAAAAATGCTATTATTCATACTAGTCAGCTGTAACACCATTGCATTACTTGGTGGCATTTTGATTTCTCAGAAGTCACTTCTTGGTAGGACCAACCCAAAATGAAAACAGACTTTTCTTCTTTCCAGTTTTTTTACATAAATGGATGAATTATCAATCTTGAAATAACTAAAGGCATAAGTAAGTGTCCTGCTTTCTGGATTCAGGCAGATATATGTGGTAGACCTAGGCTAGAAAATGGAACTTTCACACATTGGCTCAAGCACTTTAGGTGAACAATCCTACCATGAGTAATTAGATTTATTCTTAATCAAACTTTAAAACTGGTTTCATACTAAAATTGGTAAAGATGATGCAGTATTAATAAGACTTTTTCTCAGTTGTTTTGACTTTGACAGCAGAGTTTATAAGGACAAATGAAAATAACTCCAGCAGTGACAGTAACACACCAGGAAATACAATAATATCTTGTGTGATTATAAAATATTTATTGTGACAGAAAAAGAGAGAAAGTGACAGAGAGGGAGCATGACATTTGTTTTCAAAATATGCAAATGTTTTTAAAAACGTCATTTTGAAATAGAAAGAGGAAATAAACCACAACTAACCTATTATGTGATCCATATTAAGAGAAAAATAGTTTCAAATTTACTGAGCAATTGTTTTATGACAGAACCAAAACTGTTCTAAATGACCGTGAAATTCTAAACCTTTCAGCTTGAATTCTTTAGTAATCAGAGTTTGTGTTTGCTATTTTGTCCCTCTGCTCTTGATTTTTAATTGAAGTTCTTTACCCCATAAAAGTGATCACTAGGAAAGAATGTTACAGCTTTCACAAGTGAGGTCAGCAGAGAAATTGTAATTGACTCAATCACTCAGAAGGAAATGTAGAGATGTGCTAGTTTCCATAAAGCACAACAGAGATTAAAATGCTGGGAAAGTATTAAAGCATAATAAATTGGCATAACATTGGAATGGCTTTTCTTTTTTTTTTTAAGTAAAAGAATGTGTTTTATTCCTTTTTGGTTTTTTGTTTTGTTTTTCTTTTTTCCAAAGCAAATAAACTAAGCAGTATTAAATGATTCTACCAATCATTTCAAAGAAAATGTATACAAGTGACCTGAGGCAGGGAATAAGAGGAAATTKTTCAACCTTTTCTGAAGGAAAATGGCAGAAGTCAAGAAAAAGGTGATWTTGATTTGTGAAATATTAAACATTCAAATACAAATTCTGCATTTCATCTTTCTGCTCTTACTTTCTCTTTTTTCTTATCTGAGGAAGAGATCTATCTTCTACTTCTAACAGTTTGTCTTCCTCTGACAATACATGGCAAGACTAAAGTCAACATAAACTGTCAGAGATGTTCAGTGTTAAAATGCCGAAAGCAAGCTAACAAAAAAAGAAATGTCTTTCAATAAGGTGTGTCATATGTCATTGGTTAAGAGTGTAAGGCTTCCACTCCTGGAAAGCACCACTTGAAACTGCTGCTAAGAGTAGTTGTTATTCTTACTCAGGTCAGCATTCAGAGCTAAAAAACAGTAGCAAAATAAAGTCTCCATTCAGATTTACCTGCAAATCAATTTAACTATTACCAGAACTACTTCTGTGACTCTGAGCAAAAGTGAAAGGAGAATCAACCTAGACCCAGTCGGGATTTTTTTAAAATTTGATTAATTTTAACCCTTTTTGATTTTATASATATATATATATTTAGGATACRKGTCAAGAATCTGAAGTTTGAAAGTGTATTATTTTTCAGCTTTTATTTTCAGAAAAATATAGTTACCAATTGTTTTTGATAAACAATTATTTTGTTCAAAATACATTTTACAAAAATAAATTTTTTTAATGGGAAATTTTCCTGACTTTCAAGATATTCACTGAAAGTAATGACTGATATATCTGTTATTAAATGTGACAGAGTCAGATACTATGGTAGTTACTGCCACAGAGATTCCTGTAGAGATATGAAATAATAAGGAAAAAAAATATTTATATATTTATATTCATAAGCATAAAGCTTCCTGCATTAAAAACAATAATGGTGACCACATCAGAGGCAGGAACTGATGAAGGTAAAAGTCTATTATTTCCTTATTTGGTAATTCTGGAACTATAACTCTATTAGGGTCTCCRTATATATAAGGACAATATAGTCTGTTATTTTGGGGGGGGACAAGTGTCCTCACAGGAGGCCCAAGCTTATCACAGAATGATGAAAAATCTTTAGTATACAGAAATTTTCAAAGGAATCTTCAGATTTCCCTTCTCCACCTCAAATAAACATAATTACTTGATTTTATGTGCAAGGCATCCTGATCTGTCTTGTTATTTGAATATATAACCACAATTTCAGTGAATATATAGCTTTTCTCTTTTTTTGCCATTTAAGAGCTCCTAGACAGAGCCACAGGATTTTATGATGATTTAGTGAAGATTTACTGCTCTTCAGTAGTAACAAAAGAGAGGTTTGGAAAACATTTCCACAATTTCATGCACATGTTAGTTTATGGCACCAGAAGCCTCAGTCATACAAGAGCTTTCAGGAGAGACTTTTTGGCTCTTGACRCTACATGTCTACATCTTCCAGCTCCTGAAGGCATGCACAAACTGTGCTCCAGAGCTCATCACAACATCAAGTACTGGCACATGTTGCAGCTCTATTGCAGTTTGAAATAGGAATATTATTGGAGCAGGCAGAAAAACAGGTTTTTTCTATCCAAGGTGTAAAGCCATGGGAGTATATTCTACATGAAAACAACTGTAGAAATGTGTCATAAGATAACAGTACCTTACTATTTCTAAGGGGGCAATCAACAATAACAGCTAATTGTTTAACATAAGCACTGCAAACCCAAAATAACCTACTGTGCTCTCTTCTGTTTTATCTCAAATAGTAGACCRCAGAAGTAATTATTCTAAAATAATGGGTTTGTTTGAACACTACTGGCTCTACTGTCATCTTAAAATATGTGAAGCTTAAATAAAACTCTAACACCAATTAACACATATTCTTGTCGTTATAAGCAGGGAAAAAAGGGAGCTAATACTGCTTCAGCTCTTATGTCAAATGATGTGCCTGACTTATAAGGTATAAGGGCTCCAAGGGAGTAAATGAATGTTGTATGGGCAGTCTGAGTTTAAAGTTGGATAAAGCTGAATTCAGAGGTTTCACTCAGTCATTTTACCCAGCTCTAGAGGACCMCTACATGCTAATTCAACACCTCTTTTTTTCCTTAAACCTGTGGGTTTAATATTATTTCATATTAGCACTTCATCTGAAATAGTTGTCTGTGCTACATTTTTTCACGGAGTCTATGATTAACAGGGAATTCTGATTAGCTTCCCTCCTTGTGGAGATTTCCCATTGTTCCCACTGATGGAGACTCAACCTTTGTCAATGCCTTTTATTTAAACAGAATTCTGTTAATAACATTGTCTCCCCCCATTGCTTCAAAAAAGCTTGCTGTCCTCTGTCATGCACTGGAACTTTTATTTAGTTTCTCAACTTTTCTTGCAGTTATTTAGAGAGAATTTTGTTCACATCTCATTTGAGCATGAAAAGGCCAACTTAACAGCTTACTGTGTCACCCAGTCCTTAGTATAACAAAAAGCTGAATAAAAGATGTGCACAAATGTGTAGAATTGAACCTCTACAGACTGACTCCAGATCCATTGTGTGTCAGGCATGGTGTACCCTACATCATAATTTTTTTCCTGAAAGCTTTTATTGAGGAAATCTTCATTTCTTTCAAAGGTCTTTGAATATGTAAAAAAAAAAAAAAAAGCCAAAATATGTCTTTTGCATGGAAAATGTAAATGCTGTGAGCTTGACATAAACAAAGTAGATGAAATGAAATTGATTTCAGCTAAACAGAAGGTTTTATAAATGATTCTTTAAAACTTTCAAATATAGAAATAATCATTAAATTTTTTGGAGAAAGGCAAGAAACTACAGCAATATGTTGGCATCGTTAGAAGGAAATTTCTGACAAGGAAAGAGAGCAAGAGGAAGCAGTAAAGCTAGGATTATGAATAATAAAGCAAAGGCAAGGGGACAAGTACCTGGAAGCACTGAGACATTTGGGATATGTCACCTGATGGATGGTTTTAAGACCTACCTCAGTTTGCAAAATGCTGAAGGACAGAAAGTCACGTAAGTGGCTGTGACTAATTCATCCTAGCCCCCTCCTTATTGAGTTGCTCACAGAAACATGGAACTGATTTTTAGGCTAAGAATTTATGAAGCATCCTACACCTTCAAAAAACTTTCAATTCCCTTGGCTATGTAACAAAATATTGAAACCTTGAGCTTTACCATAGGAGAAAAAAGAAGGGACAAAAAAGACAGTAAAACTASACACAAAAATTTTTGCCTTAACATTGGTATTAAGTGGTTTTTTGTCAGTACTTGTTTAGTCTTTTTGAAAYGCAGGTTTTAACAGAGATGTAGCATTCTGCAAGTAGAAGAAGCCACTGGCTTTTACCTTACCCTTTTCTGTCCTCAAAACTGATGACGGACACAATGACTTCTTAAATTAGACTTGTCCATTACAAATTACTTCTATTCAGTTTGTCTTCTTTAGAAAAACATTTGAGGCAATTTTAGAGAAAGAAAAGTAAGGTCTGAGGGCACCAATCTCCAAAATCTCACTTAAAGAAAATGTCCTAGGAACATACAGATTCACAGAACAGCTGAGTTTGAAAGGCATCCCTGGAGGTCGAGTTGTGCAACCACCCARCCCAAGCAAGGCTACCAAACAGCAGATCACAGTCATGTCCAGATACCTTTTGATACCCCAAAATCTTTGGATATCTACAACTTTCACAGCCTTCTTGGACAATCTGTGCCATGTCTTGATCATTCTCATCGTCAAAAAGAGTTTCCTGATTGACGTGGTTTGACAGGAATTCTGGGATGCTGTGGTCACACCACCAATGGGTGCTCAGATTTTAATATTGGCACTTGGTTTGACCATTAAAATTTGAGTACACCTCTGAGAACACACAGGGGTTAAAAGCAGGGCTGCTCCCCTGGGAAGGCCCTATTGAATTTCTGGTGGCAAAGAGTTTGGATCTCTCCCCCTGTTCCAGCTGCTGGCTGGGCGGGGGGAGGRGAAAGCCACCTGGCCCTGAGATAGGCCAGGTCTTGGACAGAGATGGGAGGTAGGCCTGGCCTGGCCCTCGAGGATGGAAGGGGGGAAGAGAGACACTGGGCAGCCCCCAGCCCGGGAGACGGAGAGATGGAAGAGCATTGAGAGGTATTGGGCGGCCCCCCTGGGAGACAGAGAGAGAAGGCAGTCGGTGCTTGTGACCTTGAAACTTGATAAACATGTTCAGCAGCAAGCAGCAYGGCTGAGAAGGAGAAGAAGCGGGGGGTTGCACTGAGAGAGAGTCCAGCCGCTTGGARGAACTTTTAACCTTTTTGTAGATGATGAAAACTCTGCAGAGCATTGACCTCTCCTGGAGAGGAGRCGGAGTAGAGGGTGAAGAAGGAACTGAGTAAGTGAGATGGAGGTGTGAGCAAGGAAGACAGAGAAGAGCTTTAGTGTGAAGGGATGATGGAGTAGCTTATGCTGGACACTTTTGTGTAGCCATGGACTGTTTCCTTGTGATACAGAGACTGGGTCCCGGGGGGAGGCAGTGCCCCAGAGCCAGGAGGACTCAGTGAGGATACCCCTCGGCCCCAGGGGGTGCAAAAGAAATGGGGGGGACAGATGTCACAAAGGAGAGACTGTGCCTTTTTGGAGTGGGACAACACATCCTTAAAAAGACAACCCTCGAAGCAGCTCTGGTCCGTGTTCAGTTGGTGAGAGCACTGGACATGAAAAGGAAGGGGTCACCAYGGCCACAAGAAGGACTCCTCTCCCCTTGATGAACTGAGGATTGAGTATTCTAAAAGGTAGTGCCGGACCGAGAGTCGATGATTTGGAAGATGCAYTGTATTGGAGGGTTGGTGGGGAGGAGGAGGAGATGTACTCGCGAAGTTTTCATTTTCCTTGTGTGTTTTTTTTCTCTCTGGTAGTTTAGKTTTTTTTCTTGTAGTTTAGCTAATAAAGTTTTTTTTCTCCCCTAAGTAGGAGCTTGCTTTGCTTATTCCTGGTCACATCTCACAGCAGACACCAGGGAGAGGGTATTTTCATGGGGGCACTGGCATTGTGCCAGTGTCAAACCATGACACTGATGTTCAGGTGGAGCCTCCTGTGTTTATTTCAGTTTATTTATTTTGCTTATATTCAGTATATTTATTTTTGTTTCAGTCTATTTCCTCTCATTCTGTCATTGGACAACACTAAACTTGGCTCCATTCGCCAAAAATAGTGGTTGGTTCAGTCACCAGATCTCAGTATTATTTGTATTTAGTATTTCTGTTCTACTGGTTGGATAATATTGCCTTATTAGGAATTCAGACTGCATGCCAAAGTCATGGGGAAAAATAAGCAAAAGACATTAAATGGAGTCAAGTTAAAAGCTTTCAAGGCCTTAACTGTAAAATAAGTTACAGTATTATTTTAATGCTATCATTTTAGTTTCTTAAATGTAAAAATATAAACTCACATAAATAAGAAAAAAAGTCTCCTTTTCCATGATTTATCAAATCATTAACTGCAAATGAATAAATAGTATACTAAATAGTATACTACTATTTTATATTAAACTTMCATCCTTATAAAACTTGAAATTTATTATGTTATTTAATTTATTAATATTGGTTTTAGTATTCTAGGAAAATAACCTTGAAATAGCTCTATGAATGTGAATGTTAGAAAATTGTAACTGTTTTTATACAAATACTTGTGCATTGTCTACAGCTTTTTCTTGAATTAATTCTATACTAATGGCACAGATATAAAGTGAAAATGGATGCTGCTTGCTTAAATCACATTCCTGCCAAAAAATTAATTGGAGAAGCTACAATTAACATATATCAAATTATGAAATTGTGCTATATGGGAAAATAAATACTTTTGTGGGAAAAGCTGTTGAAAGGCAAAAATGTTATACTTAAAACAGATTAATAAAATTTCTATTGACTCAATTTAGCCAGCATGGTGGAAAATGTATATTACGTCAACACAGGAAGAGTAAAATTAAACCTTCGTAAAAGAGCAAAAAATCTAAATTAACGCGTCAAGGGAAGATATTAAGCAATATATCATGTCTTAAGCTACAGGATCCTCCTTTGTGGAGCATTTAAATAAAAGGTTGGTAAGTACATCCTATTTCCAATACCTTTGAATATTTTTTACCATATCATGATATTATTTTATGAGGTCTTTTCATAGAAACTTATTTTAGTTCTGCTGATACATGCATTGTCTGTTATAACCATCACATAAGAAAATTTGTAAATCTCATGTCAATTGCACACATACAGAAATAAAATTACTAAAGCTAACATGATGGAGAAAGAAAATATTCCCAGACTTTATCACACCTTAAAAAAATCAGCAACCAATATACATAAAAAGCATGGAAACACATTAAACCAAGTTCTAAATAAATTATGAATGCTGTGTTGCAATTAACTCAGAATATGGGAAACACCTCTATAAAAAGAATGCATTTAAAAAAAATAATATATGTATGGCATCTGGTAGTACAAAGGACTCAAGAAATATATAGAACAGGCTGTTCAGATATTGTGGCAGTGTGGGCAAGTGGAAATTCTTATTCATAGCTTGTGAAACTGTCAGCTTTTAGCAAATTTAATTGCCTAATATCACAGACTATAGCTTTAGAAATCTCATGATCTTATCTGTGTGCTCCACAAAACTGCTTCCTCATGCTGAAGCATTCAGAAATGTCCACAAGAGGCTTTCCAACTGCCTTGGCTGAGCTGGAAGATTTACTTGACAGAATTCTTATTTCATTTATGCTTTTAGCTTTGACACACAGTCCTTCAAAATGGGCCCCATATGTCAGTGTCCTTGAAAAACCTCACAAGGTTGAGAAAATAGGAAGATGGAAAAAGAGAACACTGAAGAAAGTAAATCTGGCAAATAACACCTTCTAATTAATTTTTTGCCTTGCTCATCATGCTCTACTTCTACGAATTGTCATYAGTATTGCCATAATAAAAAGCAGCACTTCTCTATTCAACATTTYAGTAGGTTCTTTGCCAAGTTGTTGGACACTGCTGACACTCAGCTTAGACTGACACGCCTTCACAGTTCAGGTCATGCATCACAGCTTGTACTTGTTTTTGACCAAGGTGAGATGAGCAACAGCTTAAAACTAATTTCAGGGTGTAGAAGGACAGATGAAGTCAGGTGTCAGAGGTAGAACTGGCTCAAGCAGGGCAGTACACTTCTTTCTGTTACCTTATTGTAGCCTTGGAAGGAGCAATCAGTGCCTTCTGAAAGCCAGATTCATTAGACATATACAGGTTTGTGAGGCAATGGTTTAGCYTCAGTAAATCCACTTTAAAACCATCAATACATTATATACAGGAGGAGGGCAGCATTTTTTTTTATTTTAAATGGCTTCATAGGCTGCACTCTACTGAGCTTCAGTATTTTGCCAGTCAGTAGTGTCCATTTGCCCTTTCCAGTGCTGRTTAAAATGTCTTTTGGATTGACAATGGTTTCAAAGATAAAGCGTTAATGTTAGAGGTTAATACTCTACAAAATTTTACCAAAATCTGAGATTATGAGAATTCTAATTACTTGCAGTATTTGTGATAATGCTTTATCCTATCATCCTTGCTATTCCCAAAAGAAGATCTCACGCATCAGCAGTTGCTGAAATTAAATTAATAATTGGACATAAAAGAGTCAGCTGGAGATTCAGTGTTAGGAATGGTTAGATCTGGTAGCCTAGCCTTGCTGAGGATCCATAATTCCACATGTGACTGGGGGTACCCTTTATCCCCTGGTGTGTACAGGGATCAGACTTTTATCACATAATCTAACACCTAGGTACCAGTTTCCTTATCAACATAAATGTACATAATGAGCAGAATCACTGCATGAAGCTGTGCAARAAAGGACCCCTGAACACTCCCAAAATAAATTTACTGGGAGTGTTACTGYGGCTTCTATGAAGTGACAGCTCTATCTGACACCATCCACATACACTCTGTGAAGTCCATCCCACTTGGTTATTTTCAAACTTTWGTCTTCATTTCATTCCACAACACAGCTCTCCATGAACCTCTGCCCACAAGGCCCCTTTCCCCCTTCAAAACACATTTCTTCATCTCTCACTGCCTTCTTGCAGATAGAGGGGTTTCTCTCCATCATATTGATGGAAACCTCCCCACCATAGAGTCTGGGACATTCAGTTCTGATAAAAAATTTCTTGTATCTTAGGTAGAGCTCTTCACAAAGATCTTTATAGGAAAAGATCTGCAAATTTCTCCAATCATCTTTACACTTAAACAAAGTGCCTATTCCTCTTCCACATACTGCAGGCTCAGAGTTTGGCCTAGGTAAGAATTGAGAGAGCCAAGCCTAGTGCTCAACTGGGAATAAAATYATTATCTAGTTCTTATATTCTACAAAACATTTCCCCTTTGTACTTCCTGCTCCTATTATTTTCTGGATTTTAGTTATAAGTCTCACTGGCTCTAGGCCAGCATCTCAATGATATGATTTCATCGTTGTCATCCTCCATAGGTGAGTATAGAAAAGATAATTCTGCAGTCAGGGGATAAAAAAACCCCATATACAAAAAACCTCAGGTGTCCTATGGAGCTCCAAAACCAGTGAGTGCTCTTTCCTGATCCACTGTTATTTGCATTTTTTCAATTCAAGTATAAAGCCTTTCAGATGTTGTGTGGCATCCCTTTCAGTCAGAACTTCCAGCCATTGACCAAACTCCCATTGAGACAGTCTGGAAATTACCTGCTGTAAATTTACAGGACACAGTGGGGCTTCAACATCCTGGGCCATACAGGGGAGAAAGAACAGATATATATTTATATATATACATGCTGATGGACTCAGACATCACAGGTAACATACAGAAGGTCCCTCATTAGCCTATATGTGAGAGCTTTGGTGGGTATTACCCTCTGGTGATAGCTGTGGGAGAGCTCCCATATCAAGGAAGAGGTATGAATGCTTCATTCAAGAGGCACTAGACACTTATAGCACATAGGTAGATAGCTAAAAGTTAGTGAAAAGTCAGTTAAAAGACTGATATMTAGGACAGATTTTAACAGCTGGCTTATTTATAAAATTATTAATATTTCTTTCTTTTCTTCTTATTATTATGTATAGATTTGTTTTACATGTAAGAGTTCTCACCTAAGGCAGYTCTGATTGACAAAGCCTTGTTAAAAATGCCAAAATCTAACTTTTGTAGTCTTTAAAGCTAGATGTAATTGTTGCTTAAATAACTGTGATTTAGCATGGAAATAAGAGAATTGACTTTTTTTTCCCACCTATGTCACAAAAGAACCTTGCAATATTTGGATGGCATCAAGCTAGAGGAGGTAGTTCAGAAACTGTGAATGTCTTTGCATCAGTATCTGCTGGTGTTAGGAGAAAGCTGATATTATTTGTATTTCTTAGCCCTAAGGGGAAGATCTAAAAGTGAAAGACATGACTAATAAAGGTCTTRCTCAGTCTAGAATTTCTGTTAATCTGATTAAAAATATGCTAATATAKATTTTAGAATGACAGGTGTCATGGTTTGATACTGGCACAATGCCAGTGCCCCCATGAAGATACCCTCCCCCTGGTGTCTGCTGTGAGATGTGAACAGGAATAAAAAGCAGGCTCTCACTTAGTGACAAAGAAAACTTTATTAATTACACTACAAAGAAAAACTAAACTACAAGAGAAAAAAAAGGAAAAAAAAAACACACAAGGAAAATGAAGACTGCCCAGAAGCATTTTCCTCCTCCCCCCCACCAAATTTCTAATACAATACATCTCCCAAAACACCAACTCTTGGTCCTGCACCACCCTTCAGAATACTCAATCTACAGTCCATCAAGAGGAGAAGGAGTCCTTCTTTGTGCCACGGTGACCTTTTCCTTTCATGTTYASTGCTCTCACCACYGAACACGGACCAGGGCTGCTTCCAGGGTCATCTTTTAAGGGTGCCTTGTCCYGTTCCAAAAAGAGCACAGTCTCACCTTTGGGACGCCTGYCCCCCCCATATTTTTCACCTCCTGGGGCCGAGGGGTCTCAACACTGAAACTCTGTTGGCTCTGAGCCACTGTCCCCCCTGSATGCAGTCTCTGTGTCACAAGGAACATGGCTCTGKCCATGGCTACACAAAAGAGTCCAACAAAAATGCCACTCCATCTTCTCCATTCCTCCAACATCTCTCTCTCTCTCYCCCTCTGGCACAGACCTTCATCTTACTTACTCCCTCTTCATCTTCTGCTCCATTGTAGGAAAGGTCAATGCTCTGCAGAATTTTCATTGTCCACAAAAGGGTTAAAACTCGGGCTCTGCCGCCCGGAGAGACTCCCGCAAGCGGCCGGACACTTTCTCTCTGCATCTTCCCCCCCGCCCTTTCTTCTCTGCCATGCTGCTGGCACGTTATCAAGTTTCAAGGTAACACAGTCACAAGCACAGGCTGTACTCTCTCTCTCTCTCTCCTGGGGGGSYKSCC
>JACDOX010000011.1:9349079-9451118 GCA_014549065.1 Cardinalis cardinalis | reverse complement strand
CYYCTGRWGCTTCTCCCACCCTTCCATKCCGGGGCCTCYTCACCTCCCATCTCCGTCCACAGCCCCGGCCTACCTCACCTGGCCGCATGGCCTCCCCTCCTCATCCAGCAGCAACAGCTGGATGGGGGACAGATCCGAACTCTTTCCCCACTGGAACYCAAGAGAACTCCCCAGCRGGAGAGCCCTGCTTTAACCCTGTGTTCTCAGAGGTGGATCCAGYGTYCCAGTGGCCGAATAAGCTGCCAATATTAAAATCTGAACATYCATTGGCTTGACCACARGATCCCAGAAATCCTGTTTCCTGTCAAACCACCMCACAGACATCTGTGGGTAAGAATTAGTGCCAAACTCTTCAGCCATGAAWSAAGATGAGAACCARCATGGGCRAGATCAGTTMATTTTCAATGTTTGTCAGTCACAGACTTGCAGCCTGGATTAGCCTTGGCTCATGTTGTCTTGTGCTGTGTTGTGGCTGTGCATAGAAAGAGAACAGGCAGAGGATCAAAGAAAAGTTAATAGAAAACTAGACTTCATTAATCTACTGAATATCAAGAAATTTTTTTCATATGACAAATRTCATAAAAATTTAGGGGGAGACAGAGTGACTTTGAACAACCTCACAAAACAGCAAAAAAATATATGATGAAGAAAAATCTTTTTAAAATTGTGTATATTTGTACTATTTTCAAGAATAAACTTCTCCTGCTTAAGCATTGAGAGTGTCAGATGCGTGAGAGAGAGAATGCTCCCTACTCTCAAAACCAACTCAAATTAGGAGACCAGCTGAAGTGGATAATGTATACAAAACCAGCAAAATGAAGGTCATTTTAGCAATTAAAAGGATAAGTGAACAATAGAGATATTTTGAGTGGTACTGAAATGAGATTCTATACATGCAGTCAATAAGGAAAAAGTCAAAGATGTCAGCCTGTAGCAGAATAGGGTGGCTTTGTTTTTGTTAACTGCAAAGAAGGCATGCTACTTCCCAATTTCATTTTCACCTTACAAAAACATCTTTACTGGAGGATACTAGAACTAAACATAATAGCATACATACAAAATAGGGGAGATTGTGCATTTGTTTGGGGTTTTCTATTATTGCTTTTGTGTGGGTGGTTTTTTTTTTCCTAGAAGTGCTATACTGAAGCAGATAATATCTGTAAAGAACAGAAAAGTTTAGAATTTTTTGTTCAAGCATTTTTCAAAGAAGTACAGATTAAGACATGTATCAACTTGTCACTGTCATATTCAATTCAATGAGTTGGGAGGGAAAAGTGTGAAAAATATTTTTTAAACAATAAATTAAAACTCTGTGGAGTTAGGTATACATTTCTTAGAATTACACACTAATACCAGCAAAGCAAGGCTAGTAATTTTAAATTTTGTCTTACTGAAGATGAAGTGGTCTGTAACCGTACTTGAAAAGAAATTGGGAATTTCAAGGGGTCCCATAAAGGCAAATTCCATGAGTGAGATCCCCTGCCATGTCATGAGTATGACTCATTGGGCAGTATYGTGTTCCCTAATGACGTGGTTTGACAGGAAGTTTTCTGGGATATGCTGTGATCATCAATAGGTGTTCAGATTTTAGTGATTAGATTCAGAAATTTGGTGGAGAGAAGAAGAAATGTAYTTGTAAAGTTTTCATTTTCCCCGTGTGTGTTTCTTTTTACTTATAGTTGTAGTGTAGTTAATAAAAYTTTTTTTTGTTTATTTCTAAGTGAGAGCCTGCTTTGCTTATTCCTGGTCACATCTCACAGCAGAAACCAAAGAGAAAGTATTTTCATGGAAGCACTAGCATTGCACCAGCATCACACCATGACACCTAAATACATATATTAATTGATATTTTGAAAACTACAAAATGCCTGGGACAYGTGCATGCAGCTGCTGTTTGTGATACAGAACATCCACAAAATACTATTTTCTAGATAGTAYAATATTTCTAGACCAGTAAATGAAGGTCATAGGACACCTAAAATGATACCAGGCGCTTTTAGTTAGAAAATTGAATCTAATTCCAAGTCTCTAACAGAAACTGATAGCACAACATAGAGAAAGGCAGCTACCCTTACTATATGATGGAATGAATTTGTTGTCACTCTAGGCAGACACAAGTGACACCATAGCTAGACTGAGGGGAAAGGGGGAAAAAAGACAGTGCTTTTTCTCTCTTACAGTAAAATGTCTTAGTTCTAGGGTAAAAATCCTAGTTTACATTTAAAAAAAAGAAAAATAAAAAAGAGGATTTATGCCTCTAGGAAGACATAAATTATGCCAAGCATTGAAAAACATTTATAARCTGAATTAGAGTAGATGTGTTACAATCTTCAGATTGCAGTTACATGAAAGTTGTTAAGTGCAAAGCTTAACTGAAGAGGAAGATTGTGATAAAATTTCTTGGAAGTAGCAGTTATCAAAAACTCAGCTTTTGAAAATTGGAAACTTGGGGGAGGTTGCACACAGAGGCAGTGAGAGCATTTCAGTGCAGATTTGTCTGTGGGTCTGGAATTACTGGCACATTTTCCCACGGTTCTTCACAATGTAACCACTAGAGTGGATGAGGGTAGTTGAACGGTGACACCTGTCCCCAGAAATCCTAGAGCCCACCCTGAATAATTACAGCAATTCTATAACTGTGAGTACGCAGAAATGAATCATAAAGAAGGATCTGAATGAGATTTCTGCAGATGAATTCAGCAATCAGATACTACATTTGCAAGCGCTGTACCGAGGACACAGCCCACAGTGATAAAGATTTACTTACTCAGACATAGGAACGAGGTCCAAAGGGTATCAGATCTCTTCCTTAGGCCAAAGAAACAGAGATACACTAATGTTTCCTGTCTGTGTATTGTCTTCATGCTCATCTGTTACTGACAGAGATAGAACAGGCAGAAAAGCGCCTGGCAGGTCACACTTTCAAGATTGTTGAAGGAGCTTCCCATTTAGATTTGGGTTATCCAAGCGTGACAACTGAGTGCTGACAGCACTCAGAAGAAAGTAGTGTGTATAGTTCTATAGAAATTCTGCAAGTCACTTCTCAAGCCTACAAGCTTGTTTCTCAAATGCTGAACAATAAAAATATTTTGCATTACAAATAATCACAGATTTACTGTGGCACTATAACTGCCATTGAGAGACCCACACACATGATATTTAGAATTCAATATGTGTATTGGACTTGGTACATCTAAAATTTACTAGATACTCTTTTTCTGTGATGCAAAAACTAACAGTCAGGAGAGTTAAAAGGAGTGCAAAATTGCTTTCCAGCTGGTTGGCCTCCAGCATGTACTGGTGTATGGGTGCCTTTCTTCCCAGGTTTGGGACTCTGCACTTCCCTGTGTTGAATGGCATGAGGTTCCTAACAGCCCAGCTCATTTCTCCAGTCTGTCAAGGTCCCTCTGGATGGCAGCACAACCCTCTGACATACCAGCTACTCCTCCCAGTTTAGGTCTGCAGCAAAYTTACTGCGGGTGCACTCTGGCCCTCGCCCAGATCATTTAGGAAGATGTTGAACCACATTGAACTATGGTCTATATTGCTAATTTATGGCCTCCAACTTGACTTAGTGCCACTGAACATCACCCTCTAGGCCCTACCATTAATTTCCAATCAACCTCACTGTCTTCTTGACCAGTCCATACATCAACAGGCTTTCTATGAGGATCTTCTTGGAGACAGTGCCAAATTTCTTACATAAACTCAACATAAATAAATCCACTGCTCTCCTGRTATTCACCAAGGAATTTCATTGTTGAAGTTTCTCAGGTTGGTCAGTCATGACTTCCCCCARTGATGCTAAGATGACTACTTCTGATGACCTCCTAGTGCTTCATATGCCACAAAATGATTTTTATCCTGAGCAGATGCTTATTCTTAAATAATTTATGGAGTCATAAAAATTAAACCCTACTTCTGGTAACAGMTCTGCCAACAGCTGTTGGCATACAGTATCAGCTTTGCCACTTTAGCCTCAGGATTGAGAACACCACCTAGGCCCCTACAGCTCTGCAGTCACTATGGATACTCTCCAGATTGTTCTGTTGTCGCCCACAAGAGGGAACTTCTGGGGATAATATTCAGAGTGATGGACACACTTCAGCAGTCCCTCTGCAACATCTTTGATCCAGGCACTCATAAGCAGCAAAYTTTAGACAGCAGGTCAGGCTGGCAGACAGGTTCCTCTATGCCTTGCTGCAAGAAGTCACTCACTCTTATCCCTCACCTTTTRCTGCTGGTGGAGTACCATGGGTTAGGGTCAGTTGATCCAGATGTCTCACTGGAATCCACATCTGTATCCTCCTCAGCTTTGAGGTCAGTAGAYCTATTCTGTAGTTACAAACCACTTACTTTTGTTACTTACTTATTTTATTTTATTTTATTATTTTTTCCTAAGTTGCAGAGATATAATTTAATTGTTATCTGAGTATTGTAACTTCTCACTGTATCTTATTATTGTACCCTGGCATGCACGGTTTGACAGAGAAAATAATAAGACAGAGTTCCTTTCATTGGTTTTTGGTCTTGGCTACTGGTGTGACTGGTGATGAGACAATTAGTCATGTAAAGCTCTTGGTGAAACACACAGAGCAACTATTCAGGAAAAAAGGCCTTGTTTTCTATGCTTGCAGAAGAGTTCTATTCCCAGAGATCAACAAAACTTCTTTSTATATCTTGGAGAATGAGTTATAAGTAGTTTTAGACAAGTGGGGGTTTGGGAAATGTTTCAGCAATGGTAAAATACTTGGAAATTCTTCAACATGACCGGAATGTCCAAGCTTTGATGAAAGCTCTTATTTGAGTCAATGACCAGTGTGCATGTAGTGGTTAGTACCAACAATGGCTGGCAGTTCAGTGGATTTACTTATTTGTGGTTTGCACTTATTGATTACCAAACAAATTGGCCAGAAATGCTGTAGTTTATAGCTAAGCTGAAGCATAAGTTAGAGATTGCTGCTGGAAAATGTCTTCAGTTTAAGATTCAATTGAAAAGAAAACAACATTGCCTTCAGTTTCCCCTTGAATACCAACTTTTCCTCTTTCAGAAGGGTTTTATCATTAGTTACTGTTATATGTGAATTTTCTCTTTGTCAGTCCTACATCATTCTTTAAATTGGTTTCTTGCCTTGCAAGGTTTTTGATCATCAGGGACATAAATCAAAATGTCCCTCTATTCTTTTTGCATTTATTTTCCTTGCATGCAATGTTTTCTCACACCTTTTACTTTTTCTAATTCTCAGAAGTTTTATGGTAGTTTTCAACTTTCACATTCAGACCTTTGCTTCTGCTCTGACAAACCTTTTTCTTCTATTCTTAGAACAGACTCCTGTCTCATGAAGAAATACTTTCACAAATAATTTTTCTTCAYACACATGAATAGTTATACAGTATGTTCTCTCCTTTTGATGTGTCCTTTGTATTTTWGATTAAGGTGCTAAAGATTCAGTCTATGTATCATGGAAATGTATGACATGTTTAATAAATCAATCCTAAAAATATSCATCTCAGTACTTTCTAAACTTCAGAATATTATATTTAATAAATCAATTTAAGTGTTTAATTTTCCATATTTTCAATAGGTGTGGAGTGTGATATAAAAATATAGATCTGCTACTTTGCATAAGTTTATAAAGGTTGAAGGAAATTTCTGTCTTTCATAGTAATAGAGTACATATCACACCAAAAAAAGATAAAAATTATGTATACGTGCACACAGAAATAGAAAGATTTGATTTTGTTGTTGTTGGGTTTTTTGGGTTTTTTTTAATTTGTATATGTGTATTCCAACCTGCATTTGAAATTAAGAAAAAAGGTGAAAACAAAACATAGCTAAGAATAATTGAAYAAAATTTTTGTTTGTTTACTTTTACTATTCATCCTTTTCATGGAACTGCTTTTTCTATGTAACAAGGGTGCTGGTGTTGGCTGGGGTAGAGTTAATTTTCTTCTCAGTGTCTGGCATGGGGGTRTTTTTTGGATTTGATACACAGGGTTGATAATTTGAGATAGTTTTGTTGCTGCTGAGCAGGGCTTACACCAAGCCAAGGCCTTTCCTGCTCTTTTTACTGCCACACTGGTGGGAAACTGGAAGGAGACACAGCCAGGACAGGCGATCCTCAATGACCAAAGGGATGTTCCAGACCATCATGCTCAGTGTATAAAGTGGGGGAAGAAGAAGGAAAGGGGAGKACTTTTGGAGTGGGTGGTGTTTTGTCTTTCCAAGTCACTGTTACACAGGTGGATCCTGGCTTTCCTGGAGATGGCTGAACACCTGCCTGCCCATGGGAAGCAGTGACTGAATTTCTTGTTTTGCTTTGCTTGTGGGTGTAGCTATTTCTTTTCCTACTGAGCTGTCTTTATCTCAACCCACAAGTTTTCCAGCTTTTTCTCTTTCAGTTGTTTCCTTRATCCTGCTGGTGGGGGARTAAACAAGTGGCTGCATGGTATTTTGTGGCTGGATGGGGTTAAACCATGACAACAAATGAGAAATAGGAGAAATTATGTTAAAATCCTTATTAAATCAAAATGTGTTGAAAYGCATAGATTTGTATTCCTGAACCTGAATCAAAAAGTGTAGTTTTGCTACAAATCAATGGAAGCATCTGAAGCARGAGTAACTTACATTGTATATTTGTATCAGTCCTGAATATGGAGTGGAACAGAGATGAAGACCAGCTAGAACACTGCTTTTCTTATGATAACTAAAACTACATTAAATATCACCCGAGGAAAACCCTGTGGAAGGAATTGGTGTGAAAGATTTCCWTTATTAGAGGACATGTATTCGAATAATGATTTTTGCAGCAAGATCTATCCTCAGTACTTTGCAATTGGATGATACATTCCATCAGATTTAACACAAAAGGATCCCAAAGGAAAACCATGTTTACYGTACATTGTTTTTGCTCTCTGCAAAAAATATATCATAAGTTACTTTAAAAGAAGACATTCAAGTTCAAAAACACTTCTAATATTTTAAATTGGATTTGCATGTTTTGGAAAACCCATTGAAATGTCCATTTTTGGGAGAACAATCTTGCTTCTTTTTATAAATCACACAAGACAATACTTCTGATCAAACTTTTATTTATGAAAWTTTTTTCTTGTGATATCCTAGTATTTAATTTTCTCTCTTAAGTCAGATTTGGTGGTGGTATAGAAACATTTCTCATGTAAAACAGTTGTCTCAGAGGTCTGTCTAGTCTACCATTGCTCATTTTGCCTTGACATTTATGCAGCAATATCTGCTTGGAGTTAATAGAGTTAGGTAAGTCTGGGCAGTGTTCCAAAAGGAACCTTTTTGCTTTACGATGAAGCAATCCCCCCTCAACACAATTCCAGAAATATCCATCCTTGGCTGAATGACATATTTATGATTCCTCAGTGTTATTTCATTTTTCTGAGTTCCACCAGTATTTGTAGCACCAGTTGCAACTTACTTATTTCAGTCAACAGCATCAAGTCATTTTTAAGTCTGTTTTCAGACTTCATGAAATAAATCAATACAAGCAAAGGATTGTRTTTTCCAGAATGTGCTTCTTTACTGGATGCTGAAAGATATCTCTTCCAAACCAAATAAATATTTACCCAAGAAAACTATATTTTGCTTCYGTGTGCTTTTGAAAATTTGGCATTCCCAGTTTAATAAAGGATTGTGTAAGCTCTTTCCCTTTGGCCATGATACATGCAACACTCCTCAGCCACTAATAAAAAGTCTTTCAGAGACTTATGGTCTATCATGACAGAGAGAAAAGCCATGTTTATAGAACTTAGTCCTAGACCACAAGAAAAGGAAAATACAGTGTTTCTGTGATAGTGCTCCCACGCAGAGATTTTGCCGTTCTCTCTTCACCCAGAATGGTATTTGGATATTGAACATTGCAAGTCAAGCAGCAGCTCTACAGAAAGTCATGCTTTCAGCTAGACATGGGTAAAAAATTGTTAAAAAACARTGACAAGGGAAGCACAAAATTGTTCTGAAGCATGAACAAAGCCATTTTTAATCTCAATACTGATTCTTTTGAGGTGGCCCATGTCAAGCCACTGAATTTCACCAGCAGCAATACCTGAGGCATAAAAGATAGTAGTCATGCTTAACTACCTGTATCATAAGATTCATGAAGATTCACTGGTTTGTACTTGTAACATTTGAAGATAGGAATTTTAAATAAACACTTTCTTATTAAATACTGACAGACTAGTTTTATTATCATTCTAATAAGCTACGTACCAGAAACATTTGTGCATTCACTTTTCTACAAAAGTGTCTGTTTCAAACTGATAAGCAGGCTTCTAAGTTCTGTAGCTGGAACACACTCTGCTAATAGTGTGCTCTGTACTACAAGCAGCACCTGCGTACAACTTCTCAAATGTATGCAGACTAGGCCTTGTTTAAACTTTTGGTTTTAAACCCTTGTTCTTTAATTAGTGTAGTAGCCCTGGATGTTTAGTGGCACCTGTCCAACACTTTTCTCTGCCTTTTGTGTGCTGTTCTTATTGGAAGTTTTATTAAAAACCTCAAATTTCCAGGAGTTTAAAAATCAGGTGTATCTCTTGATTTTCAAGGGAATTTGTGTATTCTTAGAAGCTATGAAGGGTCCATTTAATGTATCATGATTAGTAGATCTGTACTTATTTAGTAGCTTACATTGATAACAGAATGCTAAAAAGATGGTCATTACTGTTTACATTAATAGCCTACATTTAGGAGGAAAAATAAATGTACATAATAAGTATTCCATTCAGTTTTAAGTACTAGCCAAAGTGATCATTAGCTTCATTTGTTAGCATTATACAGTTGATGCATATATTACATATCTACTACGCTCACGCTGAGAAAATAACTGAATTTCTACAACAACAAAAATTAGGACTTTTTACACTAAAATTTTCTACAGTACACAGTATTCTCACTGCAAGAACCCACTTCTGCTAAGTGGGTGTAAGGTGAGTACTTGGTGCTTACATTAAAGTGGATGTGTCTTAAAATAGATAAGAATATATAATAGGTAGCTCTAGATATGATGTCTTATGAATGTCACATTTGATTGGGTGCTTTGGGGTGTTAGCACAAGTATGAACCTGATTAAAAATAATAATAAAGGCAGTTAATCACATTTATTCAGCTGCTTTGAGAATCCTTGACAGGTCAGAGTCAGCAGAATTCAATTCTTTAAAAACTAGTAGGAACAACAATCATTAGAWATATCCTCTTTGAGAGCATCCTCTTCACCCATAGGGAGAAGGATGTCTTTAAGTCTTGCGTTTAGAGTTTCTAAAATAATTGGAATGGGATGAAGAAGTCCTGAAAACAAAGAATTTTTTTTTCTAATAATGAAGAGTAGAAATTAAACATGAAATCAACATAGTGACTGTTTTTACCGAAAATATTTTTTTTTTTTTTTTTTGTGTGTGTCTGTCTTCTTTCCATGACTCGCTGCTGAGTAGACATTTTCCTTCAGGTTTGCCTGGTAAACACCCTCTGAAGAACTCTTCCAAAAGGAAAGTCAACACCTGTGATGGCTCACACAGAGTTGGAAATACAGTACCTGAAACAGAGTGTGATTGGACCCAGACCACAGGCTCACTTCTCAGATGGTCCTTGGCCTGGAGTCATGATACTGGAGTTGCCTGAAAGTTCTGACTCAAACTTGCATGAATTTGCCATCATGAACATGTTCTCTCATCTCATRGTGAATGACATATTTATGATTGAGCCTCTGAGGCTGCTGCTTGATGTCTTGCCTGGCACCCATCTCCCCTTGTCACGTGGGGCAGCCAACCTCCACTGTTTCCTGACATGACGCATTTAACCAAGATTTCACTGAAAAAWACCCCACAGTGCTCATCTGGCCAGAAAATGAAATGTCCCAATCCAAACGACTATGTGGGTTGAGATGGGGCAAATAGAGGTTTAACTGGTYTTGGATTAAAAAACCAGCAATTTTCAGTTCCAGACAAGGTGCTAAATGTCATCCTAAACATCAGGGCCAGTAGTCCCAGTCTCAGAGCCAAAAATTGTACAAATGTACTGAGTAAGACACACTACATAGTCCATCATTCTTTTCTGTAGTCTCTACTTCAGGTATGATTATAAAGATATTCAGTTCTAGTAAAGGAAAATTTCCCTGCAGTACAAAAAAATCAACAAAATTAAAAAAAAAGCAGGAGAAAATTCATGTATTCATCGCGTTTTGGAAATGTAAAATAAGCAAATTAAGTATTTATCTGCAAAATATAAATATTATGAAATAATATTGACAATATATATAAGTGGTATTTCAGAATTTTAAACTGTGAGTTGGTTCAATTATTGATGTGCTCACTAAGTTAATGAAGGAACTATGGTGACAGAAGACCTAGTCTGATATTCAAAGAGGTAACTAAAAATTGTTCTTAAGAATACCTTATGTTTTCTATTTTTTCTACCTGAGATTTGGGATGCTGTTCCTCTGAGGTTAATTTTATGTAATTTTTTAACAGCTCTAGTTGTCTAATTAACTGCTCTAATGAAAGGACAAAGTTTCTCACAATACTCACTATTAATTTTCCTATTAATATAAAAATCATTATTTGGAAATTCTTACACAGGATTCCTGGAACTCTCATGAAAACATTTTTTKGATTGGTCTTTTACATTTTGGAATGGCTAAAAATTCCTTTATGTCCTTGATGACAGAAAGCTTATCTGCCATTAGTTTGAGTAAATTGTCCTTAATGCTTATATAAGCATTACATACATCAATATAGTGAGGTTTTAGCATAGCTCTTTCATATTTAAGCAATACATAAATCATTACCGTTCACACATTTTAATTTGCTATATCCATGAATGATAATGGGGATAAAGCATCTTTTTTTCCATTGCAGTCTTGTTATAATGGGCTACAGATAAACTGAAGAATGCCAAAAGAATTCAAGTAAGATGCCTGAAGTCACAGAATGTAGCTCCAGTCATTTCTATGGATCCTGTATAAAGGAATCAAGGAATTGTTACCTTGATTTTACCTTTTTWACTGGATTGTTGGTCTCTTTGTTTCTTTGTTTTAATATATATATTGTGATTTATTGTTCTTGAATCTGAAAAAAATGCTATGGTAATTAAGGCAGTACAACAAACTCTCAAATTCATCAGAGTTTTATTTTAAATTTGATTTATTTGTGATTTATTGTTCTTGAATCTGAAAAAAATACTATGGTAATTAAGGCAGTACAACAAACTCTCAAATTCATCAGAGTTTTATTTTAAATCTGTTTACTTCTATGCCCAATTATCTTATATTAATTTTACATGCATATCAGAAATATGATAATGTAATTTGAAATTTTGCCTCATCTCAAATTAAAATGTAAAGACCTCTTTATTTATAATTCTCCATTAACTTGAAGTTTAAAAAATCTTTACTCAATATTGTATGTGCAAAYTGATTCTTATTTTTAAAATGCTATGAAAATTAATCTAAATATCTGTGTTGCAGTAATACGCTTTTTCACATATATCTGTTTGGATTTCATAGCTGCAATTTGTTTTCCAGTCAAAGATCTCAGAGCAGTATGAACATGACTGCTGAAGAGTGGTGTCTGTAGAGCTTGGTTCACACTCAATAAATACATTTTCATCGTGTCTGACAGTAAATTGACAGAATGCTATAAATTACTTCCAGAGAAAAAATATTTCAATGTGGAAGAGGCACCACCAAAAAAGAGTAGATAAGTTGTTCAARGCAACATATTGTAACAAAATACTTGGAGGAGTGTCTCAAGGACTCTGTGATGGATACTGCAGACGCTCCTCAAGGAGCACCCTGCTCTCCAAAACCTGATGCCCGTCAGCTGTGTGTTCTTGATTTAAAATGTATTACAAAGGAGAGAAAATACTGTGCAGGTTTCTCTCTCTGTCTTTAACCCCAGTTCAAGTATCTAACATATAATTTATAGCCTTAGATACTTCACCAAAAATAACTGTTGACATGATCATCGACTTTGTAGTGTTCATCAATGCCTTCATTTGTCAATTTATTGTCATAAGAGTATTTGAAGAAACTTCCAAAGGCTCTTCCTGACTCCATCATAACCAATACAAAAGGATACCTTCTTCCAGCATCATACYGATATATTTGGGCACCTTTCTTATACTTCAGTATTTATATATCCTGACAGTCTTAGTTTATACATGCAACAGAAAAAAAAAAGCTTTGAAGGAACTATTGGATTTCATTGATTAATATTTTTTTAATTCTACTGAGCTAGAAAAAGCAATGAAAGAAAGAAATTTTGGAAGAACAGATTCCTCTGGACACTRTTCACATAATCTAGTAACGGGATATTATCTGTTCTATTTCCCAAAATCACAATTCATTTTGGAAACTCAACATTTGTAAAAATTTGTTAACAAGAACTTATTAATATTATTAACRTATTAATACTAACATAGTAATATTATTGACATTAGCTAATTACATATATAATATAACATTACTTATTTCCTTTCTATTTGTTTTTGAAGAATAACTGTGGCAGGARCCTTAAATACATAAAACCAATAGGGCTTCAAATGGAAAAAAAGGCAATTCTGAAAGCAAGGAACATACAAGASAGACATAGATAGCATTCTCTGTCCAGGGACTGCAGAACACAGTTAGTTTTGAATCAAGCTTAATCAGGTGCTTGATTAGTCACAGAGATATTCATAGAGTAAACAAAGGTAATTTTTGTATTTGCATAGTTTAATTTGTGATCTATTTAAGGTCCCGAATTAAGCCAGCTGGAAACTGTGAAGACCAAATTTAAAATAGAAATTGGACTGATATATAAGGGATGAAAATCAGTTTATTACCATTGGTAGAAAATGACTGTAAAAAAATGACACCATAGGAGCAATTAGTCCACTTGGAAAGTTAGACCAATAATATAACAGGCAAACTTTAAGGATGACCAACTTGAATTTAAAAAAGAAACTAAAATGCGAGTTTTTAAAACCAATGAAAAGTGAGGTAATTTTTTTCCTTGCGTTGATTAGTTCATGAGTGTTTACCAAATGTTAATTAAATTCTATATCCACATACTGAAATATATTTTAAACTAATCCATTAAAAACAGCAATAAAAGAAAACCAACACAAAATCAAACCAATCAAAAARCTCAAAAAGACAAAGTTTTGAAATTGAAAATTGGAATTGAAATTATATGAACTTCCATTATGAATCACAAAAGCTGCTGGAAGCTTCTCTCTAAAATTTCTTTACTTACCTATATTTTCCATAAAKTGTTCAGTCCTTACAGAAGTCTCATCATCTGTGCAGTTTAGCACCAGATTTTAGCAGCACTGGTTCTGAGTTGTGCTCCTATTGGTGACATTACAATAATGCTCATACACAGAAAAGGATAATTAACTTTATTTATAAACACACCTAAGAAGAAATGTATATCTACATATTTTTCTTTGCGGGAATTTAGTACTTATACTAAAATTTAATTTCAGCTAATACTGTGTGATATAATGTACATACAAATGACTATAAGAAATCAAGAAAAACACTGAAATAGGCAAAGCTTGATTTTTCCTTTTTTTGGGATGGAGGAATAAAGTATATGCAGGCATTAGTTGTACAGGAGAAAAGAGAGAAGTATATTTTTCTTCAGCATACAAG
Source organism: Cardinalis cardinalis (assembly GCA_014549065.1). Classification (NCBI taxonomy): domain Eukaryota; kingdom Metazoa; phylum Chordata; class Aves; order Passeriformes; family Cardinalidae; genus Cardinalis; species Cardinalis cardinalis. The sequence continues at coordinate 9,437,463 of JACDOX010000011.1, read as the reverse complement.
GCAATAGTCTTTCAGACAACAAATGCCAGTTTAAGGGGCAATCACTGTGGATGACTGTGGACACATACTTGCCATCATCTAAAATTTTCATGGGAGGACCCAAAATAGCCAAAACATGTTCAKATTTGACATTCAGATTCACATCATTGAGTGGGATGTTGAGCCTGAAGGAAAACTGTAAGGGCCGTGTCAGCCCCAAAGGTTCTGCTGGATAAGTTAGAGAAGGGCCAACTTGGCACTAGGAATATATAAAGATGAATTAGGAAAAAAGAGGGGAAAACAACTTTGGGAGCAAAAGAGAAAAACACTTGGAATAGTGGATTAGACTTCCTGTCYGAGAACCCCCAAAATGTAGTATTACTCCTAAATCTTTGAGTTAGGAATTGAACAATCCTCTTCAGACATGCAGGCTTTCAAACTGTAAGAAGACTGAATTAATGTGATTTAAATTAAATACCTAGTGAAGGTTCAAGTAAATCTAGAAGGAAAAGAAACTTTTGATATAATTTTAAAACTTCCTTAAAAYTTTAGCTATCCGCTAATAATTTACTAATAATTAAAATGAGTTGATCCAGACTGATTTGAGTGTGACTGCACAAAAAAGACATTTTTAGGTAACTGCCATTAAACACTGCTCATCTTCCCAAAACTTTCTCAAGAATAATCCAATGGTAACAAAGTATTTCTTCCCATTAGTGTTATGACCGAGCAGTGTTAATACAAGAATTTCTGAGGCAGTACAGCAGAACAGAGAGGACCTGCTGCMGCCAGAAGTATGCTTTGTCTTGCATTGGGCAATTTGTGCTATGAGTAAGAAGAGTTTAGTACCTTTTGTGTTTGGGTTTTTGTTTTTGTTTCTTTCTTTGGTTTTTTGTTTGGTTTTTTTTGTTTTGTTTTGTTTTGGCTTGGTTTGGTTGGTTTGTTTGTTTGGTGTTTTTTTAGCAATGAGAAGAAAGACGTGCTAGTATTACCATCAGGTGCTCTTCATAATGTGGGTCCTACAGAACAAATGTGTAGGAGGTCTGCAGTGTGTACCAAATTTCAAGGCAAGTAACTACACACACCCTACCTTGAACTCCAGCTGACAGGAGCTGTTCTGCTGTGAGCTGCTGAACCACATCTCCCTTCTAAGTGTGGCTACATTTCAGCAGCGAATGAAGAGATCTTGTTATTATACTTCATTTACATAGGAAATACCATTTATGGGGACTGTTGCTCTAAAGACCTATGCAAAAATATATTTACTACACAGTTTAAAGTGTGTTTTTAATGGAGGCAACACTTTCTGATGACAGCTCAGGCACAAATTTTTATTTCTGTGTGAAACAGAGCAAAGAGGAGTAACTATCTGCCCACAAAGTATTGTATAAACTGGGGAATATTTCCTTGTAAAAGCAAAGAACACCCAAAACATTAAGATATTGAATGTCAGAATGTAATATATGGTAGGGATAATTCATGCTATTAATGTATGRTATAAAATATTGTGAAATCCAAACCATGTCTTTTGACCACCCYGGCCGGGATCAGCTGTCTATTTAGATTCAACTAGTTCCGGGACACAAGTTAAGGTAATGATCGGCACCTTAACGTAAGAATAGAAGCATCCAGGGTGATGATCACTGGTATCCTGAGTCATCAGGAGCCACCCAAGAGCGATTATCCCCTTGCTGATTGCATCTATCAAGATAGTCAGCGGGCGCCAAACTGATACATCTGAATGCGCAGCTTCCCCGGAGCCGATTGACGATTGACGCTGACTACACACCTGGACCGGCTGTTGTCCAGATCATGGAAAGAAACAGCGATGCAATGAAGAGATACAAAGGAAATGTGGTCATCTTTGCCTCGGGCAAAATAAACTCTATAAAACCTCGATGCAAGAGGCAGCATTTATGAACCRAGCAGGAGACTCTGACACTCAGGAGGTCAGATCCAGGTTCACGCGGTGTCGACCCTGGGCTCGACGCTGTATCTTTGGTTGTGGTGGTTTTGGAGACCGAACTTCGGTCTCGCAGGCAAATTAATAAATCTKTGCTGAATTGTGGCTCACGATTTGATCATTTATAACAAGAAGACTATAGAAATAAACTTATAAGCAGCATCTGCAACACTTAATGTCTTCTGCAGCTTCACATAGGTACGTAATTTCCATATGCCAGATTTAGCATTTGTATGTCCTTTTTTTTTCTCCTTCCTGTAAAGATGCTAAAAACCATGTATTTTRGACAATAAGGAAAACTATGGGTGGACAAGTCTTAAGCAGTGAAATTTTAAGATAATCTCAATGTTTTTAGAATTCTTTCTTCCCCATTCAGAACGTCAGACTTAGGTGTTAATAATCACAGATACATCCTCCAGAATTTAAAATGTGTTTAACTTGTTGGGAATTTTTAAACAAGTAGACCCTGTTCAAACCAAAATCCTGCTCTGTATAGCTGTCWAGCACAACTTCATGTTCAATGTGTTCTCTAGCACCCTCTTTCCTTAAAAATGCAGCTGGAAATACCCCCTCGTCCTTTTCAGACCTCCTTATTKGGCTCATTAAGGTTGCAGAACACATCTGCCCCTACTGACTGAACCACRAAGCACTTCAGCTGCCTTTTCTCACACCTAGATTCTCCAGACAGAAAAGAGCTTGGAATTACTCACTCTTAGGAATTCAGCTCTGTGGGATACCCACACCTCAGAGGGAACCCCCGTTGATCGTTGATCGCATAATTTACAGTGTAACACATAAAACCCCTGTAAACTGTCTTTAACACTGGTTTGGTTAAAACAAGGCCATTTACCTGAAGGCAGTATAAAATGCTGGAGGATTTGTTATAGCATTGAGGACTGGAAAAACTGAGAGTTCTTTTTGTTTGGTTGTTTTTTTGGGTTTTTTGTTTGTTTGTTTGTTTGTTTTTTGGTGGGTTTGATTGTTTGTTTGTTTGTTTGTTTGTTTTTTGGTGGGTTTGATTGTTTGTTTGTTTGTTTGTTGGTTTTTTGGGTTTTTTTTGTTTTCCCAGTGAGATACAAATAATGTTTAAGAAAATCACGGGAAGTTCTTTTATGCCAAGAAAAAAAAAAAGGTTCTGTGTTACAATCTCTGCATTATATAGCTTTTGATTGCTATATGTCTCAGACTGCCATCTGTAAAATGGGGATAATAAAGCCTAATTATATTCCACCTACAGTTTTTGAGGTTGTCACCTTTCATAATATATATCAGAGAAGTGCTGAATAKAACATTTTCTCAAGACTCTTCCCAGCTTCCAAATGAAAAAAAAAAAATAAAAAAAAGAAGATTTTTTTTTATCTGATTTATTTTTACCTTAAATTTAAGAAGGAATCTCCTTTCTGGATTGCAGAATCCATTATATTTACTTCTAATTCAGCAAATTATTTTGCCCAGTTATATCATGTGAGAAAACTTGTACATTCACTGACAGTGATGACTGACACTAGTAGTGAACAACAACTGTTTCAAGCATGCTCTTAATAGTGKTTTTTTTATTTGGGGTGTTTTATTTAATTTTGATTCACTGTTTGGACTTTTTCTTTCTCATGCAAAAATCACTAAGTGTCTTCGGAATTTTTTCCAAATTAGGGACTTTTTTCCATTCTTTACGGTCCTGCAATGGCACCTCTGTTCGGTCAAGGTCGTGTTACCCACAAGCATTCATCAGATTCACTAATAATCATGACAAAATTTTCAAAATGAAGTAATATKTTGATTGCTTGGAGTGAATTTACTTTTTGTTACCAAGTTTTTAATAGAATGAGAAAATACTTTTTTGATAAAAATTACTTGCTATTAATTAGCTTAAAAGAACTATTCTGGAATGACACAATCACTTGAACAGAATGAAAATGTGAAAGTTTTAATTTGATTTTGAAGACCATATTATTCACAATAGAAATGGCAGAATGTCTGTAAGTAAGCTCAGAATGATGAAATTTCAAGAACAACAATAAAAGACAAAGGAAAAAAACTCAGCTRAAATTTTTATCTGAAGTTATTTTCATGGGCTTAATTGTAGACCATGATAAAAATAAGGGTATGTATATGAATATATTCTTATTTATTAAATAGAAAAAMTGACAGATCTAAACTTTAGTCATGCTAATGAAACTATCATTACAATTCCAATTGATGTATTATAATAGCAGAAAAAATTATTCCACTATAAAGACATTAAATCCCTGTTACTCACTGATGAGACTTATTAGAACTTTTCACTACATACCTATGTTTTACATTTTTACCCATTAAAGGCATCAMATGAGTTGCAGGAGGTAAAAAACAAAGCCAAACAAGTATTTGCCTAATTTTTTTTCTGGTCAAAGATGTTTCTGCAATTAAAYTGCTAGAACTAATCAACCTTCATTTAAATGACAGTTCTGCAAATTAAAAAGAGCAGGATGCAAAAGTTGCAGTGATTTTATAGCAATCTGTAAATATAACATTCTACTTTTGAAGACTAATTACATGAGGGTCTTCACTGTCCTGTCTTTCTCCCTGARCATGACTGGTATTTTCATGAGTACACTTGTGGGGCCTATATATGGATATGACAGAGCATAAAGCACCAAGATTTTATTAGTCCTGTACCCTGACCTGGATAGACTCTGGAATGCTCATTCCAGGACCTTACCAACTTTCTACATCTTCTTGTTGTCAAGACACATGATCCTTTGTGTGAAAGCAAGAAGGATGTTTAAAGCACAGTGTCGCTGAAGAATAGAGCAAAGAACACTGGCATTTCCATGAATCTCTGACATTTTAATATTAGTCAGGCACAGAACTCGAGCTTAGCTGATAATTCATCTGTACTATCACGAAGGTATGCCAAGGAAAACAGAAATGTACATTTCTGATTATTCTTTTTCACAAATGTAGAAGTGGATTCATTTCTGGAGCTACTGGTGATAATGCATGTTCTGTCTAAAAACTGAAGATGTGCAAGTGGTCAAAAGCATTTCAAAATCTTAGAAAACTCCAACATGCAGAACCTAGTAGACAAAACCTGTGTGCAGCTCTGAAGCTGTTCCAACCCTCAAATGTGTGGCTTGCTGCTCTGTGGTGTGGGGATTGCTTTGGCACACATCATGTCACAGAGTTGGGCCACATCTCTGYGTGCTGCTCCCACAGTCAGCTGCATCTCTGCACAGCCAGGAGGAGCTGTACACACTTCACTCCAGCATTTGCAGCGCAGATGGCAGGACTTGGTAGTGAACAGCAGGGCTCAAACCTGAAGTTCTCCAGAGTTACCCATCTCCACATTTATAGCCAGACTGGCACTCAGATGCAATATAGATTTACACAGTGTCTATAATTTTATACTTTTTTTTTTAACCTAGATTCATTTATTTTGATACAGACGCTATATTTCCAGAAAAAATAGGGTTATTCACTGCTGYGACAAAATAGCAAACTCAGGGTATTTTCTTTATTACACTAGGAATTAAATTMATGTTTTATCCTCTGGATTTTTTTTATAATTTCCATTCAATAGAAAATGATTCACAAAACAGTTTTAGAATGAAAAAGTGAAGATAACAGARTATAAAAAGTAGCATGTTCATCGATGCAAACGTTCCTAATTAAAAGTTTGAAATATACATGGTGGAAAGGAATACAAAGAAAACTCTCTGTATTTTTTTTTATAAATTTGATTAAATACACACTTTCTTGTTTTTAAAAAAACCCAAAAATGTCAAGATAAAAAGGAAATGACTAGCCAAATGTATTTCGGTATAAAATTATTCTAATGTCCTTGGTAAAATTTTAGATTGAACAAAAATATTACTCAAGAAATGCATTTAAGCCACCAAAGTTTTGAAAAAATAAACTATGTAAATTAAGAATATMATTGACTACACAATCTTGCCTTTGAAAGCTGTAGACTGTTCCTCAGATAAAGACATGATCTTTGCCTCCTTTTAGCTTGAAACCATCTTGTTAAGAAGCAAAATATGAAAGCTTGCTTTCCTTTCCTGATCCATGAATAAGAAGTAGGTTAGAAATGCTGAGACRTGATGTTTGTAGAATTATGTGTTGATAAAACTGGAACTAACCCAACTACCTAAAAAAGAAATTAKCTCATTAATATTTTATTTTAAGTACTCCAGGTTTTTTGAAAACATGTATTTTGCATTTCATTTATATAYGGTATTTTTAAATTCTATTGAAAAAAATCAGCAATCAAATATTAGRTTACTTTTCCACAATGCTAATTAAAATACAGTTTCCTTTCAGAAATAAATTTATACAAATCACTGAAAAAAAATTTTAATAGCATTTTTAACTCATCTTTTTTCAGMATTAAATATACATAACCTGAAACAGCGAAACATAAGATAAACTCTTTAATTCCTTACATTTGTAAATAATTACCATTTTTTTAGAAAAGTAGTTATTAATTTTTAGGCAATAAAGCAAAAAAAAAAGATAGTAAGACTCAAATCTCTAACTAAAATCTATGGGGTGGAAACTCTTTCATCCCACATTTGTGTAAATTGGAAACTACATTCATAAAACCTGTTCTGTCCTGGGAAATATTTCTCCCCACCTACCTGACTTACCTAATTCTGCTCATATTTCTATTCAAACCCAGGATAACAGATTTTTTTCTTTAAGAAAAAAGGCACATAAAATGAATGCAACTATCTAGCTATTAGCACAGATGCAGAACTCAGCATAAGTAATTATGTTGAGAGCTGGGACAGTCAGACTCCTTACATTCTGTTTGAAATTTCCTTTTTTTTCCATAGCTGTTATGCTTCCTTAGGAGAGGATGAGTGTTATGTCAGAAGAGAGGCATGGAGATTTGGTCAGATTTTAGGAATAAGGAAGACAGAAACTCATTTCCCCAAGATTAATGAAATATAAAACCTAGTTTAAAGTCTAAAAGAGCCATTGAACTGCTTTGTCAAATACAGGCACCAAAATTCCTGATGCTAGGCTATCTCTGAAGAGAGAAAACAACTGAAACCCATGGTATTTTTGTACCTTAGATATACATCCATCTATCTATCTATCTATCTATCTATCTATCTATCTATCTATCTATCTGTCTGTCTGTCTGTCTATTCTGAGTAAAAAGTAATGTCACTTCAGAATGAGCAAGCGATGTATTGTGGATTTCATGCACTTAGCTTCTTGCAGGTGTAGCGAGGACTAGAAGAACCCGAATTCTGAAAAAATCTGCCAAGATTTTTAATAACAGGCAATGACAAAGTTCTGACTTCAGAATTAATTGGAATTAACATCAGAGACTGATTATTTTTATCAGTTGTTCAGAAGRGGTAAGAGTAGATTTTTTGCATGGAGAAAGCAATAAGGGAAAACAAACTCTCACTGTCACATCACTGTCGTTACAGCATGCTTTGAAGATTGTGTCCTTCCTATTTTCTTCTCAAGTTACTTTTTCCCCCTATGAATTTTCATTCTCTATCCCAGCTGCTAGCATTATTACCAGAAACTTCTAAATATCACTAAAGACACAGAGTTGGAGTTTCTATTTTTAGTTTACATGAGTAGGTTTTCAAGTACTTGTATTGAATTCTGGTGCTAATTGCTAGCTCAAGAAGCACAAATAAAACCTAGATATAAACCAAGATATAAATGAACCCCACCTTCTTTATATTTCTAATAATTAGCAAACATACTTTGATTTTACGCTAATGTGGGATGTTCTCTTGAACTCTCTTTTATATTTAATTACATTGGTTGAAYTTTCTTTCTGTATTTAAATTTTTTTCCTTAATTTCCACTGTCTTGCATTACAAAAATAGCTTYGTAATGATTTCCACATGAATGCACAGAAAATTTAAACAGTTCATTAATTTTAAATGTTCTGTAGTTTCTTAAGTCTCAGGTGAAGATACTGCAAAATTTGTCTCAATATCTAAAGATATCTTAAATTTTGAAAGTAACTAAATAATCTTAATTTGTTCTGAGTTTTTATAATCAACTGCTYCATTGAATCCTAATGCAAAGTTACACCAAGTCTTTTTTTACTTCTATGTTTCCTTTTCATGTAAAATTCTAATATCTCTTTCAGATGTTTAGTAGTCATTAAGATTAAAGGCACACATTTGGCATCCTTCCATTATGTCAAAACTCCATCCATGGACTCTACCAAAATAGGATTTTATTGTATACCTTGCAACAGCACGTGATAATAGCTGCAGTCCATTGAAATAGCAAGTATTCCTTCCTCTACCCTTTAGTACTGTGGAGATGCAAAACCAGGTAATTTCAGAGGAAATTTASGAAATAAGTACTGGGGAGATGCAGGATGGGGTTAGTGAAGCCTGAATACATTTATGTGTATAGGATTTGGAGGTGATGGTCTTCTAGTCATGATACCAGTATGAGGCTATTTCTTTCTAGGGCTAACCCCTCAGGCACTTTCTGATATTTTGATAGAAGAAAAKAAACCCAAAAGGCTCTAAAGATCAATCTCCTCTTAAAATTATATTCTCCTCTGTAGTGTTTTTGCACTTATGGCTGATGGTTTGACACAATCTTATACAAGTAGAGAAATAACAGGATTCTGTATATCGARTATAGAATGAGATGGGAGGGAAACCTTGAGTTTAACCTTAAATCTAGAAATCTGAGATTGGAATGCTGGCTAGCTGAATAGATCCTCACCTTCTCAAGTGTTTAAATCAGAGAGAAAATGTCTTTCTAGGAGATAACTTCACCTCCACTGACAGCTATGAAGGAAGAAGAGAATTCCTGAGCCCTTCTTATGATGGGTATTGAGCATGGCTCCATCATTACACTTTTATGCCATGAAGCCCTCTGCATGTATTTTTCCTCATGTTTCTGATTTAGATATATAGAAAGAAGCATTCTGAAAGAAGCTTGGGTGTAAACAGCAGTTGATGAAGTTGTATCTGTGAGGCTGCACAGTGGGAAAGGGGGATAAGTAGAAAGAATAGGAAATCTACACAAATTGACACACTTCCTGACTCCATAGCAAAAAAAGGGGGATACAGGGGTAATTTTGTAACTTTTWAAAAAATTTATTGTTGTTTGGGCTTTTACTTTAAGATAGCTTTATGATATATTCCTTTCTTCTTAATTTCAGCACAAAACAAATAAAGAAAAGCAAAGGATATAAGTAACACTAAAAGTCATGTCTGTGATGGTTAACTTAGTGTGGTTTGGCCAAGATCTTCTTGATGGACTTAAAAATCTATTTTTTCTGATTTGTATTTCAAATGTTAGGAAAAGGAGRTCTGCTTCTGGGGAAGACTGTGGGCAGGAGAAGGATTATTTCTSTGCTTCTTTTGTGCAGTTACATGCTTTTATTATACTATTTAATAGGCCAAAAATGTACTCCTTACAGGAAGTATTATAATTTTCAAAATGCTTCTCATTTCAAATTGATAATTTATTTCTTTTCTCTGAAATATTTCAGTTTTCAAGCAGGGTATTTTCTACTAGAGAATTTTCAAATACATATTTTMTATCCAGTGTTACAGCTTACACTTTCAAAAGCCACTAGCATTTGTTAGCATAAAGAGCTGGTTTGAAGCTAAAAGGACAGAGATTTAAAAATTCTGTTCCCAGGAATATATACCACACKTAATTATCAAAGTAATTCATAGAAAATGTAAAATATTTTTACATGAATGTGCATACTATTTTATATACCTGCAGAGACTACGAAAATATGTGCAAGTTGTCAGAGCTTTTTCTTGACTCTCTTACTATACCACATTAAACATTTAAACTGTAAATCAGATACTGAATATATACTGAACATATACTGGAAACTCTAAATGATATTTTGAATTATTTACTTCTCCTTTTTCATCAACAGACATATGCCTTAGGATTGCTTTCCTTTCCTGTCTTTAATGGAAATGAGGGTCGGTTATTTTGGTTTGGTTTSGGTTTTTGTGTGAAGATTTGTTTTACTCTTGGTTTAGGTTTTGGGGGTTTGGGGTTTTATTTGGAGATAAAGTCCTTCTCTCAAAAAAAAAATCTATGACACATTAATTTTCTAGAAGTGCATTTCTATGTAGCAAATGTGATGCAAAATTCACTCCAGGAAAACTTTTTWTTTTTAAGCTAGCACTACAAAGACATCAGCAGAAACTGGTAAGAATTTTTCAAGATTTAATTGCTATTTATTTCAGGAAATTAAAATCAAATAATAGTCAATTAATGCTTCAAAGGACGAGATTTTTTAAAAACTTATTTTCTTTGCTAAATACTGCATGTGGTTCKCTGGGCAGTAAATAAAGAGCAGCTATCTCTGCTAATGGTAAGCTAAGAGGCAATTTGTTTTTATTTCTCTCAAAAGATAGGTTGTGCGTTCCTGAACATTTCACTTTGATCCACTAATTCTCACCTGTTATACTGTGATTACATAGATGAATTGCAAAGAGCCTGTATCAGATAAATTGCCAAGATAGGAGCACAGTGGTTTTCCCAAGAACAAATATTTCAATTTGAAATTCATCAGAAGCTCACTGTGTGCACAAATATTTCTCACAGTTATAAAAGAGTGCAGATGGGCTATTTGAAATACATCTAATCATGCAAAGTGTTGGCCACCACCTCCCTTCCTTCAGACTATATAAACTAACCACAAATGTCAGTTTTAAGTGGCGGCTTAGCCTTTTCTCCTGGAAATCTCTTCATTACCAGATTTGTTTATGGTACATAGCAATCTACCTCTCTGTAAGGGTTTCTGGATCTAAGCTTTTCTCTTTCTTTTGTAGCTTCACTGGAACCATTTATAGGAATTGATTTGTGTCTTAATCCCATTAATAGCAAAGGGCCCCCGTGTGCCAACTGCAGTAGACCTGCAAAGATCACCACTGACATCTCCATGGTATCTTCAGCCAAATCTTGGAGTATCAAACATATCTTGTGGCAAACATATTTATTTCTGCAGATTTTTCCAGATTCAACACTTGAAAGGAGAAGATGRATTTTTAGAGGATGTTGTAAGCAACAACAACAACAAAAGTCGCCCTGCAATTTGGGCAACAAAACCAATATCCTACCTTTGGCAAAGAAGCAACTGTACACGAGATCCTGCCTGAAATTTCTTTTCCCTAAAGAGCAATTTTGTCCTCCTGAAGCACCAAAACCKTTATTTCGGACACATTTCTCCAAGTCAAGATTTCCTTGAGATTTATGGATAGGCTGTCATTGCTAAGAGTCGGTATGAAATATTCCCCTTTCCTACACCTGTAGGGGAAGTTGTTTATTGTCTTAGGAAAACAATTCACACAGTTTTAGTTATAACTCTGATATTTCTTTTTTGCTGTTGTTCACTTTGTGGTCAAATTCTACTCATTCAGTTCCCATCCAACATAAAAATTGTTCTGAAAACTGTTTCTCTTGCCTTCTACTCTTCTAATTATAAAAAAGTGTTTGTATTTGATAAAAAATATTAATAAGTTAATTATTTGTCATACAGTCCCACCTACCTGGTTCATGGCAAAATATTTGTTCTATGTCRATCCTAATATTCTACATGTTTTCTACAAGTCTACATGGTTTTTTGCCACTCTGAGTGAGTGGTGGGTCAAAACCTACCCAGAACTTTAAACTTTCTCCTTGGTGGAAAATACAACTTGTGCCAATTTTTAAATTAAAGAGGATCTGTCAGTCTGTGTATATATGTTTTTGTTAAAGATATACACTATTTATTCTGAATAACATTACTCAGATTTTCAATAGAAACTGAAAACTATCTAAATTTTATAACACAAAAATATATATTTACTGCTGTATTCATTCTCTGCAATTACAAGTTAGCTATTTATAGGTAAGCTTGCCCTAACATTCCATACAAAATAAAGGTTTTGTCATTGATGCCTGGGGCAGTGTTGGCAATATATATGCATGTAATACAGAATAGTGACAGAAACTGGCACAGATGATGATGGTTTTTGGAAGCATTAAAGTATTTGCATATGTATTGCATGACATTCTGCTGCAGTTAGAGTATTCTTTTTCCCTAGAGCAGTTGTTAGGTAGTTTGTGCCCCTGACCCATGAGCTAAAGTCAGAATGAAGATATTTTTCTGCTTGTCTTGTTTCTGTGAGGGTTTCAGCATGTCAAAAAAAAATGATGTTCCCCCTGTTTCAGCAGGAACTCTTGCCATATCCCTACAATTCTCTTGGTTTATTCATAGAGCCCTCCAACAGCTTTGTGGTGTCTACTTTTAACTAGAGCTAAACTTTTTTTTATGTACTTCTGAAAAAAACAAAAAGGGGAAAGAATATAGGGAAAATAGAAAAAAATAAGCACTGTCTTAAAAGAGAAACATGAAGCACTCAGCTGGAGTCTCTCCTGTTCCCTCTTGTATCTGTTGTATACACACTCATCCTTGTCTGTGGTACCAGTAGGGATCACATTCTCTTCCTGCTACCTTGACAGGACATCCCATTTCATGTTACGCCACCTCTTCCTACTGCCCCAGCAAGTAACAGCGACATTTCAACTTCAGTGTCTGAGAGCATTTATATTCATCAATAAGTGAAGACAATTCAGGTAAATTAAAGTTCTTGATGACATAACTAATATACACTACTGAGTAGTTTGAATCTTTTCAAAGGAAATGAAAACTTGGTGTTTTCTTTTTGCCCATAAAGTTTCTTCATGAAGATGTTATTTCATGTGCACGCACTTAGCACATAATTAAATTGATCTAATTTGAATAAGTGGGGCTAAGACCTAAAAGAATCTACTCAGGTTCCCTTTGTAAGCAGTGGAAAGACATAATGCATTACTATTTTAATCTGAAATAGGTATTTCAATTACTCCGTGTGTTTTGTGCTGTAAAAGCATCGTGTTCTCCACTGACTTTAAAAGGATGGATTAAGAGAACTGAGGTATCTGGTTCAAAACTGAGCATCTCTCTGCAGACATTCAAAATTAGATTAATTACTTTCCATCTGTCACGTTTCAAAAAGAGAGAAAAGAGGAAGAAGATAGAGCTTCCCTTTCAGCCACAACAAAATCAGTTGTWATATATTTAACTCACTACCCTTGAGAATGCTTCCAGCAATCATGGAATAGTTTGGGTTGGAAGAGACCTTTAAAGGTCACTCAGTACACCACCACCCCTGCAATGAGCATTGCTGCATCTTCAGCCAGGTCAGATTGCTTGGAGCCCTATCCAGCCTGACCTTGCATGTTTCATGGCACAGGACATCCACCAGCTCTTGGACAACCTGATCCAGTGTTTTACCACCCTCATTATAAAAACTTCTTCCTTACATMTAATCTAATCCTGCCTTCCTTCAGTTTAGAGCCATTGTTCTTTGTCCTGTCACCAATGCCCTTGGAAGAAGTCCCTTTCCAGCTCACTTGTGGGTCCCCTTTAGGTAGAARAAGACGATATAAAGTCTCCTTGAAGAGACTTTCCTTTATGGTCCAAGATGAACAACCTCCACAACTYGCCTGGCCTTTCCTCATTAGAAAGGTGTTCCATCCCTCTAATCATCTTTCTGCACAAGAAATGCATTTATTAGCAAGGCTTTGGCCAGAGGAAAAGCAATCAAACTCCTGATATCTTCAAAAAGAATAGATGACAATCAATTGATGTCTGTTTTATCCTAAATATGAAGGATTCCCCTAAAAATATATTTCTATATGACACCTGTTTTTTTGTAAAAGCCTGGTGCTTAACTTTTGTAATTTTTCTTAGTTGTCTACGAATGAACTCAAAATATTTAGAGACAGAAATACAAAATTCCACTATTCACAAAATGTAAACTGATCTTAACAACRAAAATAAATCTGACATTTTAGTTCAAAACTTTATTTCTCCGTCTAGGACAGCTAAATGACTTCACAGGTTGKACTCAATGATTCCAAAGCTCTTTTCCGACCTAGCTGATTCTGTAATTTCTATTCTTATACAATTTATATTGTCTTGTATTTTAATTTTTAATTTTTATTCATTTAATTCCTAGTATTTAATTTTTTTTGTTTTGATATGCTAATTATAAGTTAATTTTTAAAATTAAATAGCTCCTTTGTCCAATATAAAWCCACAGCATTATCCAAGTTTCTCAAATAGACTTAAATCAACTGATATATTGCTCTAGACTTAAAACAGTGTAAATGAATGAAATATAGTTCGATGTTGCTTTTTCTGCAGTTAGCCCTATGAAATTGCCCCAAAACACTATCTGGAAGTACTGCAGGTCTGTGAAAAGGGAATAATTTGTGTCCAAAATAGCACTAGTCATATAATTTCTGTTCGTTTCTGCTGCAGTTTCCATCTTCTTTGACTGTTTAATTCAGTTGGATCAATACTCATAAAGAAAAGCTTATCCAGCTATTTTGACTCTTGAATACACTGATGAGATGACCTTGGAAACGTAAAATCCCTAAATTCAGAGACTGATTCCCTAAACTGTTTTATACATATGTACTAACAGACTAAATTAAAAAAAAGATTTTCCAGGAATCTGTGAAAGCCATAGTAGGATAGATGGGCCAGCCCTGCCTGTTTCCACATAATGGCACCCTGAGCTGATCCATCAAGCCCTTCTTTCCACACATCTTGCTTACAAAGTGACTGAGAAGGAATGCTACTCACTAAGAACAAGTGCCTCTCTTCTCTTGGTTTTCACRAGCCTATCACAAGGTGTTACTTGCCTATTTCATCTAATTTTCGATGATCCTCTTTTCATCTCGGGATAAAGAGAGCTGCCTACTTCTGCCACCAATGTCAAAAATGCCTATGCTCATAATCCCCTTGCAAGAGCCGAATGTTTGTAGAAAAGAACATTCTAGCATTTCCATGTGGGTTTTGTCATTATTTTTTTCTTCAGGAAGCCTGGGGATGTTCACTCCTGGTCCAGGCTGCAGAGTGCACAGAGCCCTTGCCCTCAGAGCTGCCCCTCCAGCCCACCAGGCAGTTCATGTGGAGAGCACTGAGAGCCAAAGCGGCAGCCACAGGTACCGGTGCTGAAGGTGTCACCTGGGACCTGTTTGATGTGGTCTGCACAAAAGACAGCAAAACATCCTCTGCTGCAGTAGAAATTGTGGATAAAAAATGTTTTGGTCAAGGGGTATGAAAAAATGAGTGTCACATCTTGCATAATAGATCAGAGAATCTTCCTGCGCTGTTACTTCAATTACTTTGTCAAATCCCTACTTCTGCAAAGTTTAGAATACTCAATGATTTTCCCTATATCACACAAGTGAATTTGTATTTAATGTAGCCAAATAGCATGATATGACCTTTTAATGTGAAACTTTTCTTTGAGTAGATTTTAGAAACTCAACTTCCTACTGCCTAATAAGCTAGTAGAACTTCATTTTCTGTTATAACATTGATTAAATTTTGAATATCTCTCAGCTACAAAAACATATGGTATAAGTAAAACATGCACAGATTGAAACATTTCTGAGGCAAAATTGGTTAACTCATTTTTTTGAGCATCAGCAACATTTAAATTTGGATTTAAATTATTAAATCTGATATCATTTTTTAGAATAAAAAATTATTTTAGCTTTTTTTAAAAAAAGATCATTAAACATTTTTTTCAACTTCGATTTTCTTTACAATAGAWATTCAATTATTTTATATATTTATTAATTCATTTTTAAAACTATCGGACAGGAGAATACTCCTATCAAGATCAGATCTAAAAAGCCATCCTAGAGGAAATCATGTGTCTTAGATGTTCTCAAATGTCTTAGGGACATGGGATATGTTCCTTCAGAGACTTATTCTGACCTTTGACCAAGTGTAAAGGCCTGTGACAAAAAACTGCTCCACGAATATCAGGGAAACTATAAATTACCTTCATGAAAGATTCTTAGAGGCCAAATAGTGAGATGTTCTGAGTCATGTGATTTAATATCATGATTTAAATTGATCATATAATAAAAGAGGAACTTATATATACCTCTGTGTCTGTGCTTGTGTCCCCATGAACCTCTACTTGTCCTGAAATTTTGACACACAACAAAAAATGAAAATAAATGTCTCAATGATATATTGAGGGAACCTTTTCATTTGTTTCTGAAAATATTTTTTTTYCTCACAACCATCGGCTGTTCCTTATCAAAGTCAGAGCTCTTTTCAAACAATATTAAATAGTGACAATTCCAATGCCTGCCAGTGTGAGGTTAGAGAAGATTAGCTCAGYGATCAGTCCTTTAATCTTTACCTTAACTTCAAATTCTGCAGCTCAAAGACTTTTTTTGTTCCCTTTAGTATTGGAACTAAATGAGAATTTACTGTGTGGAAGATGTAATCACTTTACCCTGTTTCAGTGAAGTGTTTAGATGATGATTTAGAGAACTAATTTAATCAATGTCTGACTGATGTGTCAAAATATTTATTCAAGTGAATACATCTTGTTTAAAAGGTGAATGTTTACAGGCTTCTAAGAGTAGTACATTTAAAGGTTCATTTAAAATATATATTCCCTGATTAAAACTGAAGCTAAAGGATCACCTCCCCATATTTTTTTATACTTTTTACAGGAATAACTGGGTTTTCACTTAAAGACTCAAGGAAACAAAATACTTCTTAACTGTTAAAATAAAACACCTTTTATAGATACAGCAGATATTCAAAGTTTAAATATCCTTTATTTTCCAAAATAAATTTCCTTATAGGGATTCAAATCACATCCAGTCAAAAACTGAGTATTTAGAGACTTTTTCAGTGCTCATGTATTCACTAATTCCCTCAACAAACATTTCTTGTCGTAATTTTTCTATTACTTAAGAAATATTGTAAGATTATTATTATTATTATTATTATTATTATTATTATTATTATTATTATTATTACTGCTATAATAAAGAGTTTGACAGACTTTTGGTCCCTTGAGTGCTAAGTCTTTTATAACTGGTATGGTATAAACTGCTATGTTGTACAAACACAAGTTAAACAGCAGAATATAAATACTAGATTAAAATGGTTACAGTCTCATAAAAAGAAATTTCAACAATGCAAAGTGCTCTCCCATATAAACATTATTACTACTCTAAGGCAGTATTACTGCACAATTTCAATAAGAAAATATAGTAAATATGTAATAAGTAATTTGGGGAGGGAAGGAAACAGGCCAACAGATTATCAAATATATTTGGTTTTATGGGACAAAATAATTACACTGAGTGGTKATGACAATGTTCTGCACCAATACAGAAAATTGGAACATGTGCTTTGAGTAGGCAGTTGGCATCTTCGACCCCCTTATGCTCTGAACTTGCAAACACTTACCCATCGAGCAGAAGGTGCATTTGGGTCCGTGTCACATCCTGATGGTGACATTCTCTGTCTTTCCTGGTGCCCGTTCCTCTACTTGCTTGGGAATACATGCAGTTGGAGACATGAGCCATTTATAGACCCAGTTTTGCCTTTTATTTGGTAGATTTTTTTGACAGAAATCCAGGAGATTTTCTTCTTTTTGTCCACCAGTTGTTCAGCATCTGGYGGCAGAGATAGTAGACTGCTTCAGGCCTCAGTCTAGAGAAAATCAGTTTCTTTGATAAGTAAAAAGTGATATAGATCTCTGTGCAGCAGCACTTACCAGAGAATGTCGGATTTGGAGCAGGATGAATAAGAATAGCAGCGGGGACATTTATTTTTTCTCTCTGGAATTGATAAATTGTCATTCTTTCATTCATTTTAGCTAGCTGTTGAATATCTGCCTAAACAGGTCTGAAACATTCTTAATCTGTCACTTATGATACCTAAAAATGATTAAATTTAGGTAAAATTAACTAATTAACTTTTAATTCTTGAAATAAATTTATATTTTTATTGAAATTTCTTCAAGTAAGAGCTATAGCTTGTCCACAGRAAAAAAAACCCAAACCAAAACCAAACCAAACCAACCTACCCCCACCCCTAAAAAATGCAAAAAAAAATCTACCAGCCAAGAAAACAAGAAAAAAATATAAAGATAAGCCCAACAAGAATTTCTGAGCATTCCACAAAATGTACCTCTTTTTATTTTAACTTTTTGCTATTGGTAAGCATTTTATCTTATTTTCTGGAGTGTTTGCAATTCCCTGTAAAATTTGGGAGCATGCAAATTTATCCATCAGTGTACTGCTTTAATCTGCAGATAATGTATTTTGAAACATGCAGGAAAACCTACACCAAATGCTAAATCAAGTACCAGATCCTCAAATGGAAGAATTTATTGCAGGTACTTGCTGTCGGGAACTAATTTAGTCCCCTGCTATCGAGTAACCATTTCAGCGGAGTCCTACCCCTCTGTAATSCTCCAGAAATCTTTGTGGTGCCCTGTGAACCACTGTGACATTATGACATGAGGCAGGGAAACCAACCCTTCATTTCTGACAGCAGGTGAGTCACCTGAAATTTTATATTCTCCCCAAATCTCAGTGAAGTGTTTTTAACAGTTATCGACTACCACGTGGTGTTTTCTGCACAAATGGTTGCTTTGGCCACTAGTAAAACACATAAAATATTTGTCACTCCTTATATTTGTGAAAACAACAGAAAGCCTTTAGAAGAAAATCTGTAAGGCATTTTCTCATCCTTTGGTCCTGCCTCTAAAATTTTTGATGTTTCTTTTATATATATATGTTCTAATAAAAAAAAAAATCTTATACTTTGTCTTTACAAGAGAAAGGAAGGATTACTGAAAAGCTTTTCAAGAGAATACGTTGGGAAAATTAAATTTCRCATAAAGCTTGTTGCAAACTAATATCACTGAGTGAAACAGACTTTGGTGCATAGTCTTGAAAAAGCATCACTGATATCTAAGGAAAAKATTTAAAATCCATCTTTTACTCAGTTTTTGTTATTGTTTATATAATACTGTTCCCTCTGAATTGCATAGGATAAAACAGTAAATTGAATAAATTGAGTAGCAYGTAAATGAAATAATCCCAGGGCTGCCAGTCAGCTCAGATTTACCTTTATCTAAGGTGACAGAGGTCAAATTCTAGGTTAGCTGAACACCACTTTTAATTAAATGGATATTAAAGAGTTTCCATAAGACTTTACAATTTGACTGTCTATTGTGTGATTAAGCATTCATTTACRCTCAGTCTTATTTCAAAGATTATATCAGCAGAAAGTAGGAAAATGTAGTCACATTGCCCAGCAGTCACTTAAGAAAAAAGGCTCCCCCCAAAGCAACCAAAACACAGAATGAGCTCGGAATTTTTGAATAATAAATAGGAGGTTCCTTAGAACCCTGACACAAAAAGCACTGCAGACACTGGAGTTACATCAGTCCTTCCTAACTGTCTTGAAAAATATGTGCCATGTTACAAAGAAAACAGCTCACCAGCTGTTTATGTAAAAATTATTTGAAGAAAAACAAGCATGGCCATATGGCACTCGAGCAATGCAGTGGGAGCATGGAGAATATTTTCTGTAGATTGTAGTAGATAATAGTCATGCTAAGTAGGGTGTCAAATATTGATGACACATTGTATTAATAGTTAATCTCTCCTTTTATCTTCTAAGTGCCTACATTTCTAAGCAGCTTGTATGTTGGAAAAAATTAATAACTTATTATGATGAATTTTATGGAATGACAAAATATTTAATGTACTGAAGAAGTCACAAACATTTTCTAATTAAAGGATATTCAAAAATATTATGCCCYCATTTGAATGGCATCACACCATTTCTTATTAATAAAAACACTACCCTTAGAGTTACCACATATTTTTCATTTCCAGTTTGTTTATTTTGGGGGTTTTTTAGAACATATGTGGTTCTGCATTCATATTTTGACCTTGACAATTTATTTTCTGGGGGAAAAAAAGATCCATTTACTTCTGAAAAAGGAGCCACAATCTGAAAATCTAAATTGTCATTGTGAAGGTTCTGCAAAGATTTGTTAACCCTAAATGCATGCATCAAAGACATTAACAAGGGTAAATCCTAGGCAAGCCTAGAGTTTCCAGCTAAAGGATTAAAATGGAGCAGGAAAAGAGAAGCTTGGCAAGAGCCAGTGCTAAGATGCCAAGCTGGAAAGTGAAGCACCGTGGTGGGGRGTGGGGTGTTTTGGTGAGGTGCCTTTATTCTATTAGCATAAACTCCCTCATGTTCCCACCCTCTCTCCTAAGCTATCTCCTCTGCTTTCACAAATTCAAAACCATAACAATGTGAGGGGTTTTTTTTCCCTTCAGTTGGTTAGRGAAACATTACATTCACTTTCTATGCATTGCAAAATGCTTTGGGTTTAGGTTTTTAATTTTTGGTTTTTTACTGTCATGAAGTAAATTTACAATTGGAATAGAACAGTTGTGCACAGATAGAAATAATAAATTTCCCACAATGGTGTATAATCCTATAACATTAGTTAGTCTTAAAGGATGGAATGGTCAAAGCTTAGAAAATGGCCTGAAGTTAAATAAACTCAAGTGAGAACTGGATYCCTGAATCAACAGTCTTCCTCTGAGACACAGAATAAGTGAAGATAGACTAATTGGCTCACAGAATAGGACATTCTGCTTTCTCCATGGAGTAAATCCTATTATGGTTACTATATCCATCTGTTAAATGGTTGTATTTTTGCCTGCTGAAAAAAAGAATGTTTGGAGTTGTACTTAGAGAATAGCTTCTGTTTTCCTCTAGCAAAGGACTCCAGARGTAAAAGTCTTTCACTGAGGATGTCAAAAACATTACTTCTCACTGCATCAATCCAAACACTGAACTAATTGTTCTGGTCTGTGAATAATACAGAAGACATGTCAGAGAAAACCCCACAAGTAATACAGTACCATGGACCATTCAGAATTGATGTATGTTTTATAGCTGCTTGCTATTACAGAGACTTAACTTTAATGTTCAAGAGTTTCTTCTGGCCTGTGTTTTCTTCTCTGATCCTGTATTGAACTACATATACAATGTGATTGGGAGCATGTGCCTCATATCTGACTTTTGGTCRTGTCACATACATGTAAAAGAAAACTGCTTATTTTGAAGATTACTAATGACATTTCCTTTTTAAATTGCATAATTTTCCCAAACCAATGCCCTTTAATTTTKGTAGGTTGTAGTCCAGCAAGAGTACCCTGTAGAACGCATCAAACAGGTTTACCTCACACTTCTATCTATGCATTTAGAGATAGAACCAGGTTCAATCGCCTGTGCCTTGACACAAGTACTGAAGAGTACTAGCTTGGCAATGTCTTCCAGCCATTTCTTCCCTACTCCATCATATCCTTATTGGCAATAAACTTGACTCAAATGCTTTTTCAGATTACTACTGACATCTTGAAATCTTTGGGCRCCAGTACTGAAACACCACTGATAACAAACACATCCATTTGCATACTCCTGGCAGCGAATCCGTGACATGTCCTGACCTTTCCTTCAGCTTTCTTATCAATCCACATAGAGCTCTCCAGAAAGCTTCAACCATTGACTGCCTCTAGTCCTGTCAGGAAAAGCAAAATACCACATGCTCATTATGCATTCAGCTGTGTCTGTTGGTTTTGCTTCATGGGSAGCAGTATGAGTATGTGAATATCAAACGCATCTTCATTTTTATATCAAATCCAGAGGCATAATGGTGAGTTTAAGGATTAGTTCTTTAACTCCCTGATCTCCTCTCACTGCACTTGTTAATTTATTTGCAGAATTGCTGAGGCTAGAAGGCATCTTTTGAGATCATCTACTCGAATCTTCTGCTCAAGCAGGGTCAGCCAGTGCCCACTGACAAGGACATTGCTGGCACAGTAATTTTCATTTRAAAAATACTGATGAAAAAGTATTTMATTTTGCAGCACTAAGCYAAATCCTTGGAAAAGTTGGCTGAAAATTTACACCTACCATAAATACATGACTGTCTGTATATTTTGCATGTTTTTATTAATAAATCGAAAGAAATTATGTATTTGCTTCATCCAAACTGCAACTATGTGTTGATTTCTCTCCATTATATTTCTAAAATATTTCAAAAATTAGTCCTTTTTAAAATAGAAGGCTGCATTTGGAAAAGTCTGTTTAGTTAATTTTCTCAGTTTTATGAAAGTGTACTCATTTCTACCGTTACTGTATCAGCGACTGAAATTTATTTTTGTTAAAACTTGGTTCATGCCAGASAAAAAGATGGCAGAGGATTCCATATTTTTGATCGTATTATCCTTCCCTCACATTCTGTATTCATCCTCATGGCTCTTAATGATGTTAAAAGGAAAGAACTGGAGGCTTTGTTATGATCAAGAAACTGCATTTTGGTTCCCAGTGCTGCTGATTGTGTCAAGTTTTGTCAGCTCTAATTAGAAATGAACTCCTAGATTTCAGGAAACCAGGTAAGGATGTCATCCTTTATAGTGGCTGCCCATCTGGGAGGCAGATATTGCTTGATATTGAGTTKTCAGACAGTGCCAAACCCTTATGATGTGGCATTAGCAAGGATCTTCTGGCCTGCAGCATGACTGGAGTCTCTAGAGGTCACTTCTAATATCTGTGTGGGTCCCAAATGTAGGGCAAGAATTGAAGCAAATGTAAAGGTTTTACCTCGGAAATATAAATTTCTGGGAACAGTGAAGATCTGAAATATGTTTTGTGCTTTTTTCAACTACCAATTTATAATATGATTCTTTCATTAGTTAAATAAATCTCCAAACAAGCAGGTTGCTTTATATTCCTTTAGAACTTCTTCAGTACTTTCTCTTYAAACATTTTATATTAAAAATGACAGAACTTGTTCTCTAAACCTGTTATGAATCATTTGGCAGAAAATAAGCATTTTAAAATCATAATAAATATAGAGAGATATGTGAAAGCTGAAAGACACCAGATTAACTAATTAAATTTTTCATAATGTGTTTGATCGATAGAAAAAAAACTTTGCTTTTTTCTTCTTACTTTTTTTTTTGTAAATTTGCTCAACCATATTTTTTCAGTTTATTGTCCTGCTGTTTCTCAGATTTTGAGCAGTAGAGAGATATGTTTGTATATAATAAAACTTTTGACCAAAGAAAATGCTGAGGAAAAGAAAATTCTCCTGATAAATAGACTTTCCTCAAAACTACATTAATTTGGTTACTGCTTTTGTTAGCACAAGACAGAACAAACTGGAGGCAAAAGAGTGCCAGACTATTTGATAGGACCCGTTTATGTGGTAATTGCAGTGAAAGGAGATTCCATCTRTTTCAGGCAGCATCACGGGATCTTAAGAACCAGTACACCTTAAAAAAGCAGACTGCTACATTATGAGCTTTTTGAATTGTAATATCCCAGATAAAGGAATCAAASTCATGGTGTGCCACAGCTGCCTGCCTGATAAACACTCTAGTGCAGGAAAATTCACGTGCCCACMCTTGAGTACTACCCTTCCAAAAGAGACAGGAACCCAAATATCAGCAAATTCACACTAAAAATATGAAAGCAAATTGCAGAGGATGACTCTCCTGGAAAGACTCTCTCCCCCTGCACCTCCAACAATTGGATCTCTAATTATATCAGACTGGAAAAGAGTAAATTTTGAGATATCAAAGTTTCTCAGTTTGATATCTGTGTGGAAAATGAGAAAAAGCAAGTGCAATTCACARCATTCCGGTGTTCATACATTCTCTATGTCATGTATTATAACACCTACCTCATTAAACTGGTCTGCTATGTCCATCCCTAACATTCTTTCTGTGAAAAGGCAGCTCAGATTTTATTAAGGGAAAGAAAATAATAGAGAGCAAAGAGCATCAAGGAGAACAAAGTGCAGACATGAAAAGAAACACTTTGAACTCCTGTAATTTAATATATTTTAAATCAATATCGTCCTTTCACTTTAGACTTTGGTAACTAATGGTCAACAATTTCCATTTAGTTAAAATGATCTCTATTACTTTTCCTATTGAGCTGCTTGGTAATATCTTTTCTTTCACAGCCATTTTTTGACAGCTATGTTGTCCCCAGCCATTGAAGTCAGAGGAAACAATAGATGAAACAGTAGCACTGTAGAATAAATTCATGTTTTACACTATTCCTGTGAGCTATTCTGCCTAAAAAATATTGTACAAAAAGGCTGATATTTTTTTTAAAAGAAGCTGCTCTGCCTTGTGGAAAAGAATCTGTTCTGATTCTTTCCCAGCCTCTTGAAGAGACCAAGAAAAGACAAAGTCTTGGTAACACAGCTGTTACTCATACTAAAGCACTAAAGATTATCAGCAGTGCCTGAGAGTCGTTGACATCAAAGTTTCTCGGTAGATCAAATTACATTCTAGCTTATGTTCGATGTTTATTTTGAGGAAAATCAGAATGAGTGAAGAGTTGCTGGGTCAACCTAGAGAGACAAAACCTAGAGAGACAAAAGTCAAGGAGATTGGAATATTTCCAACAGACAGATTGTGTTTTGTAGTGTTTTGTTAGCAGTCTTATTCAGAAACAGAAACCTTTCCGAGATGTCAAGACTGTCAGGCAGGAAATTGGTCACAATATTCAGGTCAAGTTATTTATTTCTTTTTTAAGATGCAGTCCAATTAACAGACTTCCTCAGCACATTATGAGCAGCACCTCCACCTAATGGTGCCTTAACATTAATGGTCCTCTTACTTACACAGTGCCCTTTACCAAAAAAAAAAAAAGAGAGATTAAAACCCGGAGATAGCAGGCCATTTAGGTAATATTGACCAATAAGGTGTCTCCTTTGAAAACAACATTCATAAGTAATTCTAATATCTGCAATAGGTACAGACAATTCAGCACTTAGAAATAGGATAATACTTAGATCAGGAACTATTAATAGTATTGAAAATGGGGAATATAATTTCAAATGTGATAGTAGAAAAATCATAGCAATATGTTAAAACAGTGATATTTAAAACAAAAAATAAAATGCACAAGAATGTAGTAAGATGCCACTAAGAAAACTTGTACTTCCCATAACCACCTAAATTCTTGGAAAGAGTTGTATTTAGGGATTCATCTTTAGGAAATTATTATGTTACCCTTACCCAATAAATTTATTTGTGTATATTCTCTTAAAACTTGAATTTCAAGTTCTATTGGAAATACATTAAGAAAAAATASAGCAAATACTTTAAAAGAAATGTGTTATATGACAGATGCTTCCTCTTCATTGTATAAACTGGAATTAACAGTGCACTTCTCTGAAAAAAAAATAAATTAAGCCCAGACTCCTGAACAGAACATCTGTGTTGCTTTGGCACTTTGCTATGTGAATTGAAAAATAATTCCACACTCCTAGTACAAGCAGGTTTAATCAATATACAAAACATGATGAAGTTGTCAGCAGCATCTTTGGCTTTCTTAAAAGTACGCATGTTAAAAATCCAAGCTCATATTGTAACTTTCCTGTGTTCTGAAAAGATGAATCAGGATGTGGGTCCAGCAGAGGAAAGTGGAACCAAACCCAGTAGAGGTATTTTTGTATTTTGTTCTGATCTACTCCAGTGTGTTAGTTTAWAATAATTTTGTTAATCTCACTCTGCACATTAGAATTGAGGAATGGAATAAAAAATAATCTGCCAGGAAGCCCGAAGAAAAAGTGAAAATATACATTACACACAATAATATATTTAACAGTATTTTTACTTATAATAACCACTCCATATCATATTGATAGAGAAATGAAACATTTCAATTATATCTGGAACACTAATTAGGAGTGGCAGCAGGGATGTCAAGAGCTATCATTTAAAACCAGAACCATGTGAGGCATTATAGATGATAACAACAGCAATTATTGTTTCTTTGCAGATTTGCTGTTTCTTAATTAGACATGTTGTAATCAGAAATAGAAAGTTTTGCAAGTTGGCACAGCTCTACTGACTTCCACCTTTAGTGAGCCTTCTCTCCCTTCAAATGAATAAAAAGATGGAGGAAGTGGCAAGTACAGTAGAAAACAGAGTCAATACAGTGGGATCGTAAAGAGGAGCTCTAAAAAGAAATTTAAAACTATATTTAGTAATTTAATTATTTTAGATAAAGGAAAATTTAAAGAAATATCACCACTTATGTTATTAAGAGTATACACTAACATCATATGCTGGAAGATCACCTTATGGATGTTAGTAGAAATTTAAAACCACAAGATTCCAGAGAAAGCAAAATGTGCACCTCCCCACAATACAATTTTGGCCCAATRTAGTGATAAGCAGAAAATTTTATGATACATAAACACTCTGGATAACAACCTGGTCAGGAATTTAATTATATACTCAAAATGGAATGCAGTCAGTTTGTGTTGCTCAATACCATAATAAAAACAGGATAGTGAAAAGCACATAGTGATTCTTTTAAATGATGAGATCTATAGGGAAATACATTAAATTCAGTCAGAAATCAATAACTTTGGAAGGTCTGAATAGATAACAAATTGCTAAAAATCATATTTACATTTGCTGCAGTATATGTTATGTCTAAGAAGGAGCTTTTTTTCTTCAATAGTAGCTGATGAGGTGCTATGTKTTGGGTTTGTGATGTGTTGACAACACAGGGATGTTTCAGTTTTTGCTGAATAGTACTTTTACAGTCAAAGCCTTTTCTGATCCTCACCCCACCCACCAGAGATCAGGCTAGGGGTGCACAAGGAGCTGGGAGRRGAYRCAGCTGAGACAGCTGATGCTGATCAAAGGGACATCTCWTACCCTATGGCCTCGTGCTCCACAATAAAAGCTGGGGAAAATATTAAAAGGGGGAGGTTCAGAGTTACTGTGTTTTGTCTTGCCCAGTTATATGTGGGATATCCTGGCTTCCCTGGAGATGGCTGCACACCTGCCTGCCCATGGGAAGCAGGAATGAATCCCTGTTTTGCTTTGCTTGTGCATGCAGCATTTGCTTTACACAWTAAAYTGTCTTTATCTCAAACAAGTTTTCTCAAATTTGTGCTTCTAATTCTCTCCCCAGTCTCAACACAAGGGAGTGAATAGTGTGAGGCTGAGCTGCCTACCAAGGTTAAGTCCCAGGCAGCTGAGAGGAATTAAATGAGGTATTGCAAAAATTTAAACTTTAATTCATCCCATTTTAATATTAGTGTAAAAGTTATAAGAAATCCTTAAATATGCAAGATTTTCCATTAATTTTACGTTCTATAGAATGTAGGGATTGATTACTTTACATATTTATCTAGAYTGAAGTAAGTTTTCACAGTTACATTATAGGAAAATAGATGTTTCGAACAAAATTGTTCACCAAAAGAAAGCAGCTCTATCAGTTGATTTTTTTTCATCCTTTTAATTGCAAAAGACATTACTTTTGGTACAGTAGACCAAAAAACCCATCATTGGTTGGTGTCACTCAAAGAACTCAGAGAGCACTGAGAATTCCATTGCTAATCCAGCTTTATTTTGGCCACAACTAGCAAATGGCAGGATTCTTCAAAGACTGGAGGARCTCTCTGCAGAAGCTGCCAGTGATCTTTTCCAAACATTTAGTGGAGCCTTGCCAAATAAAGCAATTTCATTTTCTGTGGTCTTKAATTGTATCCAAAGAAGAGAAATGAAGCTGGTGAAGGATCTAGAGAASAAGTCCTGTGAGGGGCCACTGAGAGACCTGAGGAAAAAATGGAAAAATTTTTCTCAACAACTACTTGAAGTTATTGTGAGGTGGATGATGGCCTCTTCTCCCAAGCAGAAGGAGATAGAATGAATAAAAATGTCCCCACATTGTACCAGGGGAAATTTAGACTGAATATTAGGAGAAAAGTTGTTTACCAAAATGATTAGCAAACACTGGAAGAGGCTGCCCAGGGAAGTGTTGGAGTCACCACCGTGGAGGTATTTTAAAAACTTGTAGATGTGGCACTTTAAGGACATAGTTTAGTGGTGGACTTGGTAGTCTTCTATCAATGGCTGGATCTAAAGGTGTTTTCCAACCTAAATGATTCTAGGATTTGATGATCTCCTATAAATCTTCAAGATTTGCACAGAAAATTAATTCCTTCTCTTTTTTGTAGGAATATAGACTATTTTCTGTTCATTGAAACTTGTTTGTGTCATTTCATGTCCATAATAATAATAATAAGTGTATATTCCCAAGGTCATCTGTAAGGCAGAACTGGACATTATTTCTCAAAAGTCCATGATGAATTTAGGCACACTTCTTCCTTTTAATAAAAATACAGTACTTCTAATAAGGTTAATGGAAGATCTGAGAGAGTTAGTAGGAAAAAAAAACTATTTAAGTCATTATTATTATAATTTCTGAGAGGATTTGTACCCTTTATGGGACTGAATATATGTCATTCAAATCAAATGAGTATATTCAATGATATCTACATGAGCAGACCACACCTCCTCTATGAATGTCATGCTACACTGACAGAGAAATTTGGAGAGATGTGAAGGTCTCATTGACCTCTGTGCTCTTGTGCCTTTTGTTTAGTTTTGATGAAAATTATTAAGGATTTTTCAGAGAAAATTATGTTCCGAACTCACTGTACAAGACGAAGGAATTTGAGATTGATAAAGGAATGAGTATATGTAARAAAGGCTTCTGGGCAATTTTCAGTTTCACTCTGGGCAATTAGACACCCACCTTTAATTAAAAGTCAGTGGAACTTAGCGACTAAGTACCGCTCATGAGTTGCAAAGTATCATTTAATTGATAGAGGAATGAATTAAAAAAAAAAAGAAAAAGGGAGGGGGAGACCACATTTGAGTTGAAAGAAGTAGACTTCTGTGAGTCTGATATGTTTAGACTGAAAACGTGTCATTAAAATATTTCTGTAAGGCGGATCAAGAGAAGAACATGCTAGTGCAGAATAAAATAGAAAAGAAATGGTGCAGTTGAAGTTTCTGGTTGATTAGAAATCTGTCACTGAGCAGCAAACTGTGCTAGGACTTTTATGTGAACAGTAAGATAATGGAGTTAGAGCTGCTTCTCCCCTCCCACTTCTCTGCACTGCATGAAAAATAAAATGATGACATGGCATTTTGGGTGCTGGGGAGATGCTGCAGCTCCAGGCAATGAGAGGCCCTGCATGGGGGCAGGGCCACGGAGGTGGGGAGAGGCTGATGGCTGAGGCTTAAACAGCATGTCCTGGGAAGAGCAGTGGACAATGAGCCATGTGCCAGTTGCCTCCTTCCTTTGAGACTGCGTCTGTCTCACCAAAACTTACCCCCAGTGTAAGCAGACCTTCACTCTGAGCACCAGAGCGTAGAAAAGTCACGGGAGGGTAAGTGGACATTCTTTTCTAATAGGTCCTCCTAATACCTGAAAGACAAAGGGGAAGACTAAATGTATAGAGAACAATAAATGCAATGCCAACAACTACACAAGCATATGTGCGTATATAATAAATCTACTATTCAAATTCATTTGCTGCAGTTCCAAGCAAATGAAATCTTAGTGAACAGAAAAGGCTTTGGAAAGGATCTTGGAGATCGTTGATATAGGTCATTCCACTTCCTGGAATATACTTACTGTTGCAAGAAATAATGTTGCTGAATTGGCTAGGAGTCACCAAAAATAGGACTGGAAGRAAATTCAAGGGATCATCTCATCCTAMCTTCTGCTCTAAGGCAAGCTAAATTCTACCTAAACTGCTTCTAACAAGTTTGTCAAAGATATTCCTAAAAACCAGTTGTAGAGACTCCCGAGCATCCCCTGACATTTTGCTRATTTAAGTGGTGTTTAAGCTTCCTTAATATTAGAAGCACTTTGTAATGGATTGGCATATCTACAAGGAGAATATTGTTATGTAAAATAGAAACAAATATATTAATAAATAACTTAGAAATATTTTCCATTCATATTGATTTTCTTTTCCATTTGAATGAATAAAATGTATAAGATTTTACAARAGGCATAATAAGTGCTAACATTTTTATTATTTAATTAAATAAAGTTAATTTCTTTTACTGGATACATTCTGGTCCATTTATTAAACCCTGATCAGATTCTAGTATATCAATAGAAGACTTATGGAGGTATTGTGGGGTAATTGATTCAGTTTTGACAGCTAATAAAATTGATATGAAATAAATAACAGCAGCAAAATTTGTCTGTTTAATAGCAGATCTTTATTTTTGTGAAAAATCTTTTGCATTTTTTAAAATCAAATATCKAATCACTTCATGTAGAAGCATTTCTTTTGAGCATTCAGAATTGTTTAGAGCTGGGCATATGGGTGTTTATACAGGCAATTGATTAACTGATGTTGCTAAGACTACATACATGAGCAATGGATGATGAAATCCATGAAAAAATGTAATATTTATGTTAGAGAATTCAACCCTACACGTATTTATACTAATGAATGCAGGAAAACTACTTATGCAATGCGAAATCCTTTGGTGTTTATCTTCTGAACATTGAAACACACTTTGGGCTCTRTATTTACTGAAGAGGGAGTTCTCTGACACAGCTATTCAAATTTGTCTTTTGATTCTTTCTGCGATATTGACATTTTGCAGAGTGATGTGGGTATCAGTGTTAGTGCTCTCAGTTTTAGCTTCTCAGGGTATCTATTATTGATAACCTTGGTGGAAAGAAATAGGACAAATAGGATTTGCAGCCTTCTTTAGTTTGGATTTTTGCTTAGATTTGATAAAAAATTTCAAATAAACAAAAATTCAGAGAATCATTTGCTCAGGTAATGTTGAGATATTTATAAAAGGTCCAAGAAAAACTGAGAAGGTAAGTATATAGTGCATTTATTTCATAGTGATTTTCCTCAGGTTTTGTTGATCTTGGTGGAACTTTTGCACAGGAGTTGAAAGGAGAAATGTAGGTGCATAACACTTATAAACGATGTCGTAATAGCCAGGTCAAGTTTCATTTCATGTTACCTGAAATGATCATATTTCTGTCTCAAGATGTACTGAAGCAAAGGCAAAAGTCCTGATGTGAACCAGCAGTGGTGATAGGATTTCAGAATGCATATCAGCAATATAATCAATATACTGATTATATTTAATGCGTATAGCCAATGTAATCAGAAATATTCATCTGGCCATCCATTATGGCTTAGTTTTTGAAGATGGTGGCCACTCTTAGCCTAGGTTAAAGCACAGGGAAACAATGGGTGTGCTTTAATATTTTTGAAGCGATTCAGGATTTTATGGCAGAAACTTGAAACTGCGTAACTGAGCTTTTTTGACCCCAGCTTTACACATTTCAGATTAGGCTCTGTCAGAAACCTTGGAAAGTCTCTGTGGTTATTTGGGAACACAAGATTTAATCTCAATTTYCATGCATTGATGTGAATACCAGCAACTCTAATGTTACAATAATGCTAGAGTAGCCATTAAATTATTACTAGCGTGTATTTGCTTAACAGTAAGTAATGAGAAAGTATTTTTAAAAGCAGAAAAACATACAAAAGTCAGGTGATAAAAATTCAATATTATAAAAAGAAAGTGTAATCAAATGCTTCTTGATTTGAATAAAGTGAAAGATTTACTTAGTTAATAATCAATTTAGTTGCTCTCAAGGTAAGAGAGGTRAAAGTGCTTACAAAAAATCTGAGATGTTTTTATGTTATATTAGATAGGATGAAAATGTATAAGCTATATTCTTTTCCTTGAAACCTTAGAAAAAAAGTCCTTGTGCTTAACAATTAATTTCGTTTTACTAAAAAATTGAAARCAGGAAAGAACACTTTTTTTTCAATAGAAGGATGTGTGACTGATCTAATTTATATAGAAGAACAATTACAAGAATAAGTATAATGTGAGGATAGAAAAGGTTTCGCTCAGTCATGTAAAAGACAAATTCTGATTGTTCATATTCTCTTCCAAAATTTCCATATTATATTTTTATTTGTATCCTTTTCATTCCACTTATGTACAAAACCAATTTACTTTGCCTACTATTCTTTGCATTTTTAAGAATACAAAGAATAACRAGCTTCATGGATCAGTTTTCTTAGGCCTCTTGAATTATCATAATTTAGAGCATAAAAGAGTGTCCTTAAATATAAGTTACATAGGTTTTTGGTATGTAGTCAAATACTGGGTTTGAGTATTGAGTTCAGTGTTGTCTGGAGACAAGACATGGCAAAATTTAACCTTGTGAGATAACAATTCTAAAGGGCAATTTAAAACAACAGAAGATAATGAATGGCAAGTAACAATGCAAATTAAAATTTCTTAATGAAACATGAAGTAATTTAATTTCTTGGACTTGGAACACCAGCTAATTAAGATGTATATAGAAAAAATTAAGTTGGAACAGAATTGCATATCCTTAAATAAAAATAAAATAAGGGAGCAAGAGCAAAGAAAAATAATTAGAGGGTTCTGATCCAATCTGATATCTTTTAAATAAGAAAACAATRTTTTCTAAATAAAACTAAGATCCCCAAATACAATGATGGCAGGAAAAAAAAAGAGGAAAAAAACCCTTGCAGAACAGAAAAAAAAAAGTGAATGTCTCTTGAAACAGTGGAGGCAGAATCAGAATAGAAATAACTGTCTAGAGACACTCTGATAATAAAGAAATCAGTGTATTATATCAGAAGCAAGAAATGTGCAAATAAGAAATAGGAGGAAAATATGGATTTTGAAGAATGTAAAATAAGTAAAAGATTTTCATAGGCATTACATAGCTTTTCTTCATTCATATTTATAGTGATGAGGGTGTTGAAAATGTACACRCCAATATATTCATGATTCTTTTTAGCTGACACTGAAATCAGACTACAGTTAAATTACAGTATATTCAGTCAAGTACAGTCATTTGCATTTAGTGATTTGGGTTCTTACAGTAGTTCTTCCTATATCATTCATTAAATGCAAGAAAGAGACTCATTTTAGCAACATCTTGCTAAACCCTCGTATTTGATTTCATTTCTGTCTTCAATTATAATTATGATTGCTGTTTGCTAAGGCTGAAATTTTTTTTGAGTGAAAAAGCTTGGACAAAATTAAAATCCCTTTCTAGTACATTATTTTTTCAAGAACAAATTCTTGTTCAGTGCTTTGGTCAAACAAAGCACTGAAATTGGTTTCTAAGGTCTGGTGCCACGGCCAGTCTTATAATTAATGTTGTGATGCACCCCATCCTCTGGGTGTATGTGTGTATATAGAGTGTGTGAAGGACTCGCTGCTTCTGGTCTTGTGAATGGAAAGGTAGAGAATGGAATTGTCACTGGAATGCTGCCAAGGAATATGTCTCAGACCTGAAAGTGTTATACTTCACACAGATCCGCAGACAAGTAGCAAACAAGTGAGTTAGAGGCTTTTGGAAGGGCCTCCAGAGGTTTTCACTTATTCTGGAAACTTGGTATGAGTGACAGTGAGAATACTTCTGGCTTTATTAAGCAGTGCCTAAGCCCCAAACATCAGTCAGTAAATCTCTCCTTAGAAGAAGACTTACATAGGATTGCTAGAATTGTGTTGAATATACAACTRGAAAAAGAGTTGACAAAATGGCATACCACAAAAATATACACTAGTCATGGAAAGCTATGAAGACTCCTAGGGGACCTAATGGTAATCAGATATAAATAGGATKGTAGTCAAAATTCTCTAGGGGCAAAAACACAGCAGCATACAKAGCAAGAGATGACATAAAAAAATTGTGAACATTGATCATGTTAAATTAGCAGAATCGAGTGAGGGAAATTATCAAGTCCATACTGTTATCAGTGTGAACCAGTGACCATCAGTGATTAGAAAAGAATCCATGTTAGATTGTATAAGAAAAAAATAAAATTAACAACCACACCTTTCTAATGATGGATACAATTATAAGAATGCCTTTATATTGCAGTGGATGAGATCAAAAGTTTGGTAATAAATGTTAGAAACATAGAAAGTATCAGAGTACTTTAAAACAACTTTACACAGTTCAAAATACAGCCACATATTTTTAAAATGGATTAAAGAAAATCCMTCCTTTTTCATTCTGCAGTTCTGAAATCAAAGGAAAAAGAAACAAAAAAATAAAAGTTGTGAAGATAAATAAAAATTTACACTATTTTTAACTGAATGTGGTACTGAAGGCAGTAGCTCACAAGTAGTTCAGACAGGACATGAACATGGTTGAGAAATATTTAGGTCGAAAAAAGAATTAAAAGTCATTAAATTATGATCAGAAGAATAGATTTCATCCAKTTTAGATCAAGCTTCATATGTAAGTAAGTTTTCCCAGTTATGCTCTCCCTCTATTTGAAGCATCTTATGCTATACTTTAAGGATGGGATCTTGTCCAACAAGATCTGATTGGGAAAGATAACCCCTATAGGAAATTAAGAGGAAATATGATATCTCTTTAGATGACATCCTGAAATGTCATCTASCTTTGTATTTCCTTTTCCTGATTTCAAAAGAGATATCTAGCCTCCTCTAGCTTCTATAGCAACATATAAATCAGAGTTGTCAACACTGAGCTGCCAAATCATCATTGCCTGTCTACTTTTGGTAATGGTTTACTCACTGCAGCTTCATGCTGCTTTCCAAATGTAGAAAGCCAGAAATACTATTCAATACTATTAAAATAACACTAAAGAGCACTACTGWCTCTTTCTCCTAGTTCAATGCATGACAGAGATTTATTTTATAAGTAAAAGGGAACACCACATGCAGGTATTTTTGCAGGATCTTTGAAGCAGATGTTAGCTCCTCAAGAAAAAAAWAAGAAAATGAGAAATTTGTATATGACAATAGTTGTTTGTTCATCAATTTGTTTGTTTGTAGACTGTAGAAGRTATGTTTGCCTTTAAACATTAAATCAGAGGAGATTAAAATCTGGGTTTGGGTATCTGGAGAAAGGTGAAAGGCTATTTTGAGTGGAACCCCTTAAATGAAATATTTGCATATAGAGGAAAAAGTATCAGCATAAATCCACATTACTGCATACAATGCACCTGCAGTGCTTCCCACTAAACAAGAGGAAACAAAATGTATATAAGTGAGGAATATCTAGCTGTGCACTATCCCACAGCTATGAAAGTCATAGCTGCAATTTGCTCATGTTTCTGTGGGGTTTGCATTTATGTGACACATGAACAAAAAATCACCCTCAATTCCATACTCAGGTGCATTTGATTACAGAAAAGGTAATTCTTAAAAATATTTTTGGAACAGATTCTGTGTCAATTGTGGGATTTACATATTCTTGTGTCAGGCACAATGGAAAAATATTAATATCTTGACTTCTGAAGCAGAAAAGTAGAAACGGTGGTGACAGTAGCAATGCCTTACAAACAGAACCTCATGTTGATTGCCATGATTACACTACACATTAATCTATAAAACTTCATTATTCTTTTGCCTTATGCTGGTTAAGCAGGGTACATTGGTAAGATTATGCTCACACAAGTAGAAAGATAATAATGCCATATAATTATTGCCACAGTTTTAATAACCCTTCTTTGTCCCTCATGGATATATGGCAAGAATAGAATATTATTTCCATTCTATTCATYTCAGTATTGTTTCTGATATAAGATTTTGTCTAATCCCACACAGCTATTCTTATACAATTATGTGATGTAATTGTACTTATTAAACATTCTGCTAGTGCAGCCATTAGATAACCAAGAGACAAGCTTCATATCAACTTGCTGTACTTGGAGCCTTCTAAAAACTGGTGATAAACCCAAAATCTTTAAATACATCTTTTTTTAGTATGAGACTAGTTTTAACTGAAAGGAGTCTTCAAAGCATACACTTTGATGACTTTGCATAAGCCCTATTTAGAAAGAGGCTTGATATATCCATGGAAAGATATGAGTCAATATATAAAACTCAAAGCCAAATGAGCACTAAAGCTGAATAAATTAATGGAAAATGAATTTGTTTTTAATTAAATCTGTTGGATCTGGAACACTTGGTCTATGTCTGGCTGGGCTCATTGTCTTTCATAGCAGCCTCTATGATGCTTTGGATTTGCGGCYAAACCCGTGTTGGTAGCACATCAAMTTTTTGATGCTTGCAAACAGTACTTACACAGTGTCAAGGCTTTCTCTTTTTCTTACTCTTCTCCCTGCCTATCAAGCATGAGTGGGCAAAAGGTTGGCAGGAAACATAGCTGGTAGAAATAACCCAAACTGGCCAAAGGAACATTTAATATAATATAATATCWTCCTCATAAAGAGTTGGAGCATGAACATTTTGACTTCCAAGGAGGCCATTGCTTCAAGACTGGCTAGATGTGGCTCAGATTTATTTTGTTTCATTTGTTTGGTGTCTCTACCCTTCCCTCTCCCTCTTGCCTTTCACGTATCAGTCTACCTTTATCTCAAATMATGAGTTTTCTGATTTCTCTTCTTCTGTTCTCTTCCCTGATCCCACTGTGTGAGGGAGCAAGCAAATGGCTCTGTAGAAACTCAACTTCTGGTTGGCATCCATCCATCACAACATTAYTGAGTCAAATACCATTTGTAATCTACATTATTCTGTGATCCTTGTGACTAAGAAATTTTATATTAACTAATATGAATAAATTCTAGCTACCATAGCTGTGTGGCCTGAGAAATTCAAAACAAWTATTTAGTAGAAATAATGATGAAGGAACAGAGATTAACCTTAACTGCTGAGAACGTATAGAGTCCCAGGTAAGAAGTATAAAAGTACTGACAAAGCATATCTGACTAAATTAATATAAATTATCAACCTGCAATGACTAATATGTCATAGTTAAAGAATAATAAGAAATAAGTRTAATTTTCTTTTTAAAAACATATTTTTTAATTTGGGTAAGCTGATGAAGTCACAGTGTTATATCTGAAATCAGAATTTAGTTTCCTGAAATAAGTGAAATGTTTTWAAAAAAATAAAATTATGTGATTTGGGTTCTGGTGTAATAATGTTATTTGTGCACTAGTATAGTCAAGGTTATATTTACTAGGTAATTAAAACATGCAAATTTATAATAGTTCCACTTTGTCTTTCTCCCTTTGAATCGTTAAAAAAAAAAAAAGTTCCAGATTTGAAATATTCCTGATTAACTGAAGATGGCATTGCACTATCTTACTTAAAATCTCAACTTGGTTTTGCTTCTCATTTATCACTATTATCTTATTATGTCATCTCTTTTTCCTTATATAAATTAATGTGTTTGGCATAAGAATTTTGCTTAAATTCATGTGACTGTAAGATCAAAATGATCTTGTAACATTTTTCTATAATTTCCTCTCATGCGCCTTTAGCTCTTGTTCTCTATATCTCTAAATGCTTGATCTTGTCTTTCATTTACAATTAATTTTTGAAGTGAAGTCACAAGTGAGCTAGATCTGGTTAGCAACCATTTGAAAGTCTCCTTGAGGTAATACCAGTGATGACACCTAACCTGAGCTTCTTACATGAGCACTCAGGGTACACTTTTCCATCACTCTCAAACCAGGACAGGAAAACTGCTCCAGGTTTCTGGAAGTGGTTGTTCCCCATGCTGGGCTT
The DNA here is from genome assembly GCA_014549065.1 of Cardinalis cardinalis. Taxonomy (NCBI): domain Eukaryota; kingdom Metazoa; phylum Chordata; class Aves; order Passeriformes; family Cardinalidae; genus Cardinalis; species Cardinalis cardinalis. Next base: position 9,400,208 of record JACDOX010000011.1, on the reverse strand, counting down.
TTCTGAAAAGCTGTGAGTTTTTGTGATTGACCAAGTTACACTTGGAAAGTACCAACGGTACAATTTAACTGATACATTGCATGGAGGAAATAATAAATAGRCACAATACAGCTGACCTGTATTTTGGAAAAAGCAGAATACTCTGAATTAGCACTGATGTTACAATAAAATATCCGTCTGCTTCTTCTCAGGGGAATATATTGGAATGAGTCTCCTCCAATTAATCTCTCTCCATGGAATTTCACAGAAGYAGAAAACTTACTGTGAGAAATCTCTGAGGTGATATTGTAAATTGGACAGAAAGAAATTAAGATTTCTGAGAAAAAAAATGAAGTTAATAATGCAGTTCTTCTTGAGGTATGTAAGGGCAGTGTGTGTGTGTGTGAAATACATGAATGCCATCATCTCAGTGGACTTTATGCAGTCMTCATAGTTCACAGATAAGCACATCTACCACAGACATAACTGATTAATTAATTATTCATAGTGTGTTTGCCCTTGGAATCTTCCTATAGATACCAATAAAGTTGGAGCAAAAATGCTRTTAGCCATGTCCATGGTCACTGCCTCCCTCAGCATCTCATGGACATTAGACCAGGCACAGTCAAACTGGCATCCTGAGTGAGTCTCTCTGAGCAGGTTGTGGGGTTCAGACCCTTTGGGGGTCACACAGTTGAGGAGGGCAAGAACCTACATAAGGGCATACAGTCCTGAGTCACTGATATTCCCATCTGCCCTTAGTGCCAAAAATGAGACAAGGTCTGTTGCTCCTGTAGACAGTAACCACACAAAACTCTAAAGAGCTGTCCATCCCCAACTATCCTCTGTTCTGAAGCTCTCTGACTTTTAACCTTCWTCCTATCATATATCAAAACAAAACCAAGTGAGATACCTGGAGCAAAAYACCTCAGCATTTGCTTTCTTTGTGGCCTGTTATATTTTCTTCCATTCTGTTTATATGTGTCCTTCTATTTCCTTCTGTGTCTGTCTGTGTGTTTAAGCACATACAAATTCAATAGTGTGTTACAAAGGCAAGGTCTGGCTTGAACAATTGTAAAACTTTACCATAAGAGTGTGTCTCAGTGCTCTTGGTTACRTCATGCTCTGATACAGACAGTATATTGTTATAAGATGATCATCTTCTCACAGTGGAAATGCCACAGGGGTAGACAGCCACCTATTATCAATTCCATCTTCCATCTCAGTCGACATGCCTGTGTGATTGAACATCTGTTTTAAAAATCAGTGTGGTGCCTAACACTTCCCAAGTGAAGTCTGACTCACTGATAAGGTCACTTGCACCTCAGCAACTTCTAGACATTGGATACGAGTGCCTCCTCAGAGCCCCACATCAGTGGGGGCATGTTGAGAATAAACAGCCAAAGCTGAAAGGGATGGCAACACAAAGAAAAACAGCAGTGATGTTCCTGACAAAGATATTAATCATGAGAATTAATGTCAGGAAATAGCTGGAAAAAGTCAAAAGAGATCAGGCATAAAGGAACAGTTTGATAGATTTATCTTCTCCTTTAGAAAAAAGAACAGAGAATTAAAAAACAGATAAGGCATTTTATGATAACTGAACTTCCCATCAGAGCTAAATTAAAAAAAAAAATATATATACCCAAAAGGAATTTTCAAGTTTTACATAATTTTTAAAAATGTACCTAATTTTTTTCTGGAGTCCCCTGTGAAATGGCCATTTTTACCTATCGTATTTTGTAGTTTAACCCCASGTGGGCAGCTCAGCCCCACAGAAGATCTGCTCAATGCTTGCTCTTCAGTGGGATAAGGAGAGAAAAGATTAAAGTGAGAAAATTCATGAGTGCCGTTAAAGACAGATTAATAGATAAAGCAAAAGTTGTGCACACAAGCAAAGAAAAATCAGCAATTCATTCACCACTTTCCACAGGCAGGCAGTTCAACAATCTCCAAGAAAACTGGGCTCCATCCTGCAAAACAGTGACTTGGCAAGACAAACACCATCATTCCAAAGTTTTTCCCTCTTTCTTCTCCATCACCCAGATTTTATCATTGAGCATGATGCCRTATGGTCTGGGATATCCTGCTGGGCAGCTGGGTCAGCTCTCCTGGCTCTGTACCCTTCCAGCTTCTTGGGCACTCCCAGATCATTTGTGGGTGGTGTGAAAAGTGAAAAAGGCCTTGACTCTGCKTGAGTACTGCTGAGCAGAACCTAAAACATCCATGTTATCAAATTATAAACACAGAATCACTAGGTTGGAAGAGACCTTCAAGATCATCAAGTCCAACCCAGCCCTGACACCTCAACTAAACCATGACACTGAGTGGTACATCCAGTCTTTTTTTAAACACATCCAGGGGTAGTGACTCCACCAGTTCCCTGGGCAGACAATTCCAATACTTTTTCATTTTTTACTCTTTCTGTAAAAAATGTTTTCCTAATATCCAACCTATATTTCCCTTGGCGCAACTTAAGTCTGTATCCTCTGGTTCCATCAGTTGTTGCCTGGAGAAAGAGTCCAACCCCACCCGACTACAATCACCTTTCAGGGAGCTGTAGAGAGTGATAAGGTCACCCCTGGGTCTCCTTTTCTCCAGGCTAAACACCCCCRGCTCCCTCAGTCATTCCTCACAGGATTTGTGTTCCAAGCCCCTCWYCAGCCTCGTTGSCCCCTCTGRATGTGCTCCRGTGTCTCAATGTCCTTCCCAAACTGAGGGCCCAGAACTGGACACAGCACTCAAGGTGTGGCCTCACCAGTGCCGAGTACAGGGGCAGAATGACCTCCCTGCTCCTGCTGGCCACACYRTTCCTGAYACAGGCCRGGATGCCATTGGYCTYCTTGGCCACCAGGGCACAATGCTGGCTCATGTTCAGCTGGCTGTCACCAGCACCCCCAGGTCCCTTTCCTCYTGGGCACTGTCCAGCAACACCATTCCCAGTAAYACTGCAGGGGGTTATTGTGACCAAAATGCAGGACTCAGCACTTGGACTTATTAAACTTCATCCTATTGGACTCTGCCCATCCATCCRACCMTTCCAGGTCKCCCTGCAGAGCCCTCCTATCTTCTAACAGATCAACATGCACTCCCAGCATAGTGTCATCTGCAAATTTACTATGGAAAGACTCAATACCCTCATCCATGCCATCARTAAAAATAYTRAGCAGAGCTGGCCCCAGCACAGAGCCCTGAGGGACACCACTGGTGACTGWYCCCAGCTGGATGCAGCACTGCTCACCACCACCCTCTGGGCCCGGCCATGCAGCCAGTTCTGAACCCAGCACAGAGTGCTCCTGCCCAAGCCGTGGGCTGCAGCTTTTCCAGGAGTGTGCTGTGGGAGACAGTGCCAAAGGCCTTGCWGAAGTACAGGTACACTGACCATCTGTTGCTGTGGTCACAGGAAGATGTTCCCTGGCTGTTCAYTCCCTGAGACTGACGCGGTTTTGAGATGGGCTGCCCCTGGATCGGTGCGGAGACTCTCCCAGGTTGTGGTGCGTACGAGGGGCCCGTGGCTCCTTGCAGCTGTYGGCTGTGGTGTGGCTAGCACAGCAGCAGCACAGGATGAAGAGCCAAGGTAAAGGAATAGGGAGTGATCACTTGTTTCAGTTCCAAGGAAGTTTATTTGCCCAGGGGAGTCAGGGACAAGTGACAATAATGGAGGGCARCAGAACTGCTTTTAAGGAAGAGAGGGAATAAGGGGAGGACACAACTTTTCACCTATAGGAAGGCATTAGGGCAGRGGTGCAGGGTAAGRGCTATCCAATAGAAGCCAACAAGAGGAAGGAGCAAGGCCTACAAACCTAATCTTGCTTCAMGGAAGGGATGAAGTACAGGGAACATTTCAGAGTAAAAAGGTGTGCTATCTTTGACAGACAAGGGTAAAACAAGGGAGTTACAAGGAGACTGACAGGGGGTTGACATACACTTGGCGGGGAAATCTTGGGGTAAATAACTCAAAAATCTTGGGKTAAACAACTTTCCCTGATGGAAGCCAAATGAAGTGCAGGGAAYGAACCATTACAAACTTATAACAAGGAGTATTACAGAAGAACAAACCATAAAATAACAGACTACCAYAGTACACAACATTCACAGCCTTTCCGGCATCCACCAGGCTGGTCRCTTAGTCATAAAARGAAACCAGATTGGTYAAACACAACCTGCCYCTCCTAAACCCATGCCTAGGCTGGGTCTGATACCCCAGCCAGCCTGTAAGGGCTGTGTGATGACACTCAGTATAAACTGTTCCATTACCTTACCATGTACTGAGGTCAGGATAACTGGCCTGTAATTACCAAGATCCTCCTTCCCACCCATTTTGTGAATGGGTGTCGCACTGGCCAGCTTCCAGTCCACTGGAACCTCACCAGTGAGCCAGGACTGCTCGTATATGATCGAGAGTGGCTTCCCAAACTCATCTCTCAGCTGCCTTATCACCATGGGATGGATCCCATTGTGGCAGCAGATSTCTGGCCACAGAGAGAAACAGACAACCTTTCCACGCATCCTTCTGGGAAAAGTCTGTGAGAAGATCAGAGAAAMGAATGAGAAACAATTCTTAATTCTTATCTTAATTCTTGCTGYACCTGGCACTGCGAACATGTGGAATGTGTTATGGAGATTTGTTTATCAAAGGGTGGTTTCTTTAATAGCCAATGGTGATGGTGTTTTAATTAGAGGACCAATTAGGTCTACCTGTAGTGAACTAGGGTATAAAGTATGGGTTTCTTAATTGAAATAAATGATCAGCCTYCTGTAAATGCATGGAGTCTATGTAACTTRTTACCYGGCTGGGGACCCTTGAGGTGACATCTCATCTAATCCCATAGATTTCTGAACATCCAAGCAGYTCAGCAGTTCTCTGACTGCCTCCTCCTGTATAAGAGGGACCATTTTGCTCCCTGACACCCTCTGCCAACCAAGGGCAGCTGTCCTGACGCCAAGCCATCTTCCCACTAAAGACTGAGGCAAAGAGGGCGTTAAGCACTTCCACCTTCTCCTCATCAGCAGGTACTGAGTTCTCTCCCACATCCAACAGAGACCAAAGGTTTATCTAACCCTACCTTTTGCWGTTAATATATTTGTAAATGTTTTTTATTATCCTTTACAAAAGCTGCCAAATTAAGTTCAAACTRAGCTTTGGCCTCCCTAATTTTTTTTCCTATATRCCCTAGCAACATTAAGTACTTTCCGAGAGACCTGACCCTCCTTCCAAAGATGATGCATCCTCTTTTTATTCCTAAGTTCCTTCAGAACCTCATTGCCCATCCAAGCTGGATRTTTGCTTCATTGACTCATCTTTTGGCACACAGAGACAGTCTGTTCCTGTGCCCTCAGGATCTCTGTTTTGAAGCACRYCCACCTTTCCTGGACCTCTTTGTTTTCAAGGGCTGCTTCYCAAAGAACTCTCTGAATAAGTCTCCTGAATAGGCCAAAGTCTGCCCTCTGGAAGTCTAATGTAAAAGTCTTATTGATGTTCCTCTTAATTTTGCAAAACACAGCACCAAAGCAGCTACCATGAAAAAATTAACTTTATCACCACTAAAAACACATACAAAATTTTTTTTTGTATTATTCTGATTCTGATTTTTCCCACAGATCTTTACATACAAATTCTACAGCCTGAGGAGCATCCGCAAATCTCAAAGATGGCAACGATGGGACACTTTGAAAAAGAAATGTARTATTTTTTATTTAATTTTTTCCTTGTTTGAAAATTATTCAACATACCTCATGGACAAACTGTAAATAAGTCTTGCTTAACACAGTGGAGTAAGAAAAACAAGAACAGAAAACAAAAGCATAAACATTTCCCTCAAAATTAAGCATGCATACTTCACACCTGATCACTCAAATCCTCAACACCCTTCAGTCACACAGAATTCTTCAGCAGCCAAGTATGCAGAGTACCTAAAGGATTCCTCTCTATATCAATTTTGTGCTCATCTCCAACAAAATATTTTTTTCTTAAGAAAATGTGAAAATTTTTTTGTGCAGATACAAAATTATAAGTTGAATATTTTCAGCTACAATTTTGAAAATATTCCTCTTGTATCTTAGCAGGCTGACAGTACAGTGTTTCATGTATTTGCACGTCTTTGCAAATCTTTACTTGTTATTTCTCATTATCCACTCATAAAACAGAAATGCATAAATGGTTAGATGAAAGGAGAACAACTCAAACAAGAGATTCATGTCATTATCACAAATTATTCTCAGCATTATAAAGAAAATAATTATGAGAAAAAGAAGAAAAAGCAAATAGCACACCTAATAAACTGCACTCTATTTCTGGTTCATTTGTGTATGGTAGAAAAAAAAAAGTAAAACATACATTAAATATCACATATTTGTTTATTTTGTAAAGATAGAATAAGATTATTATTTTTGAAAGTATTTTGCCTTACAGAGATGCAAACTTTAAGTGCTTTCACTGTTTTTCTTACATAAAAAATACGCATATTTTGATATTCAATTTGAAATAAAGTAGTGATAGAAAAAGACATTTAATCCAGGCAATTATTGAATTACAGTTAATTTAGAAAGTAAACAGTCATGCTTTTTTTCCAYAAATCTCACTGCAACAAAGACTAGCAAACAGTAGGTCCAAGTTAGAATCACAGAAAGTAGTCCTTGGTTCTTGTGTTCAGCTCACTTTTTCCAATTGACCATTTCAGCTTTTTAAAAAAAATTTAATTAAATTTTTAATCTGCTGTAAGAATGTTAATTGTAATTATCTCATGAGGACTGAATGACTTTGGATATAGAAGCATCTATCTGCAGGGTGAGTAAACAGCAGCTAATAAGTAATCATTATCATGTTTGGATTTCATTTGAAGTTTTTTTGTTTGTTTTCTTTCTGTCTCTACAGGGTGGAGAAGGAACACCTGCCTAGGAAGAAGCATCCAGAGAGAATTTCTCTCAACTGCTTCACTAAAAATTCTCTACTTCATTCTGAAAACATTGTTATGAGGCATTGTTATGCTAAGATGTTTCAGAGCTGTAAACTGGGAGGGGATCACATCTCAGAATTTYGCTTTACTTCTCTGAGTCTTCATTCCCTTAACAGAAAATGTCTTCATTATGTATACAAAAATAATTGTTAAAATTAGGGTGCACCTGTACTGAGTCTGTCTAAGATGGACTGGATTTTCCCCGTAGCAGCCCTCAGAGGGCTGTGCTTTTCTGTGGTGGCTGGAAAGGTGTTGATGACACACCAGAGCTCAGGGTCCTGCTGAGCAGGGCTCACAAAGAACCAAGAATGGCTCCCCAGCATTCCCCCTCATCCGTAACCTGAGGGTGGGAAAGATCCTAGGAGAAGACACATCCAGGGAAACTGGCCCAATCTGACCGAAGAGATATTCCATACTGTGATATTCCATACTGTGTGATGTCTGCTCAGATAAAATTGCTGAGAAAAGAGGAGAAGAGGGGTGCAAATTTGCTGTAATGRTATTTGCCTTCTGTAGCAACCACTACACAGCTGAAGTCCTGCTTCTCAGGATGTGGCTGGGCATCGCCTGCTGATGGGAGGTGCAGAATTTTCCTTTCCTTCCATGCATGAGCTTTTGTTTTTGTTTTTAAAACTGTCTTTATCTTCAYCTATGATGGCTGCATTCTTTTCCTATTTTCTCCCCCCCATTTTTCTGCTGWATGATAGAACAGCTTGGTGGACACCTTATATCCAGCCAACATCAGCCCATCACACCATCAMACTCCTTTACTGTTTTTGAAAATTTCTCACCTCCTATGTTTATAAAAATTTAGAATTTAATTTTAAAGGATGTGCTTTATCACAATAAGAGATTATTTTATGATTATATTATTATTATTTTTATATTACTGAATTTGACTTTGTGTGATCATGGTCCTGGTTAACTTCCTATTGATTAACATTGTCTGCAAAGTATCCAAATTATTTTTTATTTTGGTCATCTATCTCACTTCAGAAAATGTCCTAAATGTGGGTATTATTATTGCTAATGTGTTAATGTAACCTGTCTCAGATCACTTATCAGTATTTATGTGTGATATTAATGATGGCTTACTTTGCTCTTTTTATTAGTAAGCAAAAAAAATTTCTCAAAACAACAGAACAAACACAAAACCAACAAAGAAAAGACCCACCAAAAATGTGTCCAAGTCAAGTATTACCATACATCCCTATTCCCAACTCACTCTTAGTCATGTCTGGAAAGTTGTTTAAGATGYTGTACAGACATCACCTCATTGACTAAGGATAAAAAACTTCAAGCTTCAGCAAACAAATGGGGAACTGAGTCAAGAGGTGGCAGTGCTACCTGGGAATGTCCTTCTCCTAAGCATGAAGTCTGTGATTTTCCATACTTGTACATATGATTTTTTCTTACAATTATAAAATTCCTACCTTATATTTTTTTATAGATTCCCTAATGTCTTAGAATACTTTCTCCCTAATAAACACATGCWCAATTCACTCTAATAGTGATTCCTTGCTTGATGTTGATAGGAGTCAATATTAAACTTGATCATTGTTTGCAATGATTTTGTTGCAAACATATCTGAAAGCAAAATGAGAAGGCTGTGCTCCCTCCAACAATTTCTTAGTAACATTTTATGTGAAATACGTAGCAGAGGAGTAAGGAACCAACTGACTACGTGTGGAGAATATGGAAACTACAAACTACGAGGAGATCTGCAAAGCAGTTCCACACCACTGAGAATCTGGGATTATCAGGTATGTAAAAATGAAGATGGTCTGGTCTGTCATAAGCACAGGCACAAATAGACATTTATGACAAAGGTATATGGAATAGAATAGCAAGATTATCAGGAGGTTCTATGGAACTGAGGGACTTACCAAGTGACAGATTACACTTAAATTGCAATAGCTTAAAAATATGGAAGACAAGACTGTTTGTACAATTTCTCAATAAACTGCTAGTCTAATTATGTGTGGAATAGTATGAGCTAACACACTTTTATCACACCTAGCAATTTCAGCATTCAAATTTTAACTGCGTCTAAAACTGCATTTAGATTGTCCTTTAAAATCCATTTTCTACAGCATTGATTTTACAACTAATAATTCTTTTTCTCTTTTGTTACCAGCTCACCATAATTAGAGGCAATAGAAATAAAAATGAAAATGAAATGTAAATGTTGATGTAATGCTTTTCTGCCAACACTCATACTAAGAAGGCCAATTTACTAGCTGTTACCTTGATAAATAATTATTTGTGCRTAATCAAACAGTATCTTAAGATGTTGCAAGGGGTAGCAAATTCTCAATTAGTTTCTTCAGCATTTCCTTTCAATGTCTGAAAAATATAAATCAATCTCAGGCTTGCTTTCCAAGGTGGGAAAACAAACAGCCTGGCAGCAAATTTTCCTATTTGAACAGAGGTTTTATAGAGATGACCTCAGAAAGTACAGAAGGATACCATGCAGTACACTGTCCTAGCATTGGGGTGTCCCATAATCCATTGGTCGGCAGAGGCGCTTCAATGACGTTTGCACTGCAGTGACTCTCCGTGGTCTGAGTCACAGCAAAGCAACATTACTGAACAGTCATTAAAATTTAACTAAAACCTATTGTTTAATGTTGACTATTATAGAGTTAATTTTCTTTGTAGTACTTTGTATGGGGCTACGGTTTGTGTCAAAAACAGTGTTGGGAACACAGGGGTGTTTTAGTTATTGCTGAACAGTGATCATGCAGACTAAAATATGGAGAGGAAAAACAAAAAATAAATGTCTATGCACATTTTCAATGTGAAGTTTTAAGTCCTTATGCAGAAAAATGTCACCAAAGAGCAATTTAAAACATTACTTGGTTTTAACTTTGTGAATTTTTTGTTCTTTCAGAATGCACACCCATCTCTTGCTGTATTTAGGATGCAAAATGAGGAGAGGAATATATGCAAGGAAGAGTCCTAACAATAATATCCTATGTTAAACTCTAATCCTTTGCAACATTATTACATATGCTTTGGTTGTTTGAAATATGCGAGCATGAAAGCAGGAGGGAAAGAACAAGGTTTATTTTTGGTATGTACAGGGCTAATAGCATGCTGCCAAATGTCTAACAATTTTAAGGACACGAAGGTGTTACGTGCCAGTGTTTTAAAGATCCATCAGAGAATTCTCTGTGATAGACAGAAACTGAATGTGTTTATCTGTTTTGTGTTAAAGGTGTTGACCTAGTGAAAGGCATTTTTATTGCCTTTCTTTCTTGTGGATGAGGAGTTTGTGGCATGCTTACAGCATCAGTAGACAAGTTCCCTATTGAATTTATTTTTTGATTATTACTGGAGCAAACAGAGGCCTTTTTTCTGTTCTTTGTAGCAGAAAATTAAACAATGTCACAATTTTGAATGAGTATGAACAGACATTTTCCCAATGGCTTTTAGAATGTAATCATTTAGGCAAAAAAAATTGCTAACATTTTTCATAAAATTTACTGAAACAAAATTGCGCTGAAATCTTGGAACTGGATTCTCCATATCAATAAAAACACAAAAAGCAAGAAAAATATTAATTCAAAAATAAGTTTATGCTTTTCAACCATTCACTGTTATGACAGAAAACAGTGAGTTATTTATATGCCTTTTATGTTTTGCTGATATATAGCTATCAGACATTTTCTTGCAGTTTCTGCACCAAGCYATTATTGCTTGGCTAATTTCTTGCAGGTGTCACAGAAACATTGATGAATGAACTATTAGTCTCATTTGGAGGCTGGATCTCCCATTATATAGAGATAATGATTTTGTTTAAATATAAAATTGAGGAAATATTTTGATTATATTTTCTGTTCAATTTTCTGAGTCAAATGCTAAAACCATCATATCCACTTCAGAGACTTGCACTTTCTCACTTAGCCTAATTTTTAACAGTTAAGGTCTTCCTAATGGACTCATGGTTGCCGGTTTTAAAGCACCAGTACAACTTTCCATCCACCAGTTTATTATTTTGACCTATAATGAACAACTGGACTGACCAGGAAGGTAATAGTTTAAATGGAATTGAACATTCCAGGCAAAGAATCAGACAAAAAAAAAGACACAGGATCAAACTGGTGAACAATTAGAAGGACAAGCCTGAGTGCTGGAGAACAAAAAAGAGGTGTATTGAAGGCAAATCTGATCAGAAGTGACAGGCTGAGACTTTGTTGTGGAAAGTAGGAAGTTTGGAAGAAGAAACTGAAAGACAGAAGCAGTCTTGTAGGATGGCAAAAGAATCCAACAAACCAACCAAGCAAACAAAACCCCAGAAACATCATAAAAGGATTCAAAACAAAACTGTGGTCAGGAGATCATAAAATTAAGATCTATTTAATGCTTTGTTAAACCTGACCCAAGTGGAAGAGACACCAGAAGACAGATTCTGACATCCTGACAAGTACCATGCTAATTCTATACACATCCATCAGACTTTACTGTTTAATGTTGTTTTCTTTATTTTTACTTTCTAATATACTGTTTATCATACAAAATTTAACTTCTGTTTTATTTCTTACAGAATCAACTGCTGTTATCCAAATACACCAAAGCATTTCTATTGCTCTTTCTTATTTGTGAAACACTTGTGTGTCTTCTGGACTTTAAATTTCTGAGGACGCCTCTTATACATAGTTTTGTACAAGCCAGTTCCTTTAAGTTCCTTAACCACTGATCACGGAATCATATGATGATTTGGGTTTGATGGGATCTTAAAGAACATAGACCATCTAGTTCAAACCCCTCTGCCATAAGTAGAGACATCTTCCACTCAGTCAGGTTGCTCAAAATGCCATCCAATCTGGCCTTGGAAATTTCCAGGGATCTCCATTCATTACTTTGTAAATTCTGTTTAAAAGAAGTGGAATTTTTTTCTCTCTCTCTCCTGAGTAGATGGTGTATAAAAAGGAAGGCAGGTCAAGATATTTTGTGTTCTCCTTCTGGGACAGAGACTTGATCTCTTTTGTATGGAGAGTTGCTTATATTTTTGTGTTTCTTCAGCTAAAATTTCAGGACACCAATATATGTAGAGAATCTAGGACTAGAAGAATGGTTATAAAGATATTTTAGACATTTTCTTTCTTCTTTGTTTTGGAGACAATACCTCACTCGCTTGGATTTTTTATCTCAAAATAGATTCTTCAAACAACTTACATAGAAGAAARGAAATAGTATTTTGCCTTTGATATGTAAACTGGGAGAGCACATTGGCAAAAATTTTCTGCAAAATAATTTGACCACTTTAGACTGCATAAAGAAATTTGTAGGCAAGGAAATCCCCACAGAGAAAGACAAAAGGGTTTAATATTTACAAGAGAAGTTCAACAAAACATGGAGAGTGTTCAGAGGGACCAATATCCTTATTATGCTTGTTTGGATAAGAAGAAAAGGAAAATATGGAAAAAGAGGGAGGGAAAGAGGGAGGGGGAGAGAAAGTGACAGCTCTTGAAAACTGCAGTTTATTTCATTCAATAAAGGCAAAAGGGCACCAGGATCATAACGCAGTGTCCAAACAGGATCACATAGTGTGTGTCCAGCAGAGGGAGATTGATTTGACCTACAGAATTAGTTACTAAACATCTCCCTTAAAAAAAATTCTGTGTGTCTGCATATGTTAGGATGCCCTTGAACTCAGTCAGCTGTGAAAGCTTTTCAAGATCCACCCAGCTGTGAATGCCAAAAATGCAAATTTTGATTCCAGTATATAATTTTGACTCCTTTGGAGTTGTACCCATCCTCAATCTGGAATAACACCATATAGTATAACATAAGGGTTTTTGCTGCAATCCATGTCAAATTATATTACAGCAAGAGAAAAAATAAACTATGATGAATATTAATAAATTTTTGTGGTGAAGAATATGTAAAATTCACCTTATTATAATTAAAAAAAAATAATTATTTTGTTTATTTTCAACAGGAAGCTTTCCTCTTCCTGGGAAAAAGATTGTTTTAACTAGAATAATGAAATATTTTCTGTATTCACAGAAAAATGTGGAAATTCATGATGCGCTACAGAAATTGAGGCTACATGCAAAACTCCTGCTTCTTTGACTGGGTGATAAATTGATCTGAAAAGAACCCAAACCCCTCCCTTTCTCTTTCTTATAATTTCCTTGCTGTACTGTCATTACACAAATATTAATGAGACTAGAGAACAATATTAAAACAATTTACATACGTAGAAATACATTTAAATAAATGTATTTAAAGAAATATATTAAAACATTAAAAGCTAAAGAAGGAATTTAAATGKTTTGGTTAGATGGATTGTTTTATGAGAAATCTGGAACTGAAAAAAATATTGTTTGTTGGGATGAATGTGTAAAGCCTTGAAGAACTCTTTACTTAAAGGCAAATAAATGCATCTTTTATCTTTAACTCAATTCAGATTAACTATTTTCAGTTAATTGTTCTGCGGTAGTTTCTTTATATGAAGCCTTAATAAGCTGGAAAAATGTGGTTTCGTGCGAGTGACTCACAGGGCTTTCTTTGAAATAGAAGGAAAAAAGCTCTGAGTTGTGTAATAGCATCAAGAGATACCTTTCCTKGCTTTAGAGAATAATTTATTCAAGATGCATAGTAACAACTTAGCAGAATATAAGCAACTTGGCTTCTTGATAGGACTATGTAAAAATCCTCTGCTTAGGGCAACAACCGCTCTTCTTCTCCTGGAAAAGGTTCCCCATGTGARCCACTTGTGCTCTCCAGAGTAAAGGCACCCTTTATGCCAATGGAAGCATTTTTGTCTTTCACCCCCTCAGCCACTTCCTTCACACCATTCTCTAGCKAGATCTTCCAACCATAGCCTCATATGGAAAAGTAAACTTTTTTTATAAGAGACTTCTAGAATTTTTTTCTTCTTTCTTTGCCATGTACATGGCAAATTTAAAAACACAACGACCCATTAAAATCACAATTAAACAGCTTAAGGCAGTATTTCAGCTTCAAGCTTTTTTATGACCTACTGCTCTAAAATGTTGAAGAGTAAGCATGAAAAGAGATTGAAGGTTAAAGAATGACAACGTTTAACAGTCTGCTGTGAAAAATGCCTTAATCCTTGAGGCAGCATTTGTKTGTGCTGTGAAGGCCAGTGTGAGCACCTCTGTACCCACTGAGCCCTGTGGTAAAATTACACGAAGAAGATGAAGGCATCATTTAGAGAGACTTGGGTTGGGACAAAGAAAGGATCATGGCATGTGGGACTGCACAGGGTCCAGTGGTGCATTGATGTTACTGATTAAACTGGCAAATAATGAGCTCAAAATGTTTTGAGCAGCTGTTRGTGTCAGAGATCAGATTCATCCTCAGCAGGAAAGAATGAAGGTAACAGAGTTTAAAGTGCTCTGGAACAGAGCGCTTTAAACCAGAGTCCCAAAAGATTACACCCCAAATGTTCTTGAACTGTAATCTAGTTCATGCTGATTCGTTTTGGTTTTGGTAAGACTTRATTTCAAAAACATGTTAATTATTCATAGGAACTGACATTTTGTATAAATACTGTTGAGATAATGCTGTTTTTATTAAAATACTTCCTTCAATTTAATCTCTGTTATTTGTCCTGTGGTTTTGGCCATGAAAATGATAATTAAACACAAATTCGAGAGCAGATTTGTAGGATATGAAAACAGACCTCTGACCTCAGGTTGTTTATTGGGGAACCAATCTGTTAAATACAATGGGGGCATTTGCCCAAGGGTCCTCAACACAATTAACGTGACAGACTACTGAGCTGCTATGGAGAGAAACATGGTAAAGATAAAATGTCATTCTGAAAAATATTTCTGCTCTTCTTTGGATCATTTACAATCTTTCTTTTGTTTTATTATGCACTTGCATGTGTGCCACTTTTGTAAAAAGAAGCATCACTTACATGTCTCTGTTGGCCTGCYAGTACCTTTTGAATTTATCAGTCGTGTTGCAATCTCTTCTCCASAGCTGTAATTGGAATTATAAGCTGAGTGGAAAGAAAAGCAGAAATCAGGTGCGAACATTCTTTCTGAAAAAACATTCAAAGCTTTCACATGTGCTGCTGAAACCTTAGCTGTCCCTGCTYAATGTGGATTTCTCAGTAACGTAGCAGAAGGAAGGAGTTGAGACATTATGATGGTGGAACTCATATTTCTAATTTTTGCTGGTTTAAGATGGATTTAGGAAAAGAAATGAGGAAAAATGGAGACATCCAAAGTTAGGAGTTATTTAGGTGCATATTTTCCATAGTAAGCATCTTGAAATTATGTAATTCTATCAAAAATTGCTCTTGTTTTTAAAGGTCTAAAATATTTATTCAGTGCCCTAGAATTGTAAGTTGATATCCAGTTGTTAATTGATTAAAGGAAAAAAGCCACAATATTTATTTGTTGAATCTATAATTATTCTTCAACTTTTCTTGGGATTTGCAATCTCTTTCAGTTATATTTAACAATTTTCTGTTATTGAATAATTTTCCATTATTCTCCAAAAAAGTCTATAGAAACTTTAAATATTAAACTTTAAATAATTCACGGTTGTGAAATGTTTGATGAATGCTGACATAGTGCATAAAATTGCTGGTTATTGTTTTAGCTTTATTTTTACATTATAATAATTTTGAAAATCAGTTTCTAGTAGCAATGCAATTGTGAATGCAGTTTTTATTTTCATGGTTATTATTCTGTAACTCAATGTCACATTTTCTTCCTGAACATTTCTGGCATAGAAAAGAACTCCTTATTGTCAGAGCATTGCCTCTCTGCCAACACGCATTGGAATTAAAAGTTTTCTACTTTATTCAAGTGCTTGTTAAACTTGTTACAAGAGAGACTTTTTTCTGCATTTGGGGTAGTAGAATGTGATATGATGTGCATGTTGGTAAAAGGAATTAATATGATGTATGTACATTCACTGTTTTAAGAAACTGACGTTGAGTTCTGACAAAGGCATTCTTTTGCTGTTTTAACTGCATTACAGAGGGTCTTGCCATACAAAAAGAATAAGCAAGAATATTTGTTTTGGTGAAAAGCTTTTTCCAAGATTTGATTTTCAGTAAAAATACTAGCTTTAAACTGAGACAACCTCCAGGAGTGTAAAAGATGTTTTCAGTTTCTACAATTTGTGTAGAAACAGCAGGAGAGGGACTGAAAACTCATTGGTGAAGTTTACACTGAGAAATAAGTAGTCACCAGAAAAAAAATACTGATCCAGATCAGGACTGAACRGTATTCCAGGTATGTGGTATTTTATGCATTTTCAGTCTGAAAACCCCAGAACAGAATGGAAAGGGACAGAAATGATGGAATAAAATAGAATGGGACTGAATGTGATGACATCTTAAAAGAGGGACCACAAATAAATTGTTGAGGTAACTACCAGAATTACGATGTTCTATAGCTTGTACTGTTCAGAACATCTTTTTTAATGTATTCCCTTTTCTGATTGCAAAAACATGGATATTCARCATCTACAAGTCCATATATAACCACTGTCATCAGTACTTTTACCTTGATTTATACTGAACAAAGAGGAAACTAAAAGATGTCTATGCTATTACAAGCCTCAAAGCAGTCACTGATAGGTAACAGCATTTCTTTTTGACCCTGTGCCCATTTCAGAACTTCTTGTAGTAAGAAATTACTTTTAAGAATAACACATTTTAATAGTAATTAAAATGAGTTAATTAGTTGTAAATATTTATTAATGCAAATTTGAAATTTAGAAAAATGCTTTATTTTCCTCAAATCACATTATATGTATGAAAGAGAAAAMAATTTTCAGTGATTTTTTTTCAGACTAGCAATTGATCAAATTTTGAAAACTTTCATGGAAACTGTCAGTTGAGATAATTTCTCTTAATGCTCCCTTCTAAAGGACTTTTTCTTTAAAATATTACTCAGTGAAATTTTTAATACATAATGGTTATGTCATCTGGACTTTGTTTTCTGAGTCAAGCTTGATTGTATAGACATTACTTCTGAACTTAGAATCCTAGGTGGTTTAAGAAYTACTTTTTGTGAGAAGAGGGCATAAAACTGCATTACCAGGGAGTGCATGGAGGAAAGTAAGAAAACATAGAGAATTTTTTATTTATTCATTTACTTCTTTAATGCTATTCTTTTGCAGTTCTGTATCAAACATGTAAAAGAGGAAAAAAGTCTTAAAGTGAATRTTTCACTTGTATTTTCCTTATTTTTCTTCAATCATCAATATACTTTCTTAGCTTAATCAAGTTTTTCATGGTTTAATTTGAGACAGCAATTAATTATAGATGGGGAGGAGAATTGGAGAAGAAAACGTCAAACTCATGGCTTGCTATAAGAGTGGTTAATAATATTTTAAAAACACAATATAATGATAATATAAAATATAATKATAATATTTCTAACCGCAAAAATGAGGAAAATAAAAGAAAAAAAGAAAAATCAATGAAGTAACAAAATAACAATAGTAATAATACAAATTGTAGTGAAAAGATGATGATGGTGAATAAACACCAAGACAACCAGCTGCTGAGCGCTTGCTGACCAATCCCCAGCCCATTCTGACCACCCCCAGACAATCCTGCCAGTGTGTTTGGTGAGCCTGATGTTCTGTGGTGTGGAATGTCCCTTTGACCAGCCCAGGCCCCCTGTCCTGGCTGTGCTGTGTCCTGCCTTCTTGTGCACCTGCATGGACAGAGCATGGGAAACTGAGAAGTCCTTGATTAGAGGTAAGCATTGCTCAGCTACAACATAAGTATCAATGGATCAGTGACGTTATTCTTGTTTTAAGTTCAAAATACAGCACTGCAGTAGCTACTAAAAAAACTAAGAAAAATTTATTTAGGACTCCTTTTATTTTAAGGACTATTGACTAGTTCTGGGGGGTTTTAATAATTGCCGGGTGGTTGTAGATAAACGGATTTTAGCTTAATGAAATGTAGATAGGAGCAAAGGCATTTTTGGTGTATGATCCATTATTGATGGAAGTTAAAGGCATAGCACATTTTGTTATGTGACATGTGTCTACTAGGGTACAGTATGTTAAATAATAATAAAAACCAGTTTATAGTCTGTCAGTCACTTCCCTGAGAGGTGCACCAATCTTCACAAAACGATAACTTCTACTAATGTGATAGTATTATATGTACAGTATCTGGGTTACAACTAGCCAAGTTTTATCTGTCAGAAATATCATAAAGGTAAGACAAATTATTATTAAATTTCTTAGTTTTCTACTATATATATGGGTGTGTTTGAAAAACAAATAGTCAAAAAGAGGTATATGTATCATTTCTTCTCAGTAACTATGAAACTACACACTCTAAAATTAAATAACAAGACTGCCAATATGAAACATATGGTAGACAGAAATTATATAAGTAGAAACTATCTTTATACATAGATGTTGGTTAAAAACAGTTTATAGCTTTTAGTAAGATAGATATAGAATTGTATGCATGGTGGGATTACATTTATTAATTCACCACACATGCACAAAACTTTGTGGGGAATAAGGGACTGGGAGCTGGACTTGTAGCAAAGATCACAACTGAGCCAATGGTTTGTAGTCTGATTTTTATGAATTCTCTAGAGTGAAAAATTGCAATACAAAAATTTCAAGTCTCCCTTCTAATTTACATCAAAATTTCTTCCAAAGGAGAAAGAAATAATTCCAGCAAGCTGTTCATCACAGACTCAAACTTATTTAAAGAGCCTCATTCAAATCTGTAGTTGGAGGCATTAACCTCACTCACCTTCGCTGGTCTGGCATTTGTAAGAAAGGCAATATCTGGTGGTGCTCTTGTAGTTCATATGACTTTGCTTTATCTGCTGCAGCTCAGATTGGAGTGACATGAGGAATCAGGACACAACAAAAAGCATAGGAGTTCTTCAGGAAATGCAGCCAAGTCAAATTCATAAAGGTCATGCTCATTTATTATTTAGCTTATCACTAGGAAGCTCATATGAGAAAAGCTTCTTAGAATTTGTAAACACTACACTACCTTTATTAGTCTGTTCCTAAGGGAGCAATGCAGTGGAACTGATGTGGAAGAAATATGTACATAACTAGAAATACAGGTGTTAATAATATTCTGCACTGATATGGGGGTGGATGGAGCAGTTAAAAACACATTACTGACTTCACTGGCCATGAATAAATGTCTACAAGATTATTCCGTGGAAACACTAAAATAAATCATTGGGGCATAAGAACAGGAATTATTTCCTGGGGGAAGAGGTAGTTAAGTCTGCAGAAAGCTTATTAAAAATGCGGATGCTTTAACCAAATGGAGAGAGAGAGAGAGAAATAATGCTGTTGTAGCTTTAAAGACTAGAAGTATTAAAAAGGATTTGTTAAAAAAACCAGCTATGTGTCTTGGACAAACTGTAACTGTCCATTACATTGACAAAAATATGGAATAATCACAAAGAAATTCATATAAGGAGAGAAAAATATTGCATTATAATAGAGAAAAAGGACAGATTAGTCACTCTTTTAGTCATTCATCCTGTAGAAACCAAATTAATCTCAAAAATGTGACTAGATATTTCACTATGTTTGACTGGGATACACAGATCTCAAAGAATGAGAAGGTTGAAAAAGCAAGGATGGGACACTAATTATCAGTACAGTGATATTCATATGGATTTTCTGAAGTTAGTTTTGAAACAGTCACAAAGTCTGTGCTGCTGTTAAAAAGCTGCTCAGGGTGCATCTGCTATTCTCAGGTTAAGTCTGCATGTCTAAAATAATTCAGAGTTTTCAGGACTGTGATGTTTAAAGGCCAGAATTGTGAAAATATTTTTTTTTGGAAACACTCCAAGATTTAGTGAACAACAGCAATAATTTATTGTAAATCACAAAATGTTAGGTTTCCTAGCCTTATCACAATGATTTGCTGTGATATCCCTCCACAGAATTATGTGTCGATAAAGTCTGCACCATTCAATGGACTTTTGTATTCTTGATACTATGGAGTAATTGATGTAAGTAAATCTTCTGAGATATGCCCCAGCCTTCCATAAGGACTGCAAGGAAATCACAGGACATCAACAGTGTCCTTTCCCTTTGCACTAATTGAAGAAGGAATTTGCAATGGGAATTTGCATTGTTCTAAGAGAAATCTGCCAGGGTTGCTTGAGCAAGCAGCTCTAGTATTGGCAGGGAGGTGCCTCAAAGGGAGCATTCCAATGGAAAGTTTGCTGGATTCCAACAAATCAGAAAGATAAGCCACAGGAAATTCCATTGGAACAGTTTTAGTGTTTGCAAATTGATTTTTTGACAGAGAAATGCCTCGACAAACTAAGAGAAGAAATCTGTATATCTTAAAAATATTAAATGTCTAATCTGGTGTTGTGTTGTTTGGTTGGGTTTTTTTTTGGAGGGGAGTGGGTGTAGCCTTTTTAAAAATTATTCTGTTTTTCTTCTTTTAGTTATTTCATTCTCTAATTTAAACTTTCATAAATGGCCTTCCTTGTCTAAAAGAAGTTCCTATAAACACTTGTAGCCCCTGAAGCCCTAATTCTGTGAAAGGCTGTGGCAGAAAATCAACAAATAATATTTTTTCTTTTTCTCTTGCATTATGATTTTTTATTTTCTAATGATTGCACATGGTTTCTGTCCTCAGGAAACATTATTTCCAAGTTTGAAGATAATAGGACATGATGCGTTGAATATGGGAGAACATTTTTGCTTTTGGGAATATCTCCACCACTGTTTAGAACTGATTGTCCTAAATTCATCTTGGTCTCTACACTTTTTAATAAGAAAAGTCTGTGGTTTATGTACCTTGAAAAATTTGTTATATAACATAGCAAGTCAATTGATAATTTTTCATGTTGTCTCAGTGGGTTCATTGATTAAGACATGAAGAATTTTTCTCTACACATGGAGTAGATAGCTCTGGGAAGTTTGTATAATATTAGACTGTGCATATTTGGACACAGGTATTCAAGGCTTTTTGTAAAAAAAGTGAGTCTAATAGGACACAATTAATTGCTACAGCTTGAACATCCAAAGTCAGCCAGTTCATGATCCTGTTCCCTCTTCCAGCAGCATTTTCCACTGTGTTCTTCAGCTAGCTGTTTGACTTTTTAATGGCTTATTTCCCCATCAATGAAAAAGAAGGGAGTTGTAAACATAAGTGGGAAGATACATCTCTAAGTGCTAATCAGATCAAAGGAATTACTATTCCATCATCAGCTGATTGAGCTCTCAGTTCGGAGTAGTAGTGTCAGTGGTGCTATTCAGAGTATTTTAGAATAACATCCTGCAATAATATCTCTTAGACAAGTATTAGTCATATCCAGGCATTATTACTGAATTTTGCTTCCCCTTGACATGTTATTAAAAATGAATTGACTTCTTTTGGAGGCTGCTGCGTCTGTTCTTTTGTTGAGCAAAATAGATTATCAGCTGTTTATTTAAACATCCATATCAGATTCTGAGGAAGTTGCTTTTGGAAAATGTATTTTGGAAAATACACGTAGGCAAGTAAGAGCATCAAAATATGGAAACCAAAAGTAAAAGTACAACTTACACACACAGAAATTATCAAGCTTTTGTTATATGTTTTTCTTGCATGATTGTCTGTTTCAATCTAACCCAAATCACTTATGATCAAACCTACCATGTTTAGGGCTTAGGATCTTGAGTTGCCTTGTTTCTAGCAAATTGGAATAGATAGTTGTTCAGAAGATCAAAACTGATCTCTGTAGTTGAAAATCAAAACTTGATCTCTTGTACTTGGCTCTGGGGAGGCCACACCTTAAATCCTGTGTTCAGTTTTGGGTCCCTCACCACAAAAAAGGCATTGAGGGGTTGGAGCATGTCCAGAAGAGGACAATAGAGCTGGAGAAGAGTCTGGAGCAGAAGCACTAAGAGAAGCAGTTGATGGAGATGKGATTATTTAACCAAGAGAAAAGGAGGATGAGAAGAGACCTTATCATTCTCTACAATTACCTGAAAGGAGGATGTGGCCAGGTGGGGGTTGGTCTCTTCTCCCAGGTAACAAGTGGCAGGGGAGGTTTAGATTGGATCTCAGGAAACACTTCTTACTGAAAGGATGGTCTGTGAAATAGGCTGTCCAGGGAAGTGGCAGATGCACCATTCCTGGAAACATTCAAATGACGTGTGGATGTGAAACTTGGAGATTTGTTTTAGTAGTGAACATGGTAGTGCTGGATTAACAGTTGTACTACATTATCTTAAAAGTTTTTTCCAACCTCAATGGTTTTATGATTCTTTGAATAAGTAGAGCCTCAACAAACAGGTAAAGTCTTCATTCACTAAAATTATTTACTGAAGCTCATTGAAATATAATGTTCAGGTATTTGCCTCTTGTTCTTTTTTTTTTTTCACTGTTTTAAGTAACATAAAAGACACCTTAGTCTTTCCAACAGCCTATTTCAATGTTACAGCTCTTATTTCTTAGTGTCAGTAAGGGAGAAAGGCAGGCAGGGTCAATTTTGTTTTTGTGTTGTTCATGCTGAACAATTCTTCATTAATATTTATATATGGCATTTGTTTCCATGAACACTTTCTCTATATCAGTGTTCAATATCAAATTTACAAGTGAAAATAGTACTATCATTCAGACCCAGATAGATCTGTATTTTCTTTGGCACTCATTAACATGTTAGTTATTATGACAATTACACACATATGAAAGAATAGAAGGCCAGAATGCATTTTTTCCTTATTCACAGAGGTATTTTTGTCGTTACTCATGGAACAGATACGGAATTGAATTAAATAAAAGATAAATAAAATAATTTTTAGAAAATGATGTAATTTAGAGAATAAATATTTTTATTTTGTACATTTGTACTGAACTCCTGTRTAAGTGATAGTTATGAATAGCCTTACAACAGTCTTCGAAAATCTCTTTGAAACTCAAAACCTGTATGAAATTTTGTGTGGTACATTTCAGATCTAAAATTCTACCTTTCTTGCATGACTAGAAATCTCTAGATCAAAGGTGAGAGCAACTGGTAGCCTCATTTTATATTTGTGCCATAAAGAAACAGAAAAAGCTATCTGATTCTAGAATTGTAAGAAAACTGTCAATGAAACCACTGGCTGAAATAGAGAAGCCTACATGAAAATGCATCACTCTTTTAGCTCAGAAAGCCTCATGTCATAATTGTCATTAATTTGTTTAACTACAAATGTCAGATAAAAAATATTAAAGTTTTACACAAAGAACTGCTCACTCAGAACTGTAATTTTTAGAAACCCTTTATCAAAGCAAAATCAATTTTCACAGGAGCAAAGGTACTTCTTAATGAAGGTCAAACTTCAACTTTCTTCTTATAATTGTTTTGGCACTAGAGCTGTTTAAAAACATAAATAGAAAGAAAGCAAAATCAAACAAGATGCAATTGCAGGATTTCTTCTTTTACAACTGAAAAATAACTGTAGGCAAGAAATATAGAAGTTGGGTTCATTCTCAGTAAACTTTAACTCCAATATAAAATATTAGGTTATGACTCTTAGCCTATCACTGGTGGTCTCCAAATGTGCCTTGAAAAAACATGAAACACTAAATTTAAGTGAGTTAGCAGCTCTTGGTGGATTTTACTTATTTTTTGGAACTAGCTAAATATTTTTTCCCAAAGACAGTGGTCTTCCAACAACTTATGGATGTAGGTAATAAAACTGCAGTTTTAGTCAAAAATTACTCAACTTTTCCTATGTTAGTTCTAGGTATGAAGTATCTTTTTTGTATACACATTTTTTACTTTTTTCAGCATGGCTGGAAATCTATATGATGTCTAAAGAGTCATTAAACAGAAAACCAGTTTCTTATGGATGAGGATGCACTGAGAGATGAAGAGATGGAGAACAGCCCTGGAAGAATAACTTGGGAGAGCTGATGGATGAGAGGCTGAATATCAGATGGCCCCTTGTATCTTGGTCATGTTCAAAGATCTAGAGAAAGCTGTCCTTGACTGTGACAGGAGGACTAAAGAGACTTTTTAAGGTCCCTCCCAACACAAACCATTACATGATTCCATGAAATCATGCTTCTCAAGATTTTTTTTCCAAGCTCTTCAAATTTTCTGTCTGGGTTTGTATCTGTTGATTTTGGGCAAGTTTTGACWGGGCTAAAACATTTTCAAGTTTTGACTGAGCTAAAACATTGCTCAGCATGCTCCCATAAACATTCTCTAAAATCCTTTAGCAAATCATCTTCATCTAAACCTGGATGCTTTGCATTTCTTGTTTTTGAAAGATATGGTGATAATTGTACAGATATTATGTAATTTACTTATCCTATTAGACCAATATACAAACAATTCCTGAACCTGCTTTTACTGTTATTTAACAGCATCATGTCTGAATAGACTGGCTTATATCAGTAGATCAGTAAATTTTGACAGAACAATTCTGAATATGGGCAAATAATATAAAAGAGATGGCTGAACTCTTCACTGAAAAGATTCAAGATGTATCCGTGGGTATTATGAAACTGTTCCACTTGTSTAAATCTTTGAGATTTTAAATATTAGTAGGACCCTTAGTTAAGTAAATGCRGATATAAAATATCAAACTAAAATTCAAATGGCCTAGATCTTTCAAGTATTTATAACATATGCTAACTAGACATCAGAGGAGCAAAGAGCAGTCTGGGTTTCAATGTCATATGTAAGCAAAACAGAATAATCCGAAAATCATGTAATGTGACACAGGACTTGAACAGTAAATACAAGCATTATATGCTTCTCCAAAAAAGRAGCCATTTTAGAAAGATAAAGAATATATGTATTCTTTATAATATATTTTTTCCATATATTATATTCTATAATATATGYAACAAAAATATCAGTGTAGAAAAACACTAYCAAATATACCTTGTTCTTTTCATTACAGTGTAGCCACACTCCCTACTGTCTCTTGAATAAAATATATAATGAAATATTCCTAAATTCTTTAAAATCAGATTATTTTATGGTAGTATCCACAAAAATGTGCAAAAATTCCACTTCTCCAAGTGTCATGACGMATTCTTCTGATGCAGACAGAACTTTTATAGCAGCTATGTATCAGTCATTCTGTCCTGAGCTTTTCTGCTGTCATGTACAAGTATATGTGAAGGTTTTCATGAGAAAGTAAATGACAAAAACAAACTTTCCTCTGAGGTTTTATGAAGTCACTGGCACTGTTTCTTTTTATGGCACATCCTGAGAAGAGTGAGAAAGAAAGAAAGAAGATGCAATTTCTGCTTTCTGCAAGGCCATCGACTGTTGTTTCAGTTCCACAGGTCATTGCAAGAAGGGAATATGCCCATGACCCCATCTCATTTTTTTGGCTGAAACACCAAATGGAAACAGTCATTTGAGGTCTGACTCCAGCAGAGGTCTGATTGCCTGAATTGCTTTTTAAATRGACATGAGGGCACTGATCCCTCTGCAGGATGAGGTCAATGTAACCATCTGTTCKGGGACCAGCCCTTCCTTTTCAGCAGTAGAATATAAAGAAGGTCCATCCATGTTTGGGAGACCATTCCCCACATTTTCCCAGTGCTGAATAAGATTTACTCTTTCTTTCTTTTTTTTTTTTTTTAACTCAGCAGAAGTCCACAGTTTGAAATGTAGCTCAGTATTGCTGCTAAACCTGAAGTTTTCTCACATACCCTTTTTTACACCCTCTGTGGAATGATATTCCTGCAGATATACAAAAATTCACATTACTTTTTTGTAGTGCATTTTCATATTTACATACACAAAATAACATTTCATTCAAAATCATTTTTGCTGGGATAAGAACCTAGTGCAATGCCTAGTATTCTAAGGATCCTCTACAAGAATATTCAAATGTCTGAAATAGCTTTTTTTTTTGTTTTAGTTTTTTGTTGTTGTTTTTGTTGTTGTTGTTGTTGTGAGGGAGGGGAGAGAATTAATAGTTCAATGGGACTTGAAAATCCATATTTAAAGAATAGGTGACAAGTTCAATTTCATCATCTTTTGTTTTCTTGCCCTTTTTTTTGTAATATTTATCATTTTTGATCCTGCCTTTTCTCATGGTTGTACCACATATTGACCACAGGAGAAATATGGCCTATCTATTGTGATTGGCTTAAGGTGTACTAAAAGTCCTCTGGATTTGAGACACAAAAAAGCCATTTCAGAAGTGTTAATTAACGCTTTCAATTAGGGTCATAGATCAAAGTTTAGTGTGATTCCTGGGGAAAGATCATCTCCTTTCTCTTTATTTTTTGGGTTATAACATAGAAGTGGAGTAAAATCTGCTGTGATATAATGCAATTAAATGTGTATAGTGTTGAATAGGGACATAACTTATATTTTGTAGATAGTGTAGATCAAACGTAACCAGCCAAATAATATCTCTGGTAACTACTGAATTAGCCTTTCAGTCACATTTTCTTGCTTTCTTTTCAGTCTTCCAGCAGAAGTGATTGAAAAARCAAAAAGCCAATAAACTGTATTCTGCTCTAAAACAAAATAAATTTGTAACAACCTACTTCTTAATTTGAAAATTTTTATCTCTTTTCTGAAGATTTTACTTTTCACTAATTTATAATTTAAAATTTTGGTAGCAGATATCTGAAATTTTGAGTACAAACATGGAAGAAATCCTCAGAAAACACAGTATGAATATTTTGGAAAAAGGAAGAATATATCCTKAGAAAAAGCTTACAGCAAGTATTTATTAATCTTTCTAACTCTTCTATACCACATGAAAAATATTGCACAACGCTCTTGGAATGTTTCTTTTTGGTTTTGGTTTTTTTTGTTTATGTGTGGTTTTGAGGAGTTGGGGATTTTCTGTGGTTTTGGGTTTTCGGGGTTTTGGGGTTTAGGTTTTGGGGGGTTTTTTGTTTGTTTTTTTGTTTGTTTGTTTGTTTGTTTGTTTCTTTTTTGGGAGGTAAGACACAGCATGGAAGAAAAGTAGCATTTGTGAGATGAACATTTTTGTTACATGTGATAGCCCGGCAAAATGTCCAATTGTAGAGAAATTGGGTCTTCCTATTTAATCAATTCATCAAAATATTTTTGTTTTGTCTTGTTATTACTCCATTCTCAGATACAATTATATTTTATTAAAACTCGTACCTCCAATTCCTCTTAAAATTGCCACCATTGTCTCCCCAAAAATACTGATTTCTATTAATGTGAAACTTGTGAAATAAAATTTGCYTTATTTATTAAGGATTTAATTTTACTTATTCCATATAAATTTCTCCTTGATCTAAGTAATCAAATAAGTATCATGAAGGCAGTCTTCCCAGGTTTCAGATATCACTTGACTACTAACTCCTACTACACTTCTATATGGCATAGCTTTTCTTTGAGAGAAGAGGCACCACCAAAACACAATTTCAGAGACTTGTTTTTGAGCATGATGATAAAAAGACAATAGTTCATTACTGCTCTCATTTTTTGCATTTAGTTATTTATTTAGCAAGCAGTATACTATCTGGTCTTAGGCTTGTAGTCAGCTGTTACACACACATACACACACACACACACACACACAAATGGTGTCATCTCAAATGAAAACATGGCCCTTTATTCATATCTTTCATTTTAGGCAGGATAACATGAGAAAAAATGGTTAAGAAATACATTAGATAATAAAGTAATAAACTGCATACAATGATCTTTTAATGCCATTGAAGTTATCTTACTTCTTTTAAACTACAGAGTATGCTAAAACTGTGATAACTACTCTTTATAAAAGATCGTGTCCCTTGGGTATTCTTTGAGAGTCATGAAAAATGTCTGACAAGCTAAATTCCTACAGGTCTCTAATTTATGAGGAAATACATAACAGGTACACCATGAAACATCCTAGGTTTTCCAAAGGGCTATTTCTCATTTAGCAAATAAACAACTTTTAATTAATGTATGGTGCACACAGAACAACAAGGGAACCAGGCACAGTCAAGATGGGTTTACAAATAGCAAATCCTGTTTGACCAACCTGATCTCCTTCTATGCCCAAGTGACCTTCTTAGTGGATGAGAAAAGGCTGTCGGTGGTGTCTACGTGGACTTCAGTACAGCTGTTACCATCATTGCCTACAGCATTCTCCTGGAGAAACTGACTGTCCACAGCTTGAACAGGTGCACTGTTTGCTGGGTAAAAAATTGTCTGCTTGGCTGGGCCTAAAGAGTGGTGGGGAATGAAGTTAAATCCAGTTGGCTGGTCACAGGCAATGTTTATTTATGTCTGTATTTTGCTGCTTAGATCAATTTATTTCCTGGAAGCAGTGGAATATAGATCTTTGAGACTGCTGGCATTATATATGAGGGTTTTCTTTTATGGTTCAGCTTACCATATGTTTCTCTCTTCTGGGCTTTTAGGTTCATTCCTTGCCTTTTTTCCCACTGTTTAAAATACATAATACAAATAGAAAATATATTGGTAAATACATAAAAATCTGAAAACAGTGTATTACAATAAGAAGAGAAAGAAAACTTTAATYATAGCTATTATGTTACTTCTAAAAATCAGCAGACCTTGTGAAAAGCCAGTGCACATCTATGCATGTCTCAATCAAACACTTTTCACAAACTCCCTTGCTTCCTAATTTTCTGTACAAACTCTGATGCCCTATGTCTGCTGGGGGGTTCAATTTGTTGTCTTTTAACTTCCATCTTGAACTGGGATCCCAAGGGATGGGAGCAGATGGCTAACAATGCAGAACAATCAAAATGTATTAGCCTGGAGGATGTGTAATTCAAGAAGTATCCTGTCACAGTGAACTAGGAGATGAAAATCCCAACAGGCCTTACTCCCAGATGCACTTAGGTGTAAGGGTTGGGATTCTTT
This sequence comes from Cardinalis cardinalis, assembly GCA_014549065.1. Taxonomy (NCBI): domain Eukaryota; kingdom Metazoa; phylum Chordata; class Aves; order Passeriformes; family Cardinalidae; genus Cardinalis; species Cardinalis cardinalis. Next base: position 9,371,488 of record JACDOX010000011.1, on the reverse strand, counting down.
AAGGGATATGAAGTCGGTAGGAAAATTTATCTGAAAGTAGGTTTGTGGAAAAAACTTTAGGAAATATAAATTTGCAAAGTCCTCTTTCACAWGCAATTAACATAGATAAGTGCACTYGGTGCTACCCTGTGTGGCTTCAAGTTTTCTGAAAACCCTGATAAAACCCTGATAGGATTTCATGCCAAGTTCCTTTAAGCTTCTCTTTTCCCTCTGAGTTTGCACAGCAGCTCCTTATCCATCCATGGAGGCTTTCTGCCACTTTTGCCTGATTTCCTCCTTGTTCGTATGCACTGRTCCTGAGCTTGGAGGAGATGATTGCAATTCAACCAGCCCTCTGTCTTCCAGTCCTCTATCCCATGGGACTCTACCAAGCAGGTCCTTGGAGAATCCATAGTCTGCTCTCCTGAATTCCAGGGCAATGGGTTTATTGTGGGCTCTCCTCACTGTCCTGAGGAACTYCAACTCCACCATCTCACAGTCACTGCAACCACTGCTCCCTTGGAGCAGTACATTCCACCCAGCCCTTCCCTGTTGGTGAGCATGAGGTCCAGTATTACATCTCTTGTTGGCTCATCAATCACTTGTAAGAAAGTTGTTGACACATTYAAGGAATCTTCCCACATGCTTGCGCCAGACATGGACATGTGTACCAGCCCATCCAGCATGGGTTTGTGAAAGGCAGGTCCTGCTTGACCAATTTGATATCCTTCTTTAAGGGTGACCGTAACAAAGGATAGGGCAATACAAAATAGTTCAAGTTGTGCCAGGAGATGTTTAGATTGAATCTTAACAAAATTTTTTTCTCTGAAAGGATGGTCAGGTATTGGAACAGGCTGCKCAGGGAAATGGTGGAATCATCATCCTTGGAAATGCTCAAAAAACTTGCAGTGATTAGAGACATAGTTTAGTGGTGGACCTCTCAGTGTTAGRTTAATGGTTGAACTTGGTGATCTTATGGRTATTTTAAACTGTAATGATTGTGTTCTAAGTTGTGAAAGCTGGTAGCAACTGTTTCTTGATAGTAGGTGTTGTTCTTGTCCTATATTCCATACTTTCTTTTTCTGATGTTAAGTGTTTTRGCATGGTTACAGTGAAAATAAAGGGGAAAAAAGTATTCCAAAGATAAAGCCCCTGAACATCAGTTACTGTTTATGGATACCATGGCRGTACTTTCACATTTTTAATAACTGGAAACCAAAAAAAGGATCTTTTCAGCTAAGTGTTTCACCAAACCTGAAAATCGTATCAACGTGAACATCAGAGAGCACCGCTGACACACATGACTGACACACAAGAAAGTTAAACAGATAATGTCAGTAAATTAAAAATCTCTGCAGTAATATCTAAAGTGTATTTGGACAGGWCAAAGTGATGAGAGTTCACTAGCCCACTGAGTAGTTCAGTAGCCCACTGAGCTTTCACAGATCTCATTGACACATGGGGAGGATCTCACCGGATACTGCATGGTCCAACAGGTGAAGTGGAACCCAATCCACCTCATGAAGGAATAAGTTAATTTCCACTAAATATGGACAATGCCTTTTGGCGGACAAATTTACACAATATGATGCTAGTTACTGGTATCAAGGCAACAGGGATGACTTATTGAGATTCTTTTTCAGTTGTCTAAGGAAACACTGCACACTGCTCACAGAGCACATCCTTGGAACAACGCAACAAGATGACAGCAATCTCCTCATAATGCCTTTCTCAATTGTTTTGACTGCACATATGTGGAAATATTTTTGTGACTGTTAAACAAAGATTGCTAAAGTATTCTGACTTTACTGGGACAAGCACTGAGGTGTGTTTTACCCAAATATAATTTCATCATTCTCCGTGTTTCAGAGGAATTCTTTATTGTAAAAGTAACTGGTGAAAGGTTTTACAGTCACAACCTTGTAGAAGGGTCATTCACAAAACCAGGGAGTCTGCATAGGTAACCAAACTCCAAGCCAAATTCCTAGCATATTGTAATGTTATCTTTTCAAGTGAGTTTTCTATTGGGGTGGTTTTTCTTCAAATTAAAACAGCCCAACTGAATCTAGGTTTATTAAAATGAGTTTCCAATAAAACCACAGGAAGAAAGCACCAGAGATAGCACAACATTGGTAGATCTGGTTTWCATTCGCTTAGATTCCCCTGACTGTAAGCAGATTTCAAACACTGAAAGTTGCTGAAATGTTAGACAACCTGGTGAAGTGAGCAGAGCTGCTGTTCAGCTCATATTTTCTTGATATCTTCCAATTGGTGGTGTCATGTGTTCCTCACCAGAATTAATTCTATTTATTTATAACTGAGTGCCCTGGGTGACTGGCAAAGATAGGATGCTAAATAAAACAGTGTGTTGTCTTTCAAAATCTGGTAAAAGCATTGAAGGAGGCCCCTTTTGGGTGCATGATATGACACTTCAGTCTAATCCAAGTTAAAGGTTATTATGCTATTTCACTGAAAGTGTTACTTTCTGCCTGACCCCATTGTGTTTCATTGCATTACCTTAAATTCATCCCTATTAGAACTAAAAACTCTAAATACTGGCGTAAGTCTAAACCTGCAGAAATTTCTGAAGAAATCACAGAGAAAATTGTCATTTTTTATTGAATCATGATAAAAGATGAAGGAGAAATGTTAGCCCTCATTGGAATTTGCCTAGCAATTACTGTTCAGTGAAATATAATAAATTTCTTGAGGAACAATATTTTACACTTTAGAACTCAGATTCTTGTATATGAGTACAGTAACAGATTAGACATATTTAATATTTTTTATGAGGACCAGTTTCCTTCTTTGTTTACTCTTAATTTGTACAGGCATTCCATAGGGATTGTGAACAAATTAATATCCATTAATTCTACTTAATAACTGGAAAAGCTTCCTTRAAGGTGGGAAAAAGAGTTTAGTTCCATAATTCATAAACCTGTTTGCGCATCATTGGTCTTTCATGCTAATTTCTGAGCTGATTATCAAAATAATAGATAGGGGACAATATATTACAGAAAAGACTGTAACAGTTGCAATACCACATTATTACTGTTGTTAATAACAGATAATGAAATATTAATGTGCAAATATTTAATCTTAATTGTTTATAATATAAATTTATTGTTATTTAAATTATATTTATAATGTTATATACATTATATTTATATTATAATATTTTTATTAATTTTGCATTTAAGAAATATTTTCATGTAGCGGGAAATTTTTGTGCTAGGTGCTATATATAAACCTAAAAGATGCCCCRTTTAAAGGAAATCTGAAAGTATTGGACAATCTTTTAGTTCATTGACAAATTAGGAAAAATTAAGTCCCTAAATAACAGAAAATCAACTTTTAGATATACAGCAGGAATGACTGAAAGGAGAAATTCTTAAACAAGAGCGAACAAAGGAAAAAGTAAATTAGAACACTAGTTAATAAATAGAGACTCGTTCAGAATACTGATTTTAAGGAGAGAGAATGGGAGAGGAATCTTCAATATAGATTTAGAGCCAAATTCTTCAAGCTTTGTACCTGAAAAAGCAACAAATAGAAAAGGCATGAAGTAGCCAAGAAAAAAGAGGGCATATAACTGATAAAGGTAACACAAAGGGGCAATAATCAGMCAGGGAGTCTATGGGTCACATTGCCACACCAAAGGTTATCCTAAGAATGGGAGCCAAACAGGAAGTATGGGAATGACACTTCTGACTAATTTCTTAACAATGATAATAAGAAATATAGCAAACTACTAAGATATTCTGAAAAGATGAATTTAAGTCCCACCAGCACTATAATTCTGGTAATATGAAGACAAGAACAGAAGATTGAAACTGTTCTTTATAAAGTAACTGCAAAAAATTAATGAAAGTAAAGGAGAAGGCAGTTAGAATTAAGCTTCAATCCTGAAAATAGCTGGCTCTGAAGCCCTTGATGTTTTTTAAACAGTATTCAGTTGTTTCAGGCAGAGAAAGCTAGCCATGAAATTTCCTGTACATAAATGTGAAGTGCAGCACCCAATGCAGAAAAAAATGAAGGATGCATTTAAAAAAATACATGTTACAGAAAGGGAAAGAACCAGAAAGTCTTCAGGTTGCTCTTAAAGATTTGGGCCAAAGAGATTAATTGTGGATAAGACAATGAAAAAATTAAAGCCTGAAAATGATCAAGAAATTAAGGTGTAGCATTTAAAAAAGAATAAAATTTGACAAAGGCATAGCATATTGAAGTGTGTTAAGGATGGGACATGATTAGATTGTCTTGCCAGGGTGAAGAGTCTAAAATTTGTTGGAAAGAGATACCTTGAATAGAAAGATATTTTAGGACCTGTCCTGTACACAAACAGAATAAAATGTACTTTACAGGTTAAGATTAAATAACAAGAGTGAAGAGAAAATACAGTGTTTGGAAAAAACATGCAAGAATTATGCTGCACTACAACACTTTGTAGGCAGCAGTACTAGCAGATTACAGTATCACCACCAGCTTTAAAGATCCTTTATATAACTCACTGAAACTCATCAAAGTTGGATATTATCTGATCCTCAATCCCAATGAAAAAATAAAACAGCTTTTATTTCTGCTTCTAGTTCATAAAGATACCTGGGTGTTCTCACCTAAGCCTGAACACTTACTAGCACATTAAAATCTATGTTGTGTGGGCTTCCCCCACCCATGACTGATCAAGATCATGACTTCAACAAATGAACATCGAAGACATAGCATCAAATCTCACTGTGGGTGCACAAGTGGTTATAACTTTCATCTCCAGTATCAACTCTTACAATTTCCTGGGTTTTTTTCATTTCTTTATATATTTTCTTAAGTATTATATTATTTTAACTTTCCTATTACTGTATTACTATAGATAATAACAACTGAAATGACTACATATCTGCTTTCCATTGCAACCAAATAGTTCTAGAATAAACCCTACCTATACATATATATATACTATATATATATATATATATATATACTATACACACATAATATATATATATATGTATATATGTATAAATATATATAAACACTGATCATTCAATGTCCTTTCACTCTAATCCTCTCCAAAGCTTCTATTAAAAAGTATCTGAGTTACCCTTGTCTTTAAGGGTAAGTTGAAAGAGGAATACATCAAACAGTCAATACAAAGATAATCAAAGAGTTGATTATCCTGCTCTGTTCAGCGTTTTGCAGCCTCACCTTTGGTATTGTGCAGTTCTGGGACCCACCATTTAAGACAGATATGAAGGTCCTTGATTGCATCCTACCTGCCCCAGCAGCTGTGGCAGAGGGTGACAGTTTAGCAGGAACTCAGCTGAAAATTTGCTAAAACAATTGAGTCATCCTGTGATACCCAGGCTAACTTTTTGTTAGGAAAATGGTGTCAAAATAACATAGAGAGGAGTATATGCAATGAACTCTATTTGCAGAAGTCAATATTTTAATTCCCTCTGAAGTCAAGGGAGCGGAAAAAAKTTATAGGACATGATTCATCTTATTCTTAAGTAGATATCTAAATAGGTCAGATGAATCATACTCTAAAGGGCCTTTTCTCTCTGATAGCTATAAAGAGAACCCAAAGTGACTAATTCAGATGTAGACGACTAAACTATAGATGTCTAAAGTTAGCTGCAGTGAATCCCACACAGAGGGGCTTGTACCTTCCCAGTGCATGAAAAAGACTGGAGAGTAAGTTCACTTTCAAAGCAGGCATAGTTGTAATATACTGCCACAGACAAATTTGATTTGTCCTAAACTGACATTTCTCCAAAAGAAGGCTGAAAGAACTCTTTGAGTAGTAAAACCAGTAAATGTACTTTGGAGTTTGCAAATTCATAGAGTTAACAAATCTCAAAWTATAAGTAGAGATTCCCAGGAAGTTTCTTAGTTTACCAAAAATTATGCTGTGATAACGCTATTGCTTACAGTAGYACCTAAATCTGAAATTAGTAAAGTRAAAAAGATGGTKACTAAAATGTAACATGGATGGAGCAAAGTGACCCAGTGACTTAAAAAATGACTCTCATGTTTGGGAATGTTCAGTTTATATAGGACAAAACTGAGAAGCAATATAGTGGAAATTTACAAGCTTGTCCTGGACCGTTCATTAGTCAATTCTCACAATACTTGGACTGAAGGCACCTGCTGAAACTGGCAGAAATTCAGGTTCAGACATGGAAAAATGGTATTTCTTTTCACAGCATGTAATAAATCTCTGTTATTTGGTGCTGGAGGCTGCTGCAAAGGCAAACATCACTAGTTGCAAAAGGGATTAGATAAATTCATTGAAAGGCAGAGCAATAATTAGACAGTAAAGGGACTAGGCAGGGATCTACTATTTAAAACCTCTAAAATTACTTTAGATGCTRGGGAATGCAGTGAGAAATGGAGCACAAACACAATGAGAAGAGGCAGGATGTGCTCTTCCCACCCTTCTCCTGTCATTGCCAGAAGCATTGAGAATTCAGGGCTCTGCTGATCCAACTTGGTGGGGCTCTGAACTTCTTACAGATATAAAACCTTACTCTGATCATGTCACTCCTTTTAAGCAGATACTTAGAAAGGATGAACAAAATTTCCTCTAAGTCCAAGAAAGAAGCATAACTTAACATATAGACCAATCAATTTCTGAGTAGCTTTAAGATGGGCAGCAGGAGCAGCTTGAGATGACTGAGCCTCAGGACACAAAGCACCAGAACACATTAATTTAGTTCTGCTTCTGATTAAATTTCCAGGGAGACTCTCAGCACCTCAAAGAATCATGTTAATCACTTTAGTAACAATCTTGGGTAAAGCATTCCACAATTTTCTGTGTTGCAAGTGCTGGGTATTAAATTTTGTGATGCCCTCTGGAATGGGGAATGTGAGGAATCTGAACTTGCAAAGACTTGGCCGTCAAACCTACAGGACTCTTCTGTGTGTTTGGAAAAGGCTTGTGCTCCACAGCTGGCAAATGAGACCTTACACCCTCATTGAAACTGTTCTCCATYAAACTACACAGCTCTTAGTGCCTCCTGCTCATCAACACAACCCTTTCCAGTAAACAGCTTTGCAGCCTGAGTTGTATATTAAATGAGTTTTCTACATAAGGCAGGGGTTGGCTGGGATCCTCACGTTTATATAGAGGCTGAGATAGCTCCTTCCTGTGTTAGAATGGCACAATTAGTGCCCAGCAGAGCACTGACATCACTCATCACATATATTCTTCTGAGAAACTCAGTGCCCTTCCAGAGAATTCTTCTAAATAAGCTTTAGTAATTTACAAAGCTATCTGAGGGAATGAATTGTGAACACTGTGACCCTGAATTTACATGTGCCCCTCCAAAGCATCACAGAAATTACAACTACAGCCAGACATAAAGAAAAATATATTTCAATTTTTTAAAGAGTTTTTTGAGGTCTTGGCTTTCTTTTTCATCTGTGTGTAAAAATGTTGCTCTGTTAGAGATCAAGTACATTTTTCATCTTTTTTCATATTAAATTCTGAAATATATTCAGTGAAACTAAAAGGCTAATTAATTTTATGGTAGAATAGGAATAGATTCTGAGAAAAKTTTTAGATATATGCCCTTTGAAGGTAACATTTTGAAAACAGAGCTACCTGCTACTCTGATAAACGATGATTAAGATTTCCTGCTGTGAGCATGCATTCTTTGCTAGACTGAGTAAAAAGGGATGTTGTACCATGCTATTATGCATGCCTAGTAACCCTTAAGACATAAGCATCAGTCTGCAATCATTGCAGATCTTTGTTTTTTCACTAAAAATGACATATTTTGTAGCGACCATTGTTGATGTAAAAACCCTATGAAATTAGGCACGTTATCATATATGTGTTGTAGATTAAGTAATTAGATTGTTTTTAAATAAATAAAGATAAGAGAGGAAGTGGTAACAGTGAAAAAAGAAAAACACAAGAAGTGKTCACAAATAAGTGGTGAATTCAAGTGGGAAAATCTGGTTTATTTCTATGTTCTTTGCCCTTCTACTTGTCTGCTGCCTCTACATTAGCATTCAGAGAGCAGTATTGCCATTCCTGGTGATTCACTAAGGTATTCTGAATATGCAAAATATCAGAAGCTTTTTATGTCTATGGTTTGTCTTTCTTAGATGTTCAAAAGAATAATTGAAGCCAATCGGTTCCCGAAAACTTGCATATAGGTGAATTCCATTATGGAAGGAAAAAGGGATTTAATAATTCTCACAATGCACCAAAATGTTGATTTCTATCTGTTTTCTAAAGAAAATATCTCTTGTTTATTTTTCCCCACAACAAGACAAAATGATTTACAGGTTAGTATGTTATATTATTTTTGTTTCTCAGTTTATTATTAGGTTACAAATTAAAGGCCTGTGTATTCAGTGAAGTATTTGATAAGTTTTAGTTTCTCTCTCTTCTTTTTAATAACTTCTGACCTTCTGGACAAAAAACAAATGGAATTTTACAAACCATTCTCAACAAGTTCTGTTTTATTTATGCGTTCAAATAAACCCATCAACATCAGATGACAGTTACAGTATCTGATCTGGGATCATTCTTCTTACCCTTTTTAATTAATAAATAATCATTTTTCTTCTAAAAATAATTAAGTAGCAAGCAGTTATCAGTGTTTGAAGGGTGATACTTTTGATTTCTGAGGAGCTTCTAGGTTTTCATTTTCTAGTTGGTATAAGGGCTATACAAAGCTCACCCTTTGTAATACTCCTGGAAAGTAACAGCAGCTCAGAACTGAAGCAGGAATGATTTATAGTGGACAAGGTAYGGAGTATTGCCTAAAGAACTAAATATGGACACTACATTTCATTCTCTGCATCTCTTTCCTGCCTCTTTGAAGCCTCAGATCTTCACATTTGACCTTGTATTCATTTTCAGGTAAGGTTTTCTTAAGTGTCTTGCACWGACGCTCAGCTATGAGGGAAGCATCAGCCTCCCTGGTTTTGGTCTCACCTGCTGTRACTTCTAGATGCTTGTGAGGATGGGACAATTCTGGCCTTTTSTTGCAGACATCTTTTTATGAAAATCCTTTCCTTAGGATTTTTTTCCTCCTGAGAAGCTGAGAGGCCTCAGGRACAAAACGTAAACAATAATTATCTGCTGCTGGGGAATGCAACAGGTGGATCWGTGATTGGTCTCATTTTCTTGTTTGTAATTAATGGCCAATCACAGCAGAGCTGGCTCGGATAGASAGTCTGGGACAGCTGCCTTTGTTATCATTCTTTTCCTTTCTGTTCTTAGCTTAGCTAGCCTTCTGAGATGAAACYTTGTCTTCTATTCTTTTAGTATAGTTTGAATGTAATATATATCTTAAAATAATAAATCMAGCCTTCTGWAAYATGGAGTCAAATCCTCGTCTCTTCCCTCAACCTGAGATCCCTGTGAACACTGTCACAGCCTTTTACCTGTGGCCAGGAGCACTGCTGGGCTGCAGAAGAGTTTGAATCAGGGGTGGAATGAGACAGGAAACAACTTGAAAGAGTGACCCACAAGTCTGACCTTWAAGACTGTAGCAAAACCCCAATATTAAAATGCTCTGGGACAATATTAAATTTGACTGTTCACCCTGCTTGCCTAAGACAGAAATAATATCCACCCACCTCAGCTGGCTGYAGAAGAGCAACATSTGCAACTCTCCAGTCAATGTGCATRTTGAGCTGCTGGCCTGGGTCTGYTCACCAGAATAAAATCTGAAGTTCACTTTCAGCACTATGCATCAAYCTGGAGTCTGAAACCTCTGTGACTTTCTTTTAAGCTGTTTGAGTTCTGKGTAATGAGGCCAGATCTCACACAGGGCTCTGCAAACTGCTGCAAATCTATGTAAAGTGATTGAGACAGTGTTGTATTTTCATATAAGAAATCTACCTGACTGTATCAAAACCTTCAAGAAACTGGTTAATCTATGATAAAAATGAATTAGCATGTGAAGGGAGGAAAGGAAAGGAAAAAAGAAAGAAAGGAAGAAAGAAAAAAGAAGGGAAAAGGAAGGGAGGAAGGAAGGAAAGAGAAGGAAAGGAAAAGAAAGAAAGAAAGAGAGAAAGAAAGTAAGAGAGAAAGAAAGAAAAGAAAGAAAGAAAGAAAGAAAGAAAGAAAAGATATCTTCTCAACCTTTTTTTCTTTAATAACTTTTCAAAATAGGAAGAAAGTGGAGGAGTTTATAATAGCAGTTATAAAAGGAAGACAGACAGAGGAGAGTGTTGCATCCCCCTGAATACAGATGAATCCAAAAATAYCTTGATACCTATTAGTTTAGATGCACAAGAAATAATGTCATTTCAGGTTCTCTGATGTACTTCAGCAGGAGGAAAGCATAATGTATAGGTGTGGGAAGGATTCTTAATAAGCATTTAATACAGTAAGTATTTACAAAAACACCCTATACCTACACAACAAACCAGGCATAATCGGATCCTACTATCCAGTATATCCATGACTTTTTTACAAATTTCTACTAATATTTTCATTTCTTTCAATTTTAAGCAGACCCTTTAAAACAGAACTTTTTGTCTGACAAAAAGTATTGAAACTTAAATTTTGCGTGATGCTATAATGCTTAGAAAGGAGTACTCTGATACCACATTTTAAAGAATCTCAGTTTCTTCCCAGCTTGCTTGCAGAGATATGGACATGAGGAGAAGTTMTATAGCTCAAACACTGAAATACAATCATAGAAAGATAGACCWTTACAATGGCTTGTGTTGGAAGGGATCTTAAATATCATCTACTTCCAACCATGGGCAGTGGCACTTTTTGCTAGACCARCTTGCTCAAAGCTCCATTGAACGTTTCCAGGGATAGGACATCCAAAGTCTCTCTGAGTCACCTGTTTCAATGCCTCACCATCCTCACAGTAAAGAAGTTCTTCCTAATATCTAATCTAAACCCACTCTCTAAGTTTGAACTCATTCCCCCTTTTACTGCCACTCTTGTAGAGACTTTTGCCCCATTTCTCTTGTAGGCTCCCTTCAGATGCTGGAAGGCCACAATCAGGTCATCCATGAGGCTTTTCTTCTCCAGGCTGAGCAATCTTAGTTCTCTCAGCCTTTTCTCCAAGAAGATGTGCTCCATGCCTCTGATCATCTTGCTGGCCTCCTCTGGACTCATTCCAAGAGTTCCATGTCCTTCCTGTGTTGGAGGCCCCAGAGCAGGAGGCAGCACTGCAGGTGGGATCCCAGCCGAGCAGAGGGGGAGAATCCCCATCCTCACCCTGCTGCYCTCAGTGCTTCGGGTGCAGCCAAAGATGCTGTTGGTTTTTTGGGCTGCAAATGTCCATTCCCAGTTCATGTGCAGCCACCAGCACCCCCAAGTCCTTCTGGGCAGGATTATGCTTATCTGTTCATCCTGAATTTACACTGCGATTGCCCTGACCCAGGTGCAGCCCCTTACACTTTATCTTGCTAAACAACATGAGGCTCCCATGGGCCAGTTCTTAAGCTTGTCCAGGCCCTCCAGATTGCATCCCATCATCCAGGTGTGACAGCAGCACCCTTAGTTTAATGTCATTTGCAAATTTGGTGAGGGTGCACTCAATACCTCCATCTGTGTCATTAATGAGGATAGTAAATGTCACTGGTCCCACTACAGACCCCTGAGGGACACCACTTGTCACTGATGTCCATTGGGATGCTGAGCTGTTGACCATGATCCTCTGGATGTGATTGTCCAACCATTTTCCTATTYATCTATCAGTCCACCCACTGAACCCATCCAGTTTAGAGAGAAGGATGTTGTATTTCCTACCATGTCTCAGGCTTTAAAGAAGCCCAGATAAATGACATCTGTGGCCCTTCCCTTGCTCATTGTCAAAGACAGGGTCACTATAGAARTTATACAGAGGCCCTTCTGTTTCCTTTATCTCTCCCCTCTCCTCAGGAAACTGAGTCTAAAGACAGCGCTTAGTTATTACTGGTGGAATTCCTGGTGATATGAAATGATAGAAAATATTTATGTAAAATTGTATTTTAAAAAGCAAGCAAACACCACAAACAACCCCAGCCAGAACCCTCCAAGGAAATGCACTTCCATCAAGACAAGACTGATTGATTGACTGACTGACATGCTACTAGACTGAGTACTGAACTAGTTCCATAAGAAATCACATGTGCTTTCTATTCCCCCACTGAAATATGCTAATCTCACCAGAAAAAAAGAAARGTATTTCTGGTGGTTAGAATTTGCTTCCCCTTCATCCTGACATGTAAGCACTGAGGCTGATTGCATCAAGATTGGGCATCACCACTCTGATTGGATATCCAGACACTAGGCACTGGGATAGCCCAATCCCACCTGGCCTCCAGGGAATATTAGAGATGAACTTGTGATCTCCCAGATTGTGGCAAGTATTAAGTGCTTCAAAAAGGTGAAAGGAAAAAAGAGAAGTCACTGAAGTAACCAAATAGGAAGCCTTCAACTCTTAATCCTATCTTTACACAAATTTCTGCCTCCTCTGTAGCATAGATCCCCACAATAGCATTGCTAAGCAGTTGTGTTGGAGACCAGAATAAGAAGCAGCAAGCAACAGTGACATCCACATCCACCTGCTTAGTAAGACCTAGCAGGTGGTAAATCTGAAACTCCTCCAAAATGAACTTATATAGAAAGTCTACTATAAAAAATAGCATCTGCCTATGGTGCAATTTGTCCCAGAAAAGTCTATCCTTGTCTCTCTAGACTGCAAAGGAGCCTCGAGCTACTAACCTCTTAATTAAGATGCTTTGGTTAGGGCACTTAKAGTTAGGGGTGCAGAACAAAGTCTGTAGCCAAAAGTGCTGGAAGAATTTAGATGTCATTTGCATTTAGCATTGTTTTTGATTAATAATGTCAGATTTAATCAATTGAAATCTACTTAAGTCTTGTTTAAGGCAAGCTGCAAGCCTGCAGCATTATTAGGGAAAATTGACATTTTTTAATTTTATTTTTTASGTTCTTCCATTGTTCTCTGGCATAGAGAACTCACAACAGTTTCTCTGCATGTCTAATGTAAAGGCTGAATTTTGATTCCTTTTGCTATTTCTTTTGTCTTTTCTAAATTTTTTCCCAGATACAAAATTTTTCATAGTGTTTTTCTATAAAAGGAAAGTGTGCATGTAATGACTTTTACTGGACTACATTAAAATTGTAACCTGATTTTTAGAATTAAAAGAAATTCTCTTTGTCTGACAAATAGCAAAAGCCAAAACAGAAGAAAAGCTGAAAAAGCTGAAAACATCTCCATGCTAGTTATATTGCTGGAAAGAGTAGCTGATGCTAGTGAATATCCTCTTAAATATCATTAATAAAAGTTGTGATCAATCCTTGTCCCTTCCATCTTGTGCTATGTAGCTTCATTATTTTAATACCGTTTTCTTTCTATTATTTAACAGTGTAGGCTTTCTTTCACTTTTCAGTCTCTGCAAGATGACTTGTGTCTATGTGGATCTCAATTAATTTTAAACCCAYGTTCAAAGGAATATTGTGTGAAAAAATTCAAAAAATTCAGCTGAAAACAGCTGAAAACAACTGAAAACAGAAAGCAGGCAGCTAACTGACAGCCAATTTTCTGCTGATTTTCTCCAAAAAAAGTGAAGTTCCTATATCAGGTACTTGTCTGTGTAAGATAACAGTAGATTTCTTCCCCCTCCAAAAGGGGAAAATCCCCAAAAAATCAAGGCAGTTAAATTTAATGGGACACTAAAATATGACTTCAAGGATTGATGCCTTTTACCGATACAGAAATTGTATCTCTAGATATATTTCCAGTATTACGTACAGTTGCGTAAAACCATGCTGGGTGTGTGCTCCAGCTGTCATGGAGTTTGGAAGTTAATGCTGCCATGGCTGGTGCTAGCCAGGAAAGTGGCTTGATGGCTGAGGTTTGAGAAACACAGAGAAAGGGCCCTGGTAAGACACACTGTGAATAACTTGCTATAAATACCCAAAGAAMAGCAAGACTCCCGCGCTGCTGTCTGGTTCCCAGAACAGGTATTTTTGAGGATCTCTGCTCTTAGCAACATTATCTTCACTGGTCTTATCCAAATCAATCTGTTTTCTCATTTGGTACTCATCTGTATACTTACCCTGCAAATATAAGATACTAATTCAAATACAGAAAGCTAAGTAATCTTAGGAATATTTAAAGAGGAACAAAAAGCTTACACTGGTCAAATCCAGTCCTTATGGAGAACTCAGAGAAACAGCTATGCAGAAAATGTGACAGGTGTCAGTTCAAAAGACTACTATTAGCTATTATTAATATCCTGTCACCAATTTATGGTGACACTAAGAAGAGAAAAGGGAGGATCACCACTCCAGGAGCTAAAAGTGACATATGAGTATTTTTGGTGGAAAAGTGAAACACGTTCTGCACTTAATGGTAGTTCTACCAGCAGCCACCTTCTTTCAGATTTTAATGATATAATTAATATCTTCCCAATCAAAAGTGTACAAGAAAGAGGCTTCATATGCTTCTGAGAAGTCTGTGTTTTATCATGATTAAGTATATATGGATGGCATTCTTGTCTTTTAATGTTTTGGTTGTAAAAATATCCTTTTGTTCTGTTGCAGGTGATGAAATACTTAAACAAATCACTGTTTTGTGGGTTTGGTTAGTTTGGATGGTTTTCAATCTGCTTTATTCTTTTCTTGAAATGTTTTTAATGTGCCTTTTAATATCTGCTCTTAGTGGTGAAGTAATATATTTTAGCTCTATTTTTCTTAAGAACAGACTTAAAAGAAATTATGTTGCTGATGTTCCTGATATTTCCTAAATCTATACAGTCTTCACAGTGTTCAGTCCTGTGAGTAATGTAAACTGCTTCGTACATTGCATATGTCAGTGAAATGATCTAGCCCTGTGAAAATTTGCCGACATTTTTTTAATTTGAAGAATGTAAATGCATTACCATTTTCACATTTATAAGCAAATGACACATAAATCGTGCTTTTCCATAAATACTTAGATTGCAAATTGACAAAAAAATGCAATATGAGAATCCTTTTCSTGTGACTATATTCCTGAAATACTGCAGCATCAAAGATAATATGTTTAAACAAGATAACTTGCTTTTATAGAAGAATGAATTTGTTCAGCATTTGTAGAGTAGTGCTCTGGGAGACAACCTGTGCTATCATAATTCAGTGACTAAATTCCTTGATTTTCCCTACTTAGGTAGCAAAAATCTAGTGTAGATATGTCATACAGAAAGCAATAAAACAATGCCATAATGACAAAAAAATTCTTGCTGTGAGTATGGATCTGTAGAGTTTGCTCTAAAGAAGACACCGTCAGCCAATAGGAGCATCATGCCTTTATTAATTTTTATTTATTTTATCAGAGTTTCTGTTTGTTTGGGTTTTTTTGGTCTTGACTGGAAATATCCCTTGCCCTTGTCAGTCTTTGTCATTTGTTGTGAGCCCTGCTGTTGTCAGAGAACTTGGTGCTTAAATTATTAAAAAGATTAGATTGAATTTGGCCCTCAGACTGCAAAATGCTCTTTGGAGTTGGGATCAATGTCTTATTTGAGATTTCACATTTAAAGCAGACTGAGAAAATATTACATGTTTGACCTCTGAAGTTACTAATGCTCCGTCTTGCAGTAAGTGAGGGGCATTGCTGTGATCTGGAGCCATTCCCACCAAGCTGTGAAGGTTCTGCATGGAGGAACAAAGCAGAGCTGTCTGAAGGCAGAGCTCGGTAATCGACTGTAAAGTTCTTTTWCAAGAGACAGTGTAATTATTAAAACACAGACAGATCGTGCTTTGATATACTAAGCATACTGTCTGCACCTTCTCTGAGGCACTAGACAAGTAAATGAGAAATAAAAATAGATGYCTTGAGGGGGAAGAAAAGAAGATTCAAACTCTGCAGCCTTTATTCATGGCCTGAT
Organism: Cardinalis cardinalis; assembly: GCA_014549065.1. Lineage (NCBI taxonomy): Eukaryota > Metazoa > Chordata > Aves > Passeriformes > Cardinalidae > Cardinalis > Cardinalis cardinalis. The sequence goes on along the minus strand of JACDOX010000011.1, from coordinate 9,355,648 downwards.
TGTTCCCCCCAGCCTCCCTGCCCCATTTGTGCCTCAGACTCCACAGAAAGACAGCTCCACAGCCAGAAGAGGAATGCATTTATTACAGCAGCACTGCCAGCCAAACTTTTGTATTTCAAGAAAGTAACACTGTAGTTTTCTATTATACACCTTTTGTTCTGAAGTGCTTTATTTAGCCTACACAAATATGGATTACTTCAGTTGATTTAAGTTATCTTAGTTTTCTAATTTACTTAAGGTTCCTGCCATTCCTGGTTTCTTGGAAGGTGTTTTTTTTCTTGATGCAGTAAGTTAACACTGGTACCCAATAGGAATAGAAACAAACATTTCTGTTCTCCTTCAAGCTGCTGTATCTTCTCCATGCTAGTTATATTGCTGGAAAGAGTAGCTGATGCTAGTGAATATCCTCTTGAACATCACTAATAAAGGCCRTGATCAATCCTTGTCCCTTGCATTTTGTGCTATGTAGCTTCATTATTTTAAYACTTTTTTCTTTCTATTATTTAATAGTGTAGACTTTCCTTCACTTTTCAGTCTCYGCAAGGCTACTTGTGTCTATGTGGATCTCAATTAATTTTAAACCCATGTTCAAAGGAATATTGTATGAAAAAATTCAAAAGTGCAGATATATTGCTACAGCTGGAATAAAATATAATTGAGTTTAAACAGAACTGTGAAGGACCTGGCCTTACCAAGACTCTTCAAAGAGAAAAGCGTTGTTCCCTCCAACCAAGAAAGTAAGAATTAGTCCCATAGTATTTACTAAGACATCCTAAACAAGGTTATCATATTCCAAATTTAAAATAAAGCTAAATTAGCATTAACCTCTTGGTTATTTGTATATATCAACAAGAAGGTTAATACTTTTTGCATTTCAGATTGTTTTCAGACATTTTTATCCTATTTGTTTTCATTTGATGTTTTTTTCCCCATCCACCTACAACCCCAAATAGAGTACTTTGTTTCCCTTTTTAGTACTGCCCTTCCTAATATAGACAGCAATTCTTATATCCAACACAGGAATGAATTTTTAAATGTACTGTTCACATGCACAAAAGCTGGCAGCTGTGCTTATCCTCAACATCTCTTGCACAGAAATTGGTGTGCTCATTCAGGCTTTTATCCATCATACACACTTTTTCCTTGTTTCACCCCACAACAGGTTTCTCAAAGACTGTCCCACCACTGTGGGGACCACCTCCTATTTCTGTCTCAGCTCATGCCCAAACCTTTGAAGTCTTTACGCTTTTTCCCGCCATGGAAGCCCATAYACTTCTCCTGCTCTCCTAGACCCTTTCTGCCCGTGTGCTGTGAGCTTTCATCTTGATTCTGGGAGTCTGAAGAGCAATATATGTACTCCAGCATAAGATCTGATAAGATTCTGTGGGTTTGCCCACCTTTTAATTATTACCTGTTCCTGACCAGGAGGTTTCCCTGGTTCTGTCAGATTAAGCTCTTGAAAGATCTGTCTGTATTTTACTTCTTGTCATTTGGTGTGATCTAGAAGAAGATAACAGCACTTTCTCCATTATTTAAAAAGTTACTGTTTTAAACACTACTGCTCCTTATTCTCCTGTTTATTGTCTAAATCATGTCTGAAWAAGGTTAAATAGTTTTTCTGTAAAAGAATAAATAAATCCATAATATTTCCTCTGACTGCAACAGTCTCCTCTTTGATGTTCTACTCTTTCTCCAACTTATTCATTCAGGAGTTTGTAAGCTTGCAAATTCTCAGTCCAGAAATATCAGCGGACTGATATTTCCAAGGTCACCAGTAACCTCTTTAAGCAGCATTCCTTAATTTTGCTCAGCAGGTACATAGGTATTACAATAGATTTTACAATAAATAGAGGAATAACTCAATTTCTGTCATCAGCTGTTGGAATCCAACAGACCAAGCTGCAAAAACTCTCTGCAGATTCAAGATGATTTTCAAGTTTGAAAGATGGGTAAAAGCAAATGTTGGTTTTTATTTACACAGCAATTAATATTTCCTGTAGTTTAGTGTAGTGAAGATCAGACAAAAAGAAGGAACAAATCAAATAAAGCAGTTAGGTAATCATGCTAATTTAAGTAGGTAAAAGCAGGAATAGTATGTAGGTTAAACAATACTTACTAATTATTAGATAATGGCATTAGGATGAGTCTTTCTGCTTCTGGGATTCATGTTGATGAGGCTCAGCTCATGACTCCAAGTCTGGAAGAACAGAGTAAGAAAGGAGAACAAATTATCCTCGTGTATCTGGACAGACCCTATCAGGTTGACTAACAATTTAATTGAAGTCTGTTTACATCTGCTAGGAAAGTTAACAGCTGGACAATTAAAGCCTCTGCCTGACCCAGAGGGAGTTGAGTWCACTTAAAATGTTACTGCCCACAGAAATTATTCCACTGAGTATGCTCCAGTTTTACTAAGAGATACCTTTATAAATGTCAATTTACCTTCTCCAAGTGCAAATATTCAATCTCCTTGATGCTAAAACTGTCTCTCTAGCAGCATGGACTTATGTATTCAAAACATTTAAACCTTTGTGAACRTTTAAACCATGGCATACTGATCAATACATGCCATACTGCTGCTTCTGAAGAGCCCAGAATCTCTGTTTTTCCTATTAGCAGTAGAACAGACATACCATGTATATGAAATCCATTTCCTTCTGTAGGTCAGGTGGACACAAATTATTGCTAATGTGTTACTATGGATGTGCAATGTTTCCTTGTTTGCAATTAGTGTCTGTTTTAGTGAGCTGCTATATTTAGGCCTAAATAGTAGTAGCAGCAGCAATAGGAGTAGCAGTGGTTATAAAAAAAATAAAAATTATTARCATCAACAATAATAATAGAGGTCTCATTATTAAACTTTTATTTCACCATTTAGTTGGAGGAAAAAAAAAGTATTTTTCAATTCTTGACGAAGTATTTTGTWTCAGTATTTCACAGGTTATCTTCTGTTTTACAATGTGAGTGYAAACCTTTGTGGAAAGGACTGGCTTTTCTTTCTTTGCTTGTATTGGATTTGACACACTGTTTATGTCAACAGCAACTGGGAGGTGTTACCATCAAGACAGGGAAAAAACAACTGTACTTGTCCTTCAAACTTATTATATTGATATRAATAAAAGAAAGAAAATTAAAGGTGATATTTTTACATAGAACAGAGACGTTGCTTTGATAAAACATGTTTCATAAATCAGTTTTTCAATGTGTGTATTATGTCCAAACTCTCTTCCTCTTGTCCAAATGTGAGATATCTCTACCCTAGAGTGTTTCACAAACACACATACTCTATACCATAATGTTACCACAGACTTGATGAACAGTGGCTTTCACACATTTTTTTCTATACATATGACATATTGGGGGTAAAAACATAAAATGCTGATTTTCATGTTTTACAGAATAATTTTGGTTTCTTATGTTTCCATTTTACTTCATTTTGCACAGTGATATTTTTTAGTGATTTGGGGGGTTGATAATTTCACATGTCCCGGAAGGCTGATAAATGGAAATATAAATAATTGAGGACAACTTTTTTCTTTTTAGTTTCAAAGCAACTGRAAAGAACTTCTCCAAGAATCAAAAAAACACCGAATATTAATTAAAGTAACTTAAAGACTATATACTATTAGAATATTATTTACAAAACAATTAGATTACTTATTATTACTTACAAAACATTAGAATATTACTAACAAAACAATATAAAATTTAACACTAGCTCTAAAATAAGAAGTAGAAGCACAGAATTAAAATGCTTATATAGATGTTCTCAGATTTTCTGTTAAAATTGATAATTCTTGATGAGCAAATTACTGACAGAATTTATTAAATTTMTGCATTATGTTTATCTAAAAATTTCCAAGATTGGCCAAATGATTCTAATGTCACACAATGTGTTAAAAAAAMCCTAATACTAAATTGTTCAAATGTACTTTACTTTAAAAAATGGAAATTTATTCTCTATTTATTTATGTCCTAAAACCAAAATAAAGTAAATATTATTTATTATTGGAAGGAACATCAACTTGTGGTTGTCTTTCAAAATAGAATTTTTGATTGTGTAAATTAAGACCTAATTTAGCTTGCATAAACTCTTCATAGCAATAAAATTAGAGAATGAAGGACTGGATAAAAGGAAAAAATATATTTGACTCTGTAGAATTTATAGGACTGATAATTTGGGGCAAAATGCTTTTTATGTTCATAAACTGAGCTTCTTTATTATGGTTAGTTCTAATGGGGAAAAGTTGTTCTTTTTTATTTTATCTTCAATGAGAATGTGGCAGCAGCTGAAGCATTCAAAAGAAAAAGGGAAAGAAAAAGAATAATTTATTGGGAATTCCTGAATCCTTCTTGACAAGGTGTTGGGAGAAAAGGCATCAAGATAAGGAATATCTAAATCACAGCAAAGAAGTAGAGAGATGTTTAATGCCCATTTAGCAATACAGAGGTTCTTAATATTTTGGCAAATGGTTTTTATTTTGCTAGTCTTACTCAATGAACACCACAGCAAACTTCATARCAAATACAAAGAAAGTAATATATATCTTTCTATTTATATAATTAAATTGATTCCTGAGATTTACTATAGAATTAAAATTATTTTCCTCAAATTTGTTAATTTGGAAATTAAGAACATCTTGGGTCAGTCTTACTTTGGACCATCAAAAATTTTGGAGAAGTACTGTTCTGATTAACATGACCTCCTTCCAGCATAAGACTGTGGGAGGAGTCTAAGTCTAACTTTAACAAGAAATTTAAAGACTTTGAGACATATCTACGCACATTACTTTGCAATTTTAAAGGCTGCCTTTAAACAGTATCATTCTGCCTATATTGGAAAGTATATTAATACAAAAATATTACTTAGAGGATGTTATTTTTCAATGATACYCTATATTTTTAGGTTGTATTTCATGTTTTATTCCTGCTGCTCAGTCTGTGCAAGGTGACTTTCATAGACCTGACTTGGTTGAAATGTTATTCATGTTCCATAAGGCACTACAAAGKTGTAAGAGTTGCTTCCTTTATAATTTAATATTCTCTTCTGATCTCTGTGTCATTTGCTCAGAGTTAATTAGCAAAAGATTGGAATGGGGAATTCATAGAAGTTTTTATTAAAACTATGTTAAAGGGTTAGAAATTCAGTGGAGACCTCCTAAAGTGCACAGTATTAATGTACAGTAAATATATTTTTCTATCAGGGTTTCATACTAAAATTATTCATATGTAGAGCATTGATTGTTCAACTGGTAAAGAGAAAAATTCTTTTGGTGTATTATTTAGATGTGATCTGTAGTGGCCCTCTAATAAGTTTTTATGACTCTTTAAGCCTTAATATAACATGTAGTTTCAAGAAAATTTTGTGGAAGGCTTTTTTCTGTTCACAGTCACCAAAAATGTGAAAGAAAAGAAAAAGTTTAGTTGTGCAGGACAAGTCTTAGGCAGAGTGTTACTACTCTGAGTGTCACTCATTTTCTGAGTGAGCCCTTTCAGTTAATGTCCTATCCCATAAAGATAAATAGCCATTTATAGTGGTAGAATTTGATTATTTTGTCACCCAGTAAAGAATTTCTAGAAGTTTCATTTGATTAATTTAAATGCATATTACTTATGAATCTTTGGTTAATTCTATATTCATAAGATATCTGTCAGATTTAAAATTCCAATAAACCTTTCTCATATTGCTCTCAGAGTTACAAAGGACTGAAATTTCCAAGATGATCAATTTCTCAGCTTGGATATTGTGGGTAACAGTGACCTTTTCCCTTCTTCTTGTCTTATCTTCTTGTTCTATTGTCATCTTTCTATTACAGTAAAGTTATTTTAAAATTCTTATAATTGTGCATTGTATAATATGGGGGTTTTTGATTCACTAACTCTCCGTATAAATATTTTCAGTCTAAGAAATAAATTTTGAACTCACTGTAATAAATTTTGAGATCACTGTAATAAAAAGAGAAAGACTGGTACAGATTACAATATTATCCAGAAGACAAAGTAGGGTTAAAGGATCCAGTCTGCAGTTTGCAATTTCTGTACTGCATAGATAATCCAGTAATACGTGCCTGCTCTTCCAGGTTTTGAGTAAGATGGAAGCTCTCAAATAACCACTAATTAGAAGTGGAAGAAGACTACACTGGTTGTATTTGGTATCCTTCCCGTCCCCTTTTTTTTTTCTCAACAAGCATTTAGAGATATAACTGAAATGCACTGATTTGTGAGGATATCACTGAAAAACTGCATGTGCAATGTCTGGTGCTGCAGTGCAAAGGCTATTTAATTGATTCTGGGCTGATTGCAAAGCATAATGTTCATTCCAGACTTCTATTCAGGAAAACACTCCTTGGTGAATCTGAATAATAATATGCTTTCCCCTTTCTGAGTAACACCTGAAATATCTCTGACTGGGTCAGACTTGAGGCTGATCAGCATCTCTACCATCCCTGTCAGTTCAGTGTAGATGACTGGGGATCCTTCCTTCCTTCCTTCCTTCCTTCCTTCCTTCCTTCCTTCCTTCCTTCCTTCCTTCCTTCCTTCCTTCCTTCCTTCCTTCCTTCCTTCCTTCC
>JACDOX010000011.1:9332798-9349044 GCA_014549065.1 Cardinalis cardinalis | reverse complement strand
CCTCCACTACATAAATGCTTAGAATTCATGGTTGACAGGAATATATTATAAAGGATTTATATAACATAATTCCACACATGAAATCATATTCAGACTTGCAGGATATGCAGTCTTGGAAATAACACCTATGTTTAAATTTCTGGAAAATTTATGCTTGCCATAAACTCACCAAAATTTAATGACATTAACCTGAACTGTTCTATATTCAGTTATTTGAAATTTATCCATCAAAACCTGTGCATTTTTCTGAGAAAAAGSTTGAAGGACTGCTACATTTTTACAAAATATTGCTGCTTACCCGAGGAATTCTACCTTTCCTTGTAGCAATGGCTTTGATGGATGTCTGGAAGCAGTCTGAGCCTGAAAGAAGGGCTGTCAGGCTACAAGCGAGTCTTGAGACATGGGACTACTCACAGTATGTGTTTGTACTAATGCAAATTTGGGAACACCTTCCATCATCCAGCAGATTATGTCTTTTGCTGTCCTCATTTTTTTCCTGATTTTCTCACTTCCTAAAATTGCCTTTTGCATGTTTAAAAAAACTGTAGAGGTCTGTTAAAATTTACCAATGAAATTCACTGAAAGTGGGATCTGTTTCACATTGTGGAATTYGGCCAAGACTTTGCTTTCCAAATATGAATCTGGCTTTCAAGATGCCGTGAAAGAAGACAACATTCACAAAGACAACCAGGAGAGCTCCTGTGCTGACAGTGAGGAGTGTGTCTGGAATGGAGAAGAGAGCAGAGAAAGAAGGGGAGCTGTGTGGCCTGGAGGGGAAGAAGAAAACAAGSTGATGCTCAGAGAGTAAGGAGCAGAGAAGAGGTAACATGAGGGTGTCCTGTGGTGAGGAGGGAGATAAGAAAACTGGAGCAGAAGGGAGTAAGTATGGGGGAGAATCAGAGCAAAAAAGCTGGGATGACTGGGCAGAACAAAAAAGGTAAGGGACAAAATTAGATTAATGCACCCTAAAAAATTTGCAAAAATATTGTTGTGAAGACAAATTGATTAATGCTTTATAAGTACCAGCTGTTCTGGTAATGAACTCCATAAAAAATCAAGATGACAATAATCATGTTTCATTGCAGAGTTAAGATAACATGTGGTAAATAAACTCCAGAGCCACATATTGAGTGATARGAGAAAAGAGAAATATTGAAAAATTGTCTAAGGTATAAACATGTGYCCTGAGTGAGGCAGGTGTCTTGTGGAAGAACTAAAGATTGTATMAAAAAAATTAAAGATTATATCCTAACGTATGCTCACAAAGGCTAGCAAATAAAATTTGCATGGGCAATCTTAATTCTGACATTTTCTAAATCTGAGTGTTTGATTTTACAACCTTAATGTTCTCACTGGCATTAAAATTAGAAAATAGTTAAGCTGGGTTAAACACAGAATCAATGAAATCTTAGCTGCAAGTGCTTCTGCTTCCCAGATGGTTTAAAGCTATTGGTATACCTAGCTCAAACAAACAAATAAAAAAAGATATTGCTTTATTCCTTAGATGTAAAACACTGATGCTTTAAAAATAAGCACAGCATGAGAAGTTCTACAGAAGATCTAATTAGTCTCTGAAGTTTTAAATGTGTCTTACAGTGCCTCATATTTCYGTGCAGAAATTCAAGAAATAATAGCATTTCACTCAGTTTGCTTCACTGCCTTCAGAAATCTTTATTTCATGCTGCAGATTTAAACTGTCATTAATTTGATTCACATCATGTAACTACACTTCAGGAAGAATAATACAAACTTGATCTGACATTCTTATTTTCTTTTCCAGCAACTTCCTTTTTTTCCTAGCTTTTATAGTCCTCTGGGCTCCTGTTCTACAGGATATTCTGATTATATCAGTTCTTTGACTCTCAGCTTTCAACATGACTTCCTTCAGACACTTAAATAGCAGGTCTATAGGGGAAATTAGCTAACTTTCCCTGTCTTTCTTAGGTTCTGATTTTACTCTCTGTTTCCATTCTTCCTTGAAGAAAACAACCCCTTAAGAAAAGCAATGAAAACTGGAGTTTCAGAGACAATTTATAATGACCTCCCTATGTAATTTAATGTTGTAACTAAATAGAGAACAGATTTTTTACTGTTACAGCAGAAAAGTAGAAAAAAGAGAAAATCCTCTTTGAATAATGTGATTTTGATGCCTTGAAATGTTGAACTAAGGAAAGCAACTAGTGGATTTGGAGATTAAGAACTTTTAAAATTTTTTCTTGAATCTCAAAAAATTTCCCCAGCTAATCCCTAAAAGAGCCCTTAAAGCGACTTGTAAACAACATATTTCTGAAACATATTTTCTTGTCTATCTTTTGCAGTAGTACATTTTTTTCAGTGTGCATAGTGTGCATTATTTAATGTAGTATGAGTATTTCATCATATTTTCCCACACAACACTAAAAATTACTATCTCTCAATAAGTAACAGAACTCTGTAATTTCAATTCTTACATTCCAAAATGCCCTTTTATCTTAGTTAAGTGAAGTATGTATTTGAAAATACAGCTCTTCAGTCCAACTGTTTATTTGTATCACCTCCAAGAAATCTCCCTCTCTAACTCCACCAGTCTACTTGGTTATAATTCTCAGTGCACAAAGAGACATGACTGAGAGAGATAGAAAATTTATATTACAAGAAATCTTTCTCATAAGGAACTAGTTATTAAATTTCCATGGCCTTGGAAACATTTTGAGCCAAATGTTTACAAGGAAATCCCCTTAGGCTTTGGAAAGAGAAAAAGCCACAGAGTGTGTGGCAAATTATATTGTTTTTTTTTTTTTTTGATAAACTGTTATGCATCATTCAAATAAATAAAGATTTAAATTAAGATAATTTCTTAATGCTGTTTAAAAATAAAATGCATTAGCAATAATCATAGGAAAATAATACAATAAAACAACCGCCAATACAAAACTTGAAAAAAGAATGAATTCAAGATAGTTATTGAGGTAGTCAAGAAATTTTCATTGAAATATTGATGTCTGATATGGCAAATGTCAATTGCAATAGTTTCACTTTTACACAYTTATGCATGTTGTTGAATGTCTTATCAATGGAAATTGCTGTGTTAGCAGGTGCCAACAGAATGGAATTAAGAGGAAAAGGAAAAGAAAATTAAAAACAGTATTTGTATAATGAAACTCAAAAAAATAAATGGGGTATAATACACTTTAAATTAGCATCGGGTCAAACCTAATAGCTATGACATCTATGACATCTTGTAGAAAAGAAAATTTGTTCTGGATGATTAAAGAGGCAGACAAAATTACTGAAAATTAAAACTCACAAGTAGGTGCTGATTTTCTGTTATTTCTTTTTTTTTAATGTCCAATAAATACATCCTAAAATCCCTCAGGCTTTGTTATTTTTTGCCCTAAGAAGAAATGTAATAAAAATAAAGAACAAGTACTACATGTATGCTGTTGCTTTTTCAAACAGGAGGCAATAAAACTTACTATGAACAAAATGAAAATGGCATTTTCATATATGAGAAAGACAGAAAAGAAGTTTATGAGAAAGATTACCTGACATGGCTACCTGGTTATCTGTGCTAAAAGTCTTTGGTTTYCAAGAGATCTCTTTCAGTGGGGTGATCTTACACCGTCAAACACAAATTTGGAGGACAGAGTTAGCAAAATTCTTGCAGAAAACAGATTAGAAAATCAATAATGACAGTATTGAGCTGTCCAATTAAAAAAAAAAAACCTTCTCTAACATAACCCAGATACAGGTCAAGCTCTGACAGTCAAAGAGAATTAGCTTTGTTGCATAAATGGCTGYGGTAGTTTAAATGAAAATGCAGATATGAGAAACCAGGAGATGGGCAAAGTAAAGAGTCACAAGAAATGTTGATAAGGATTCACAATTCTGAGTTARAAGAGACCCACAAGGATCATCAAGTTCAACTCTTAAATAAATGGCCTGTAACAGGAATTGAACTTAGCACCTTGATTATTAGCACCATACTCTAACCAGCTGAGCTAATCTCTGGGTGGCGCACAAAGGGAAAAGAAATAGGAAAGAAATCACAAGAAATAATAAAAAATAAAGAAGAAATACAAGAAAATAAAAACAGAGTAAGATTTTGTCTCATAAGTAAAATTAGACAAGTAAATTTTTGCCTCATATATAAGAAGAAAATCTATATAAAAAGCGGTACAGCAAAAAGCAAAGTCTGTTAGCAAAGCTACTAAATCAGAATTCAAGGTGTTTTGTTTGGGACCTTTTGGAAGGAGGTCAGTATGATAAAATCCAATGTGTAAGAAAGGAAAAGTACAGGTTTCACTTATTAATGATTACTCAATTCAGAATTCAGAAGCAATATTCAGATTGCCTTATAAAGGAAGTCAGCTACATCAACTATTGATGGTTATATGCATTGGAAGATATTGAAAGTTTTAAATCTTATCTTCTGGATTCTTTAGGTACATCATGTAAGCAGCATTGTTAGTTTAATTGTGGTCCTCTTGAACTGACTTTTCTCTGCAGATTGAATATTGTTGATTGTGTCTGTCCCTTAGGGTTTTTGTACTATTATTCGTTCATGTCACTGAACAAGAACAAAACAAGAACAAGAGAAACAAAGACAGGCATCCTTTTTGAGGTCCTATGCTCCCTGCTAGAGCAAAGAATGGYGAAAGGAAGTAAACTGCATCTTCAAAGATGTACATGTTACTGAGAAAAAGGTGAGCTTGATTATTCCATTCAAAAGTGTCCAAGAAGATGAGTGCAAAACTATCAGCAAGTGACACCCAAAAGAACATATCTTGGTGATAAAAAGGAAGCTATTTGTTGACAGAACTAYTATAAAAAGGGTGTCACTGAGTGCTGCCAAGGATATAAAAGAGTGTCAGTGACATTTTAAGTTACCTAAAAGGTAACTAAATTCACAGCTAGTACTTACTGCATTTATAAGAAATACACAGTCAAATACCTCTGAGAGGTGTTTTGAAGGACAAGTGATGGAATTTTATGTTTCATAATGTAACTGGWTGCCTTTTAGGCTTAAATCCTCTCCCTGACAGAGGGTCATTGCTCTGTTTCCAAAGCTGGCAAGTTTAGAGAAGCAAAAGCTTTGAGATTTACAAGCTTTAACTTATAAGAGAGACTTGAGTATGGAAATCAAGTTATTCTACAGTTAGAACTGCAGTGTAGCTCTTTAGCAGAGTTATGACTATATTCATACACAGTGTATACAGTCATTAGTTCCCTAGGGAGTCCAGGAATGTGCCAAAGATTCTGTGCACAGATGTGAAAATGGACTAGCTTGAAACAGCTGATAGATGTGAAACCAGGTCATTGACTGAACTCCAAGACAYATACAAAATGAAGTATTTGACTGATTATTTCAAGAAGCTCTCCATCTGGGAATTTTGAAGAGTCTAGAGAATCTCCCAAGACTTTCCATAGGCCAGTTTGTGGATGCATTTTAAATGCATTGTTTAGCACCCTGGATAATGAATATGGCAATCCCCTCTGGACACTCTCCTTGTAATTTCCTCCTGTAAAATTGATGAAACTGTATAAAAATAAGACTCAGGTAGTGATAAAACCTTGTAGATTGTGGCTGGATGACAAGTGACCACCCAAGCTACTCTTATTGGTAAGGGCAGTGGGAGGTCACTCCTCAGTTACCACCACAAGCAAAACAAACCTCTCTCAGGAAAATTAAATTAATTTATAACCAATCAGATCAGGGTAGGATAATGAAAAATAAAACCAAATTGAAGAAACACCTACTCTCCACCTCTCCCTTCTCCTGAGCTTAGTTTCAGCTTAGTTTCACTCATGATTTCCCCACAGACTCTTTCACACTGGTACAGAGGGATGAGGAATGGCAGGTGTGATCAATTCTTCATATAATTCTGCTCCTGGCCCTCAGGAGAGGACTCCTCAAATCTTTCCATGTTCCACTRTAGGGTTCCTCCCACAGGAGACAGTCCTCCACAAACTTCTCCAGCATGAATCTTTCCCCTGGGCAGCAGCTCCTCATTAACAGCTCCACTGTGGATCCCACCCATGTGGTGCAGCCTTCCAGGAGCAGCCTGMTCCAGCATGGGCCTCCTGGGATCACAAGTCCTGCCAGCAAACCCACTCCAGTGTGGGCTCCTCTTTCTGTTAATCCACAGAGCACACTCTCCCATGGGGCCACAGGCTCTTTGTGCATCCACCTGCTCTGGCACTGGGTCCTCCCCAGGCTGCAGGTGGATACACTCTCCTCCCGCAGGGATCTCCAYGGGATGCAGGGAGCCAGCTGTCCTCACCATGGTCTGCACCAAGGGCTGCAGGGGAATCTCAGCTCCTGCTCCTGGAGCACCTCCTGCCCCTCCTRCTTCAGTGACCTTGGTCTCTGCAGGGCTGTTGCTCTCACACTTTCTCATTCCTCTCTTCCCTGGCTGCCATTGTTGTTGTGCAGAAATGTTTTACCTTTCTTAAACACATCATGTTTGGCTGATGGGTTCAATCCTGGCCAGCAGTGGTTCCATCTTGYAGCCAGCTGGCATTGCCTCTGTTGGATATGGGGGAAACTTTCAGCAGCTTCTAACAGAAGCCACCCTTGTAGCCCTGTCTCCTCCCTAGACTTTTACTCACAAACCCACTCCTGCAGTAAAGGTCACATCATTTCCAGATAGTTAAGGGACATTTAAGAAGTATTTTGTATTTAGTTCRGATAATTAGTAGAAAAAAGTATTGCATGTACTGGAGGACCATGGGCCAACTGGATTACAAGAACTTATCAGAAGAGCAGCTTGGGGAGTGTCAAACAAACCAGATGAAGATGCAGACTCCTATTGTGATCTGGGCACTAATTAACCATCCTTGTAAAGAAAATTTGTTTGATCACAATTTTTTTTTAATTTTAACAACTGCTATTTGTGAATGTCTGTCCAACATAAGYGTGAAACAGGATAGTAAAAAATATGGTGCTATCACAGCTTACTCAATTATTTGAATTATGCAAGTCCTTGAAGAGTCATTCTCTTCACTGTCTTATTGGAGTATCTTCCAATCACAGGTAATGAGCATTCCCTTGGGGCTTGTTGTTCTAGGGCTYTATTATCCCAGCAGTTTACTTTATGTTGTTTAGAGGGGGGTGGTTAATTCCAAGTGATCAAGAGAATATTTTAAGTTCTAAGTTATTTCTTTTCTGGGGTGTATTGCTCTTCTTTTCATTCTTCAGTTTCATGACAGAGTTGATGAAATTGTACCCTCCGTATTTCCTGATTAAGCAATTTATATCTAGCAAAAAGTAATCACATATTGTCGCAATAAGTACTGAAAACCCTSTCTACTCCATTATAGGTAGATGCCCTAACCACCAGAGAGCAGAAATCTTCCTTCCCCTCATCCCACCCTTGCCCCAAATGCACAATTTTTTCCCTTTCTTTGTCTTACTGTGTGAGTTACAYACAGAAATTAAACAGCTCCCACTGGAGGGTCTGAAAAAAACACAAAGCAAGCTTTACAACCCAGTGAGACCTAGTAAAGATGGGTATACGAGTTAGAATCTTGTCTGTAGACCTGATAGAAGATTCATGAACTTACATATTTCATTCAAAAAGTTAATGCTGTAGTTGGAAAGCAAAGTKAGAAGTACAGTTTCCCATTTCTCTGCCTGAAAAGGCAAAAGACTGTGTTCAGCTCTCAAAAAGCTTTGCAAAAAGTTTTCAAAGTTCTTTGAAATCTTCTTTGCAAAAATTATGGCAAAAGTCAACTAAATTAAAAATAACCTTTAGCCAGTTCTTTCATATTACCTAGGGGCAATCATAAAAATACATTATGACTGTGAATGGTAAACATGAAGTGAGAGAAATGAAAGATCACTGAATCACAGAATCACAGAATCACTAGTTTGGAAGAGACCTTCAAGATCATCGTGTCCAACGCATGCCCTAACACCTCAAYTAAACCATGGCACCTAGTGCCATATCCAGACTTTTTGTAACCACATCCAGGGATGGTGACTCCACCACCTCCCCAGGCAGACAATTCCAGTACTYTATCRCMCTTTCTGRAAAAAAAACTTTGTYGCAATATCCAACCTATATTTCCCTTGGTGCAGCTTAAGACTGTGTCCTCTCATTCTGCCAGTTGCTGCCTGGAGAAAGAGACCAACCCCACCTGACTACARTCACCTTTCAGGGAGCTGTAGAGAGTGATAAGGTCACCCCTGRGTCTCCTTTTCTCCAGGCTAAACACCCCCAGCTCCCTCAGTCATTCCTCACAGGRTTTGTGTTCCAAGCCCCTCAYCAGCCTCGTTGCCCCCTCTGRATGTGCTCCAGTGTCTCAATGTCCTTCCCAAACTGAGGGCCCAGAACTGGACACAGCACTCAAGGTGTGGCCTCACCAGTGCCGAGTACAGGGGCAGAATGACCTCCCTGCTCCTGCTGGCCACACTGTTCCTGACACAGGCCAGGATGCCATTGGCCTTCTTGGCCACCAGGGCACAAAGCTGGCTCATGTTCAGCTGGTGTCACCAGCACCCCCTGGTCCCTTTCCTCCTGGGCACTGTCCAGCMACACCATCCCCAGCCTGTAGAGCTGCAGGGGCTATTGTGACCAAAATGCAGGACTCAGCACTTGGACGTATTAAACTTCATCTTGTTAGACTCTGCCCATCCATCCAACCATTCCAGGTCGCCCTGCAGAGCCCTCCTACTCACCAACAGATCCACACACGCTCCCAGCTTTGTGTCATCTGCAAATTTACTAATGAAAGACTCAATACCCTCATCCATGTCATCGATAAAAATACTGAACAGAGCTGGCCCCAGCACAGAGCCCTGAGGGACACCACTGGTGACTGGCCCCAGCTGGATGCAGCACTGCTCACCACCACCCTCTGGGCCCGGCCATGCAGCCAGTTCTGAACCCAGYACAGARKGCTCCTGYCCAAGCCRTGGGCTGCAGCTTTTCCAGGAGTGTGCTGTGGGAGACAGTGCCAAAGGCCTTGCTGAAGTCCAAACAGACAACATCCACACCCCTTCAAGGAAACTGATAAGCAAACAGATGGCTACTGTCAGCTGAGCGTCCTAAAAGAATAAACTTCCATCCTTTCCCCTGAAAGGTTCAACAGGTTCTCCAGGTTCAACATGTCACCATTGTTACTTGTCTCCTCTTGTTGAAACAAAATTGATATCAGGCTCTTGTTTGAAGTCAAGCCACTGAATAAGCCTCCCTTGCCCAGGGGTTCAGGAGATGTTAACTGGGCTGATTCAGTGGTGGCTAGGTTGCCCATTCACCTCCACTGTGGTTTTGTATACACAGAAGAGCTGTGTTCAGAAATTCACATCATTTTTTTTACTAAACTTAAGTCCTCGTGACTTACAATGCCAAGGGCAGAACAGTAATAGATACCAATACTTAAAATGGAATCTTTATCTCCCATTAAAGGAATTCATACAGGGGAAGTAGAGCATGAATGTCAGTACATCAGGGAGACACGGGTAAATTCAAGCAGATATTATTTTAGTCATGACAATCAGGCATATTTAATAAATAAATGGGGTCAGGACATATCAGCAGTGGGAACAGAGAAGGTGAAGAATGGAGGGGAAAATCAATAAAGAAACATCAAGAACTCTGGGATTTTTTATGATTAATTTAATTTTATTTTAGTTCCTGCAGGGTATAATATGAATTCAGGCATAATTACAGAGAAACCCAGTTCTACTGAGCTATGAAGTGGACTTAGGAGAAAACAGAAGGTCRTGGCTCTTAAATGGCAAACTTGCCAGGCCAGCAACATGAATGCTGTAAGCTGTGTCCAGCCTAACCGTACTGAGCTARTAACTGTTTACATTTTTAAATCCACACTTCCATCTGGAAACAACAACAAAAACATAAACAACAAAGCAAACAAAACCCCCAAATCTGTTCATCCAACACAATTATACAGGCTAGAGTTTCCTTTCAGAAGTAATAAGTGACTCAATTTGCAATGTACCCAGTGTTCAGGTGGTGAATATAGAACAAGTTCCACAAAGCTGGCACACTATAATTTTGCTGAAAGAAAATTAGCAAATTTTTTCTGTTTTTTCTTCTATATGAGTTTATTTCCACTGTTCTTYGCTTTTCCAGACGTCTGTATACTTACATTGCCATGAGAATTTAGGAGTGTGTTGTTAAGGTGTTCTGTGAGAGGAAATGAAATGACCACTTCCAGCATTTTCTGGAACATATAAAAAAGTCTGTCTCGTCTGACTATTGTGGAATCTTAGAGAATTCAGACAAATAATATAATCAAATGAGACCTATTTTATAAACCAGTTCAACCAGATAAACTGATTAAAGCTCTCCCAGCAATTGACTGTGAATTCGTGATGACAAATGGAACTGATACTGCCCAACTGACTTAACAATTCCCAGGGTTTCAGAAAGTGTAGCCCAGAATGCACAATCACCCACCCAGACAGGTGAGGGCTCTCCAGGAGTTGCCTTAGGCAACATCCCAGCTCGCRGGGACAGACCCCATCCTCACACCCACTGTTCTGAGGAGGCAGACCCAGGTGCCCCCTGCTCCAGCAGGGTTCCAGCAGTACCATATCTCATCATTGCTCACGCAGGGTCGTGCCCCTTTCGCACTGTCACTGCCTGGGCTCTGGTCTCATGCCCCACAGCAGACCCTCTGTAAATGTGATGGACATTGGCCTGCCCCAGGTGGGTCACAGGTCACTCTCTGCAGTGTTTGGCATGCTGACACGGTTACACTGCTTCTGATTACAGACCTGCCATGACTAAGCAAGGTCTCAAGGTGCTGTGATTCATGCTTTGTGTTCTGAAATGCACAGGGCAAATGGAGACACTTTGCTCCAAAACATGTTTGTGCTGTAACACCAGCTCTTATSCAAGTCCTTAAGAGCAAAAAGACAGTGATCTTTGCATGTAACCTTGAGACCAGGGCTGCATTTACTGGGAAAATTTTCAACTAAAACTCCTTCATTACAGTAATGTTTCAAATTCACAGTATTTTTTGATGAGACTATTTTTTATAAACATATTAATCACTGGAAAAAATCAGGTTAACTTCCACTGTGAAAACATTTTTCCATAAGAGCTGAGAATATGTGAACAGTGGAAAACCAGTTTAGCTTCATTGCTAAATAAATAACACATGAGCTGTTGCACTATCTGCATTCTTGACTTTTCACTGAAATAATTTAAAAGACACCACTAAAACTTACTATTTTGATGACACCCCCACAAAAATTCGGATGCTGAATGTGACTTTTTCCAAGAGCAAAGTGAAGGGTTAGGGTCCAAAAGGACTGGGAAAAGTGGCAGCACATTTTATATATGCTGTTGATTTGTTTATTGTGTGAAATGTAGGAAACATAATCATGATGGAGTCTAAGAAGTGCWAATGGCACTTCTCAAGTCCAATAACAAATGGACCACCAAGAGAAAAAGTTATTGAAGTGTCTGTAGAGTACTGCTCGGGATATATGCCATGAATATGGRTATGCTTCTGGCTGTTCTCTGTCATTCCTAAGCTCTGATTCATTAAAAAGATATTTTACAGCAACAAACAAGCAGAGCTGTGGCTAATGAGCCACATGTGTGAGTTGACACAGGCAGGTGGAGCAAGCACAAACTAGAGGCTGGAATATAAAGAGTAAATTTATTCCATTAGYGAGATACCTGAGGGATCCCTGAAGCAACACCTGGGCAGAGGAATAAAACAGTGTCACTGTTAAACTCTGTCCATGCCAGAGGGTCACTGGCCTGCYGTTCACATGGGCTTGTCAAAAGTTTTTCCCAGCTGCAGTGTCACTTAAGTGATTTGCCAGTCTTCCACTTTTTAACTCTTTCTTCCCAATAAAGCAGTTAAAAAAAGGCCCATCCCAACTACCAATTGTTGAAAGAAAAGCTATATGTATCTTCTAAAATACTGGTGGTCTTAGAGTTTATTTCTTCACATAATATTTGTTTATGCACAGTTTAGATAAAAACAAAGATGGTCTTTCTGTCATCATGGCAGGCACAGAAMATTTCTGAGGCTATGCATAAATTATCAAAATACTTTCACTCTATTTCTCTTCTGAAAAATATATTCCATAAATAGCAATATATGATAAAATCAATTCAATTATATAAATATACATATATATATATATATATATATATATAATATGTATTTCTGGGAGAAAATAGTTTTTTTTAAGAATGTACAAGCAAATAGAAAGCTATTTTGGAAATGAATATGACAGACACATATTTTGAGCAAAGACAAATTTTCTTTGGGAACCTGAACATTTTAAATGGAGTTAATATAATCAAATGGTGATTGCAAAATGCTCTGAATACTGTGGTCTTCATTATTAATATTTTTGTTTTGGATGCCTGGTTCCACATATTTGAAAACCTTCTTGTGTACACTTTTGCTCAGTACACTGACCAAAATCTGGAAAAACACATTCTGAGAAAGCTGAGAGAGGAGGTTTGATTTGGTTTGGTTTGGTTTGGTTTGGTGTAGCTCAGGGGGTGTGTTTATGTGTTTGGGGTTCTTTTAACAGAACCATTTGATCACAATCTTGAACTGACAAGGAAAAATGGGGTCTGGTTTCAGCAGCCAGAGGAAGAGATGGTTTAGCAAACAGATGGGGCACAAAGGAGCCCTATGATCGGTCAAGCACATTCCCATCACACCTGGGACCATGTGTCCACCACAGAGCAGGTGAGCCCTATCCTTAGRGATTCTACCATTCCTTTTTCTACACAAATATCTTTAGTTGACTTTGGGTTGAACAAATGCTTTYCTGTACTTTGATAAACTGCAGTTGACTTTCTTGACCTGAAATCTCTAAATGTGCATTTTTATAGGAAGCAGATAGATCCTGTACCATGTGTGGATAAAAATGGTAATTATTGAGTAAAGTCTATAAGTTACATTTATCTTCTTAAGCAGTCTTCTGTGTAGTTCTGCTTTCTTTCAGTGGCTGAGTGGCAAAGACTACCTTTGATTAAATTAATGTCTTCYGAATAAAGGTAATGTCATGCTTAAGTAAGGTTTGTAAGTCCCTTTGAAAGTTTTGGAAAATATGGAAAAACTTCTAAAGAAATGCATCAAGAGACTGTCCTGGTAATTCTGGATTCATGAAATATCACAGTCAAAGTAATAGTCAYTGGTATATAGTCTTTAAATAAATTTCATGGCAGAATGATACCCTGATAACCTTGAGTTTATATAYAATTTTGAGTAATTACAGCATACTTCCTATGGTTTGGGCTTTTCTTTTCTATTTTTTTCTCCTCACAGCTCTTCCTGTCTTCTCCAGCCTAGATCTTTTAGTGGGTGTGGGTATCTCTGCTCTTACAGAAACTAACGAATACTATTTATGTCTTCCTAGCACAGAATTCCTTGAATAGATGCTAGCTGGGGTGCAATATGAGTAAATTACAACATCCTTTGAGAGCTTGATGAATTTGCTGAAAGATGAAGAATGCATGGGTTTAAAAACATGAATTTTTCCTTCACCCATTAGTAGATTCTGTATGTTTCCATGAGACAGCTGAGATAGACAAAATAACAGAACTTATGAAATTTGTTTATTACAATTCATTTTTCAGCAATCAAATGCTATTTTCATAGTTTCATAAAAATTCAGTCAACAAGCATTCTTTTTATTCCTATTATGCTCCTGAACATAATGCAGTCTTATGAAGGTATGCTATTAATGGTAAACTTTAACTTTTTCTTTTTTTTTTAACTCAAATAGTTGCTGAAAATTTCTTTAAAACACTTATTTTAACATGTGAGAAAATTATTCTTTTTTCTCAAAAATAGCGTAACTACTTTTCCAACACCTGCAAGACAGTTTCCTTTCAAAAACAGCAGAAACTCAGTGCATTTTTAAAGAAAAAGTAACAGTTGTGTAAGTCTAGAAGCCACTGAAAAGTGATTGTTGGAAAGAGAACCTGTGTGCAACCTTAACTACAGATGTTGCTACTGACCCTGCATAGGAAATCACATGGAATTGATTAATTGAGGAAAAAGSAAACAAAACAACTGTTTCCTTATAAATGAAATCAGATTTAAAAATATGYACCTGCATTTTTCTTTAGTTTTGTTCATATTTTGCAGTAGAAAAGTTGTTGAGGCAGAGAAAGTAACAGCACTAGCAATTTTTCATTGATCATGATCATATGTAACTTGCAAAACTCAAATCTATACCTGAATGCTACCCAGCATGCACATGGATACTGTGTATAAMTGCAAAAAAAAAGGTATTTTCCAGACACCTTTTCAATATCAGCAAACAGTATTMCATATGACAATAGGACAATATCTTTGTGTAGGTGTCAATAAGAAAGAACATTATAAGGCTCTCTAATCTCTATTGTCCGCTCTCTATTCCAAGACTGATGTGGTCRCTGCTAAAGAGTTGAACTTGGCAGGCACAAGAAAAAATAATWCTTTCAACCTTTTTTCTAGCAGTGKCACCTGGATTTTGTGCTGACTTTCTGGCTTATTCTGCTTTCAATTATTATGACAGATACAAATAGTTATTTGCTGCTGAGAGTATATACCATTTGAAGAACGCTTTTCACATCTCACTCTATACATTTTGCTATAATGTTCAAATAAGAGATTTGCTGCAGATAATCTCAGTATTCTTTAGATATTCTAGAATAAGTACAAGAGAGCTGGTTTCCATTACCTATTGCTGTTTTCTGCAAGAGTATTCATACTGGTTGCACTCAGTTATTTTTCTAGTAATATTTATTGTTTCCTCTAAATTTCTTTGGAATTAAAATGCCTGGTTACTAATATAATTCTATTTGTGTTAATATGTGGGTTGTGTTTTTTGCTTTGTACTTTGGTTTGGGTTCATTTTTTCTGTTTGTTTATAACCACAGTTTCAAATTTATTTGATAATAAATGCAAATTAAAATTAATTCTAGTTCTAAATGTCCTTTTAAAAATATGCATMTCTTTCTTTTTGTTGGTCAAAATAGTTTTAAGAGACAACTGAAAAAAATTCCACTAACACATAAAGGATGTGGTTTGCTTCCACAGACTTTTGTTAGACAGTTTTCACTACTATTAGTATTGTCAGCCAGATCCTAYTATTAATTTTATAGAATCATAGAACAGTTTGGGTTGGAATGGACTTTTAAAGGTCATATAGTCAAACTCCCTCTGGCAGTGACTGCACGAAGAATATCAGGGCCATCTGATGCAACAAATGACAATCAGCAAAGCCTCTCTCTATATTATATTCAGTTTTATACTAACTACTACAAAAATTTATAATTCCAAAGTGTCATTTTATATGCCTCTGTCCAGGAGCTGAAAATCACAGTTTCTGAGTCCAAAGTATACCTAGTAGGCTGAGTTAAAATTGATAACTGTAACCAAAGTTATTAAGGTCAAAATGGGCTGCTAGGTTATCAATGATTAATTACAGAAGAGACCTAAGTCTGAAGGGCTACATCATTTTCAGGACAAAGGATATCTATAAGGAAACCTTACCATCACTGACACGTTGATACAGCAAGAGAAAACTCATGACAACTATGAAATTCCTTATCAGGAACTGCCAGAAGCTGTCATTTTCCCATCCATTCTTTCATGCCTCTGGAGCTGCCATAGCTCAGGCTTTGCACCATTCTGCCTTCTCTTCCTGGGCTGGCCCCAAGTGGCAGCCAAAACCCCACCCAGCCACTCATTCTCTCTGGTTGCCTCAGAAGGTTTGGGGCAGGAAACAGAAAGAGCAGTAAAAAAAAAAAAAAGTGCAGGGATCAAGATGTGAAATATTACATAAATTACCGGACTTTTTAAAATAATATTTATTGAAAAATCCCAAAACACCCAAACATTAAAAAGTATGGGAGACACCTTTCCTTCCCCTTTCCCATGCTTGACTTAATTCCGGACTCTTTGTCCCTGTTGCTATTGTGGCAGGTTACCCTCTGTCCTTTCAGAGAAGCAGTGCACAGCACAGGACAGGAGAATGCTGTCATCAGAACTTGGTGGTTTCTGTCTTTCACTCTTCATTCTTTTCTTCTGCTCTTTTAAGGACTTTCCATGGGTGGCTGTTCCTTCAGGAACGTCCATCTGCTYTGCCCTCCACAGGCTAAAGGACACCTGCCCTGGCATGGAGAACCTCCTTCTCCTCCTTCCCTGTGTTCCCTCTACTGGCTTTCACTTGAGGTTTTTGTTGTGTTTCTGTTTGTTTGGTTGGTTTGTATTTTTTTTTTGTCTTGGGTTTTTTTTTGGTGGTTGTTGTTGTTGTTGCTGCTGT
>JACDOX010000011.1:9267935-9332538 GCA_014549065.1 Cardinalis cardinalis | reverse complement strand
CCAGTTTGGCTGATGGACTCACTCATGTCCCGTGGTGGGTTCATTTTGAAGCCAGCTGGAAACATCTGTGTCCAGAGAAGAGCAACCCATGCCTTCTCCCTGCAGGGGCCACCCCTGCAGCTCTCTGTTACCAACAGCCTGACTGATACACCCAATAAAAAATCCTACCCGTTTTTAATTCAAATGCCCTCAGAAGAAGTAGAATTATCAGTGATACTGAAAGTTCTGCTCTRGTTGAAAGGGTGGAATATATATGCAGCTTTGAAAAAGAGATCCCTTATTGAATTGTTTAAATCTGATATTCATAATCTATTTTCAAAAACCTTGGGAGTCTGATGATATTAAAGGCAGTAGCTGAACAGAATGTCTCAAATGTAATTGTGTGACTATAGAAGGATTTGTGAGCATCCTCTTGGAAAAATAATACGCTAATATTAGATCTGCTTTTGTTTAGTTAATTACTAAAAGTTCTAGATTAATTTTACTTACTTTAAGTAATATAAAGTTCTTTAGTATTATGAATTTCTATATTAATCTTACATTCCAAGAAAAAGTTATTATATATACAATATTACTTGAAATGTATGTATATATATAAATTCTTCTTTCCCTGTAGCTTGTGAAATTGTCCATTCTTTTATTGACTTTAATTTTTGAAAGAAAATATTTTGAAATTGACTATTTATTATAAGGCAATGATCATGCTATAGAATGTGCTGCCTCTACTACCCTTGTACTGCCCTTGTTGCTGCCTACAAAACAGCCAGTCCTCTGCWAGCTGTGACAGAGCTTACAGGAAATAACTCTGGAAACCTATTTCTCTTGCATTTTAAAACGTTGCACCCATTGTCTCTAAATACAAGACAATATATTTCGAAGTATGTAACATGAGGTAATGCATTGAATTATACTACTATGCCACCTACAGCCACATGTATGCATTTCTGCCAGAAAAGCTTTTTCCTTAGGTAAAAATAATTACACAAAAAGCAAGCTGATCTAAACATGCAGTGTCTTCTGTTTGTGTTCCCTCTTTTCTGTGCAAACAGAGCACTGATGAAAACAAMCAGAGCTCTCAGAAGTTAATAGAGGAAAAAGTATTGATCGGTGTGATTATCTTTTCAATCAAAAAAGCCTGAAGGAAAAACTAAAACAAAAACTCCCTAAATATACTAAAGACTGCTTCTATATTGCTTTTATGCAATGAATAAAGTTTTAAGGCTTTAATGTTGTTGTCTTAAAATTGGTTATCTTTACAGTGCTCATTTACCCTGTGCATGAAACTGATAGAAAAAAAATAGAAAACTTCAAAGCTTTATACACTGTGTGCCATGCACACTTTAAATGAGTGATGTCTAAATAAATATTTGGAGTAGTTGTTATATCAGAATTTTTTTCACATTTACCATMTTTTCCCTGTTGGATATAACATTAAATGTTATGTAAAGGATTTACTGTRGCAATTTTGTAGCCAATTACTTTTAAGACATTTTCTCTCTATAATTGCCTGAAGAAATGCTCAGCCTAGAATAATATAAACTAAAAGTGGCATGTCTTACAATTTCACAAAGATGGTCAGCCTCTACCTAGCAACGAGACAGCTCTAGCTATCCTAGCATTACTGCCTGTTGTGATTCTCATGAGCTGCTGCTAGTACTGTAATTTCTCTCCCTCAAATGCCCTGAAAAACACTCTCAAGCTTGAAAGTACAGTTCCTTAAAAATATATTTGTTTCCTTAACAAAAAAGATGTGTCTCTGAATATGAAACGTTTAAAATGTTGCAAGCAGTGGAATTTACCTATGAACATTTTTTATCTCAAATAAGCTTGGTTTGCAGCACTGCAAAGATGTAGCCCTTAACCAAAGTGGGGTTGGATGCTTCTGATTTTCATTTTATTAAAATTTCCAGGATACATTTTCACAGTATCCTGTAAAAATATAAAATCCATTTTTCCTTCCCTCCCCCCTTCCTTCTGCCTTTTTAACTCAATGCACAGAGCATGAGAGCATCTTTAATACTCCCTGCTTACAATACAGATTTAGAGTTGCTGCGTAAGGAAATCCTGAATCTCCACATCAAAGAGAGAAGTCCGATAGCTTTTAGAAAATGCCAGTGTAGCAGGGATGTACTTAAGAGAAGATCTGCTACCACACCCACGTCCGAGGTGGCAGAGGGCCTGGTAAATGGCTGGGAAGTGTCACTCAGGCTGGGAGCTGCAGCCCTACAGGAGTCAAATGTCAGCACTGTTGGTACCCTGGTGCTGGAGCAGAGCAGCCTCAGCATTTCTTGGGGCCATTCAGGGGTGGAAACARTCTGGGGAGTTACTTTCACACCACTTCAAATTATACCTGTTGAATGAAAAGATTCTGGGGACTTTCACAAGCTTAAAGACATTCAGAAAGATTGGCTTGAAGAGAAATAGAAAAGCTTTTGCAGGAGACAATGAGAAGGGAGTAGGAAAAGGAGGATGTAGTCATGCTCCTATAAGACCCAGTTATTTTTTCAGCCACAGATACTTCAGAGCTCATTGCTGGCACTGCAAATTTGTGAGATAGTTCAAGGGACATAGAAACATGCAGTCTTCTAAAAGTGAAAAGAACGTGCTGTGGGAATAGAAGAGAAGACAAAATATTGCAAATGAAAAAAAATTAGATTCACTGGTACATCTCTAAGGAAAAGAAACTGGAACAAAATACAAGTGAAGACAAAAGATGTGCCAACAGGTGTAATGAAGATGAGAAAAATCAAAGAATTACAGAAAGGCTGGAATCAGAAGGAAACTCWGGAGGTCATCTGGCCCAGTCGCCCAGCTAAAGCAAATTCACTTAGAGAAGTTTGCAAAGCATTGTATGTAGGCAGGCTTTGAATATCTTCAGGGATGGAAACCCCACAACTTCTTTGGGCAGCCTGTTCCCATGCTCTGTCACTTTCAAAGTAAAGATTTTTTGCCACATATTCAGATTAACTTCTAATGTTTCAGTTTTTGTCCATTGCCCCTAGTCCTGTCACTGAACACCRCTGAAAAGAGTCTAATCCCATCTTCTTGATACCCACCTTGTAAACGTTTGTAGGCATAATGCTCTCTAACCACTGAATGTAAATTAAAAAAAAAAAATGTATAAAAGCTTCTCATACAGGAAACTGAATGATTGGGCTTTGAGGGTAGAGGTTAATGGGACATACTCTGGAGGTGAGGAACAAGTGGAATAYTACCATGCTCTGTCCTGGGGCCTGTCTAGTTTCAAATATTTTTCAGAAGGACRTGAGGGCAATAATTCCCTGTTAAAAGTTTCGCGGACTACTCCAAACTGAAAGGACATCTGCTGCTAAGGAAGACCAAAACAGGAGTTCCAAAAGGAACTCCAAGCAAGTCACCAAGGATGATGCAGAGACTCCCTGACAGTGCTGCAGGTTGGGCACTGAGCGGCTGGGAAGCCAAAAAAGGCTCTGGATCACCAGGGCTGGGAAGCTGAGGTGACCCACACCAATAAGAGCAGTGTGGCCAGCAGAGCAAACAAAGGGATTGAATCACCCTACTCAGCACTCCTGAGACCTCATCTGACTGTTGCATCTGGTTTAGGTCCCCCAGCACATGAACRGCATCATTAAACCAGAGTGAGTTCTGTGGAGACCATAAAGGYTGATGAGGCTGGAGCACTTGCAGGTAATGTATAGTTTGCAATAATAATCAGGAAATAGAAACATTTTGGCCAGAAATATTACAAGATCAGGTATTCAGCAGTCATAGTCATTTGTAGGTCTTGGCAAGCAAGTCAGAATCGTCAATAAATCTATTTCCAGCCCTCTAGATTCCAAGATAATGAAAAAATAGGGAGATGAAGACATACAGATATACCACCCTCTTTTAGGAACAGAAGTTCACAGCTTCGTCTTTGAAGTTGAATAAATATTTAACTTTCAAGAGCAATTTCTTGGACACATAATCTTAATTTGAGATAGCAAACTCATTCAAATAAAATATCTCTTATTTCAAATGGTAACATTTTTGAGATTCCGACTTTATAAACTTTATTTCCCTTAGAGGACATGAAAATCTTCAGTAAAGGATAGAGCATGGTGTGTCTGTGTAATGGCACTTATAGCAAGATAAGGTCAGGAATAGGAGGAACAATGGGTAGAAATTTTATTCCACTAGAATTAGATTATATATAATGGCATTATTTTTTTTCATCATGTTTCCTTCTTTCTTTGACTTAAATCATAGTTCCTGACTGCCTGTGGGTAAATTTGAAAACTTGTAAGCTCTTTTTTTCCCTCTTATGTCAGGAACAAAATTTCATAGGCTAACTTATCCTATTACAAAACCTGTGTCTGTCTTCAATGTCTTTCATAACTTTCTCTTGGGCTAGGTTCAGAATCAATATTCCACCCTTGCTCCCTTGCTTTCCTTAGTCTATTAGATGACCTTGAGCCCATGAGATAGTATTTTATTGTTAATTTTGTCTTTCTATTAGGTTACATATTTTTGTCCTATCCTAAATCTGCTTTCAGGCACATCTTTAAATTTTACTCAAGATACCCCCAAAACATCTGCAATAGGTCACCAAGATTTTTTTGGAAACCTGGATTCCTTTCCATCATCCTTTTCACTTGAAAAATTAATTCAGTTCCTCTCCTTTTCTGGGTCTGACTCACTGTGTGTGAGATTAAATTTGCATTATGGTCAAACCAAATTCCTAAATTTCATTTGAAGAAAGTTCTTCTCCCTCATTTCACAGATACTGCGAACACCATAAACATCTTGTCCATCTGAGATTACTGCTGAGATGTTATGTGTTATTTCTTCAGGGACTGCAATTTTCCTACATATCATTAATAATACTTGCATTTTCATTGTCATCTCTCTTGCCTTTTCAGGCCTTTATTATCTTACATTTCAATTTACATTCTCTCTGCTCTTACCTGAGAAAAGTTTAATTGTACCTAGAGCAATATATCAATTGTGAGCAATCAATGCCCAGCTGTTTTCCTGCCTTTCGGACGTTCAGACTGAACATATACTGAACATATTACTGAAATCTTCTTTTATATACTCAGATAATCATTTCCCTGACTTATATTGTGGCTAAATTCTCTCTCTTGCTGTGATCTCTGTATGGAATGTTCCATGATAACAGCCACAGACAGAGAATAATGAGATCCTCCTTTGAAAATTTGTTTTATTATACTTTGCCATATTTTAATTTCTTTGCTATAGCAAACTGTTGCCATCCCTTCATACTGAAATTGCAAGTTAGTCCTTTCCTGAGTTGTTGGCAAATATTTGAAGTATGTCTAACACAGTCAAGAATTTTGTAGGATAAATAACAACACTACTATTGCTGTTACCATTAATAACACTATTAGAGTCTATGGTAAAGATTGAAAGAAGTAGGGAAAAATAATTTTCAGAGCAACTTATCCCATTGTGACTTTATTTAAGAAGAGATTAATTAGAGTGTGTTCTTTTCTTACCCTGTCATAGAGCACAAAAAAATTACCTACATTTATTAGAAGCTCCTATCTACAGGGAACAGAAGGTGGTGAAAAATAAAATAGAGTAAATGGGGACCAAGAAAAGGAAAGAGTTGGGAGAGAAAAGAAGAGGATCAGAGAGAATCTCTTCACAAGTTTTTCTGACATGTTCTAGTCAGACATTCCTAGATGCAGATGGCATTTGATCCCTTACCTTTGCCTACATTATTAACTCTGAGCAGAAATATTTGCCCTCAACAGCAGAAAACCAGAAATGCCATCCTGAGAAATATTTTTCTTATGTTCGTTTCATTCTAGCAAACATGTCTTTTTTTCAATTTATATTCCATTTCTCCAGGTCTTAAGAGAACATAAAATAACAATCATCATTGAGAATTAATAACACATTATCTTGAAGTAAACCCGCAAATGTCTAATGTCTGAGTGCAGCACAAATTCCAATGTCAATTTAAATATGGATTCCTAGATCATCCACAGCAGGCTTTTCAATGATAACTACTGGCAAGAATTTTGTTTTTTCATGGCTTTGGTGAAGATCTTCACTTTCTTATCCATCTCTAATCATTCTGGCATGAATGTCCTGTATGAGGATGGCAATTGTCAAAACATTTGCTGATCAAGTTAGCCTGAAGTGTGTTTCAGTAAAGTCATAAATTATAACATTCTTCATTCTGTTCATTGTAATTTATTGCGTAGATTCTCTTATGCTATTGCTTTTTTTACCTGTGATTTAATAGTGTGATATAGATTAAATCTTTGTTAACTGCTGCATGTAAGCAATGTCAAGGGAATGAATCTGTAAAAGAAGTGTTCAGTTACAAAGACATCTCTGAAACTAAAATACCCTTTTGTCAGGGGACATATTAGTAAATCAGTATATCTACTGGGTGTCCTTCAGGGATAGAACAAGACATTTATGGCCTCCTAGGGATTATATGAATTCCCTAAATAGTCTAACACTATGTATTTACATATGAATAAAATCAGGGGACGAAAAATATTTTACAACACAGAAGTCACTTACACCACAGCAATTTTATGAGATTTGTCTTAACAGATCATGGTACAAATATATGCCAACAAAAAAAAATCTATTGCTAATGGGAAAAACACATTTGAAAAGTGAAGTTAAAAATAAAGAGAATATGAACCCACCCTTTCTGTCTGTTCACTCTAAGATGCTGATCTGTTTGTTTTGGTCCACAAACATCAGCTTCCCTGTGTGTTGAAACACACAACTGAGCCCCAGCAAGGAAGTGAATGACTCTACTTCGCAGCCTGTCGCTGGCACTTACGGAAGGATGGTGTCAAACTGGGGAGAAAATTGAACCTTATTTCCAAAGGAGGCACAACATCTGCACCAAGGCAGCCACAGGTGTTCTTGGATGGAGTATCAAAGCAAGGACTTCAGCTGGATTGCATAAAAAGCCTCAGGGGAGTAACAAGATTCCAGAGGAGCAGAAGGGTAGGGGCCGTTCTTTGGAAAGTCCTGGTGTATTACTGAGCCTTTTGCACAAGGCCCTCTGAGTGCAGATGCAGACAGATCAGATTGCCCCTACAATCAGGAATTGCTTATCTTTCAAAATTTCAAAGCAGTACTGTGAGAGAACAGTGTCAAGGAGGACCTTACCTCTGGTGCTGAAACACTTCTGGCAGGGTGGCAGAAAGCTTCCTGAGAGCTGTGGATCAGGGCTGATGGCGTTTGATGCATGCCTGCAGTCTCTTAATCATTTTTGTGGAGATGTCATGGATCATGCTGCTGTTAGGGAGAAAATGGAACTCTTATGTAAGAGTATGAAACAACTATTCTAGTGTCTGCTCTTCTTGAATTCAGGAGTTACTTTATTTTCAAAATCGGGATATTTGCTTTTGCTACCAGGCAGTTATGACAGTTACTTGCTTGTATCTTGGAGGAATTTCATTTTAAAAAAAATCAGTTACAGAGCCTTCAACATGTGAACAGGACTTTCTGTGTTACAAGGGAGGTTTATGCTTTTGTGAAAATGGGAAATTAAATCCACTTACCCTTTCCAAAGAGAAGCTGCTATGGGAGATATTTGAAATGGCTTAAATCATCTGGCTTTTTCAGTGACTATCATCAGCAAAGACATTAAGACATCGTTTGCAAGCTTTATCTTCAATGCAAAATGGCAGCAATTGATATTTAAAACTGTCTGATGAAAAACCCTGTATGAGAGGAACAGAAGGCACAAGAATCTCTTAGGTGGAATGAAAACTTATTCTTTCAGCCAAAACTAAAAAGGGTTTAAGAAATGTTCTCATTCTCTTTGCTTGAATTTCAAAAACAGTTGCTTAGGGGTTAGGTATTTTATATTTTTTATTTTATTTTATGAGATAAAAGGGAGTTGAACACAGGGTAGGATGCTCCCTGCCCCAGTTTATTACTCAATAGAGGCTTTTCTTGCAGTATAGAGAACTTACAGCAAAAGATTTTAGAATTACTCACTGACTATTTTATTTTCTTGTATATTATTAGATTTGAATCATTACTGTTTCCAGCATGAACTGTCAGTTCAACCAAAGAAAATCTAGGCAAATGACTTTTTTGTTTGGTTTTTATAAGCTTAATCTCATAATGACCATGGTTACAGTTAATACTTAACAAGTACAGTAAGAAAATATTCATCAGTGATCACAGTTCTCTTTAAAAAAAGTAGTGACAGTTAAGCTGTTGTAGTGCAACTTTTTTTCTTCATGATTAAGAGATAAATGCAGCTGTAAGTGCTCATTTTTTTTCCCTTTTCTTTTTGACTTGTGCATTCCCTTCCTTAATTAACTGCTTCATCTTGATGTTTCATGAACTTCTCTGTGTGCATGTGTGTGCCTGTGTCAGCTCTTTGGAACACAGGACTGATAACAGCAGCTGCTCAAAGAGAGCATTCCACTGCATCAATTAATGTTCCATGCTAAGTAAGGAACCTACATCCTCCACACCAGTCTTGTTATAAAATAATTAATTTTATTCAAATGCTAAATTAAGTATGGCAAGGAGGTTTTTGGAATAATGTTAAGGAGGAAATAGACTGCAGCCTTGGGAAGCCTAGAGCATGTTTTGTACTGCACCTTGAAACAAACAGCTTGACTAAAGAGTAAGTTAGTCTGTCTCTTTGATGGCAGCATTACCAAGGCAAAGTCTTCAGGGCCTCGTGAGGGTTCAATGACAGAGAATATTGTAGTAGCTAGATGTAGGACACATAGAATTTAGGCTTTTTGATCAAGTTGAAATAAACAGCTTTAATTAACTGGGCTTCCCAGAGGGGATTAAAGAGCAGTGAAGAACTCTTTGTTTTATTATTTAAGATTCAAACTATTGCTTCCATTAGGCATATTCAGAATTTACAGCTGGGATCCATAATAGGTTCATTGCAGTGGAGATTGCACATGCAGTATACCTGATATGTTTTCCTTCTCTGGCTTGGTAAAAACAAAAACCTTCAGTTCCATCTGTGTTTCAGAACAGTTATTAAGTAGTCATGCTCTTCTTTCCCTTCAGACACACATTTGTTGACTCACGAGTAAAGACAAGGGAACAAGAAAGGGAAAATAAGAATTTTCTACTGGTGATGTGCTGTATTCCCACTCTGAAATCTGTTTTAATTTGAATCTCTCTTCTGCTGGGTTACCAACCACTGGTCAAAGGCACCACAGAAGTCTGATCAGAAATGAGCAAACAGAATCCATCATTCTCCCAATGAACATGTAAAAGGCATTGCAGTGCTGTCTCCTTAGCTAATCAAGGTTTTGAGACAGATTTACATGGATCACTCCTAGGGATCATTCCTCACTAGTTGCCTCACTTTTCAAGTACAGAGGTACTTAATTTTGCATGCCTAGTGACAAAAAATTTGAACTATGGTCCTGATAACAGCAATAGTTTTTAAGAACTAACAGCTGACCTGTGTACTAGAAAGCAAAAAACTCCAAACCACTTGACATTTTTCACAAATAAATAGTTGATTAGGCTGTTTAAAAAGTGTTTTCATCCCATAGTAAACCAAAAACTGAAATTTATTATAAGTATGGTTAAATAGAGCCTGAAACAGGGGGCTCCAAGGTTGTTCATCAGCTGTCAATTGACCAGCATTGCTAGACACCCTTAAAGTCTCCATCAACTTCTTTTCAAATGTGAAATATGTTACAGTAACTACTATCTCCCTACTTGAAGCAAATTTTTGAAGCTATAGCAAAGAATTAAAATACTCAGAGGAAAAAGAAATAAATGAAACAAAAAAGATAGACTTACAAATCTATCCCCGGTCACATTTCTTTAAAGACATAAATTCAGTGTGAAATATCAAAATAGTGGAGCTCTATTGATCCTAGAGGAAGGTTTCCAAATGCTAATGAGTAATACTCTCCCAGCAGAATTAGACTGTTCAAATACAACTATCAAAAGACAAGGTAGAGAAGGTAAAAATTCTAATTAAAGASAAAAAAAAATTAGATGGTTTTATTTTATAATGAATCAGAAATTAAGAAAACCACACCATATCAATATTGATCCCTTTATTTACCACAGGACAATTTACTTTATGAATTAGGAGTTTCTTACAGTAAAAGTTTTGATTTTTCAACTTGTATGAAATTGTTTCCCTTTTAAATACGAAATAGCAACTTAATGGGACTAAACCTAGTTAACATACAGATATACAAATCAAAACTAGGTCATAATAAAATATGCATATTAAAAAAAAAGGTAAAATTCTCCTTCTTAATATTGCATTTTTGCTTTTGAGCAGAGATTACCAAGGGTTGGTACTCATTTAAATGTATTCCCACTGAAGTCAATGGGGAACCCCTTTCTGGCTCCAGAGGTACAAAACAAGCTGAGGAGCACCCAGAGACTCACTAAAGGAATGTGACACTTTCATTCTGTGTAGTGTTGGTGTTTTTTGATACTGGAATTGCAGCATCAGAAAACCCACTTGCGTTTGGTATCTTTACATCACRCACTATGAGACACAAATACCTTTCCCAAGGCAAATATAGCTGAGAAATGAGAGGAAAATGGGACTGGAAAACAGAGATAAAGTGACTTGCTCAAAGCCTTGAAGCAAGGCAGTGGAGGATCTGAGAAAGGTCCTCCTGGGCAATGTTTCCTGCTGGGCAGCACAGACTCCCTGGACCATCCCTCCCAGACTACACTTGCACATGCTCCAAAACAGGGGTACCAAAAACATAGACTGAGATGAATTGTAATCCTGAAACAGGAAGCTGGCATGATGAAATGTCTGTGATCAAAGAAACAGGGCTTACAGAGACCAAAAAATTTGTAGCAGTGATGTCAGACAAGCTTGCAAAACAAAAGCAGTGAGGAAGTTACTTGGCCTGAATTCTTCAATGTTAAGCAGAATATTCAGAAGCCTTTCTCAGTTAAATTCTCTAAAATAATTTCACAGAATTTCTATATTTTTAAATATTTTTTTATTTTAAGGTTACAAAATATACCTAAATAAATTTCTTGACAAAGTCATTCTGTAAATAAATGAGCATATAAAGAAACCAGTATATAATACATCAAGAACTACAATATTTTGAAAAGATATACATACTCCTGGCCAAATTTGAATATAGAGAAAAATTTATTAAATGGGATGTATTATTTATTAGAAAAGACAGACACGGAGGAAAAGAAGTTGTACAATAATTCAAAGCAACTAGATAAATTACTGTCTTAATTGTAACCATTATGAAAAAAAAATCTTAAAAAAATAACGCTAAAGGTAAAAAAGAGTGGGCATATTGATCAGGAAGAAGGAGCATTGTACTGGAATCATAGAAAAASTGAAAGGCACCTAATGGTTTTACAAGTAAGAAAAAAAACCAAAAAAACTGAAAACACAATGCAATTATTAAAAACCCTGCTCCCCTCTGCCCCAACTTTTCTCTAAAATGTCACCTTTCTTTTGAGTCAGTTTGAATAAGAAAGGAAGAATCATTTTGTGATTTTAAGATGGAAAAAACTACCTATAATAATAACTTGCTTTGCCAAAGGTCTATTCTAAGATCTTGGGAAAGCAGTTTAGTGATTTTTGATTTAACTGCCTGGGCTATAAATAAAAATTCTGTGTTTTCCTACTTGGAGTCCTTCAGAATATGAGGAAATAACCCCATATCATGGAAGAATATTGCTTTAATATTATCACCTTTCCAAGGATATTTAAAAAGTATAGTGTATATCTATTCATCAATAGTATCAYAAAATAGATCTCTGGTTAAGAGTCAACCAGAATAAGACAGAATTAAAACTCATAAACCATTTTGACACTCTGTTTAGAAGAAACGTTTTTGATGTGGAAATGATAGGTTAATTGATATAAACAAAACGAGGTTTATAGTAGGTCTTTACTGCAACAAATTGATGTTTTTGAAGAGATATATAACAAGCAATCTTTTCAACATGGAAGCAAACTTGTGTGACTGGTTTTTTTTCCAATCACTTCAGATGGTGCCATAAAAATTTTTATCTACTCCTACATATCTTTTCTTTTCATAAACCATGGTCAAACACAATACTTGAAAAGCTGTTTTCAAGAACAATTAGACAAACTACCATAGGAAATCCTAAACAATTAAGCTTGCAGATAAGCCTGTTCAGAAATAAGTAGAAAGTAACAATAAACTCACAAGGTTATTATTCAGGATCTTGCATTACTGAGGTCTGAAATAAAACAGACAACGCMACAGGACTACCAGAAACTTCAGGTCTGTGCTTATGGTGTTTTGAATTTACTGGACAGCCTCTGAGCCCTGTGAGCAATTGATTAGAATTAATGCACCATTGCTTATTTAAGATTTTATGAAGCAGTTAACTCTTTCCTATTTGCAAATCTTGTTGCCACAATCCCTGTTGTTTTTTTTTTTAAGTCCTTTTTTTTTTTTTTCTTTATAAAAGCTTTACTGCATGCATTTTGTTTTCTTTTTTAAGTTCAGGATATTTAGAAGAGGAGTATCCTTTTAATGTAGTGATGGGAATTGGCTGCTACCAATGATTCTGCTTGTCTTCATTTAAGGAGTGGAGAAAATTGTCGAAGAAGAATACGAGAAAAATACAACTTGTTACACTTSTACAGTTTATGACATTCCTATTGTAAAAGAAAACCCAAAAAATCATGAAAGAAAACAAAATTTAGTATTTCATGGTTTAGTTTTGAAAAAGGCCTAGGATTACCTTGACTCTGCAATCCAATTATCTATCTTTGATTAATTATGGCATTTTCTTTTTGAGAAAAATTATCTGTTAGACATTTTCTTTTTCRATCTGTGTGACAAAGGACTGGTTTACAGTCTTGCTGACTGATAAGAGAAATAGAGGAGGGGCAGTGTTGCTGCAGGTTACAAGTTCAATGAGGGACACTCCAAAGGAACACAGCATTCTCCAGGCTGTACAGATTCCCCCCAGCCRCAAGCTGTCACATCCCCATCCCAAATCCCCTCATCCCAAGGGTCTGAGTCTCTGAGCTCTCCTTTTCACTGYAACTTATTTCATCACAATCCATTTGGTTGTAGTCACTCCATTACCAAATTTTGGGGTTTTTTTAATTACAATTTATTTTATCATATCTCCTTTTTGAAGTGTTTTTCACACTTTCTTCTCTGTTTTCAAGATTTCMGTGAGGATCAATTTGGCAAGCTTTGGTCCATTTCCCTGCACTACATGTCATCCCATGCCATCTTATTGTATTCCCTTTGGTACAGATTTTTTTTTTTAAGCATTTCATGTCATCAATTTCTTCTCCTCTCTTTGACTTCATTCCCTGATTCTGGAAATAAAATTATTTATGGTAAGTTTCAGGCCTTTTCACTGCRCCTCATTTTATCACAGTACATTTGGCTGTGGTCCTCCATTTCCCTAACCCTAAGTATAAGCCTAACCCCAAACAGAGCGTTAAAAGCAGCCTTTGGCTGAGGCTGGTGCCAAGCAGAAAGGTGTGGAGGGAGCAGTGCTGGGGCACTGCTATGCTCCCCTTGGCATGCCTTTTGTAGTTGCAGCGTCCCTGGAGCTCTGGGTTTTTTTTGGTCTGCTCAATCCTAAGCCTAAACCTAAGCCTAACGCTRACCCTAAGCAAAGCAGTAAAAGCCGCCTTCTGCTGAGGTGCCAAGCATGAGTGGGGCCGATCAGAAAGCTGTGGAGGGAGCAATGTTGGGRCAGCACCTTGCTTCCCTTGGCATRCCTTTTTTAGCTGCACTCTCTCTGGACCTCTGGGCTTTGTGATTTTCCCAACCCTGAACGCAAGCCTAACCCTAACCCTAAGCAGATATTATGAAAGCAGTTTTTGCTGAGGTGCCAAGAGCATGAGTGGTGCCAAGCAGAAAAGTGTTAAGGGAGCAATGTTGGGGCAGTGCCATGTTCTGTTTGGAATGACTTTTGTWGTTGCAGTGTCCCTGGAACTCTAGGTTTTGGGCTTATTTCAAGCCTAACCCCAAGTAYATGACTGTAAATCCCAAGTAGAACAGTAAAAGCAACCTTTTACTGAGTGCCCAGAACATGGGTGGTGCAAAGAAGAAAGGTATGAAGAGAGCAGYCTTTGGGCAGTGGGGTGTGAAGCGAACTGGACAAAACCTTGCAAAATTATATTTACCAAAATCCCCAAATCAGGGAATGAAATCAAACAAAAACACAGGAGAAGAAATTGATGAAACGAAATGTTTAAAAAAAAATTTGCACCAAAGGGAAAACTATAAAATGGCATGAGGTGACATGGAGTGCAGAAACATGGACCAAAGCTTGCCAAATTGATCCTCACTGAAATTGMAACATTTCCTTTCATGAAGGGCCAGAGAACAAGGCCTGGTTTCCATGAAGCATATCTGTGCAGACCTGGCTTGAACTCCTGAGAATGTTTCTAGGGTAGGAAAAACATCTGCAAGAAAATCTGCAGAATGGAGCAAGGAAATGTTAAGAAAAACAGTGAGAGTGGCAGACAGAATCCCAACTATTGAGAATAAGGCAGTTCTCAAGACAGGGATTCAACAGGATAAGTACTACCAGAAAATATTTATAGCACTAAGGAAATGAARCAGGGATCTGGAAGGCTGCAACTAAGCAACACTGAGGATGTGTTGATGCTGACCCATCCCTACCTGAGTGACAACTTCCTAGAGGGTAAACACGTTTTTTGTGCTAYAATGAATTTAGGGAAACACGTTAATATTTATTGTAGTAATTCATTCTTCCTTAAAGTCTATTGACTGCATCATCCAATAATTACTTCCTACTTTTAACTGGGTAGCTCCTGCTTTCAAACTATCTGCAAGCAGTACAAGCTGTATGAATAAACTGCCTCAAACAGAAAAGGGCAGAAAAAAAGCTTCCTTCTTATCTCTTCTACAGAGTTGGGARAATACCATGCTGTTATTATTGTCATTTGTCTGTTATCCCCTGCTGCTGCCCTGCTAGCAAATTGTTCCCATTACAGAACAGCTGCAGTCCTGCGCTGGGGATGGAAATCATATCCACACAGAGCAAAAGGCCAAGAAGAATTGTTTAATTTATCTTTCTCCTATACCCTCCTCCCTGCAGATCCATGTGTAGGGAAGATTTTGGCACCAAATTGAAAAGAAGTCAGGGTCACTATGGAGTGCAGCACCATAGCTACGGACTCCTATTGATGACTAGAAAATTAAATACCGTTGATGATCAGTGAAACATCTGGTGGTTTGTTAAAAAAACATCAGGAAGCCTTTTATCCCATGTATTACACAGGACTGATTTTTGCTGTCCTCTTAGATGAGGATTGTAATTTATTGTGAGTTTAGTCATCAATCAGATGCAGGGCCACTGCCCTGACTGAGRCTTCTACATGCTAATAATGTGCAAAAGATAGAAAATTGTCTCTGCCTTGCAAGATTTTTGTGAACACAGTAGATACAAGCATCAGTCAGGTCACCAGGACTTACTAAATTAGATTGCTTGACATTGGGACTCCACTTATTTGAATGAGTATTGCACAAATGGTTCAGTGTCACAGTATATCCTGGCATATTGAAAACAACAGATTTAAGTGGGTTTTTACTTTGAAGGGAAAGCTGTTGAGGCAGAGTATATCTCCCAGATGTCTCTTGAGAATTACMAAGTAAAAAAAAAATCCATAGATTGGATAATTTGAAAACTTCTATTGAAATTTTAGGTAGATATTTTTGAGGCTTCTTCTGACATTTGATGGCTAGAAATATTCTTTGGCACATATAACTTTGATTGTTGTAACATCTTAAAAAAAWTTTTGTCTTCTCTGAGGTTTTCCCCCACTATCATCTGAATCCAACTGACAAAAGCACTGTTATGGCCTTTATAAATTGTTGTAGTATTTCAAAATAAAAAAAATATTTCCAGAAAAGAAAAATTTATTTGACTAGTCATCAAATGATAAAGTCAATACCAGTATTAAAAAAATAATATCAATAATATACSTGAATCATAATGTGAAATAAAAAAATTACTTCCTACACACCTCTTTCTATCCTTCCGCAACATAAACACTCAATTTCTGTAGTAYGTTACACAGAATTGGCATAGCAAGATATAAAAAAATCTGTCAATAACAGGAAGATTAAAAKTGGTTTGAAAACAATATTTAAAGATGTTTAAAATATTTACCACTTCAACATCCCACTCCTAATGTAATTGAAAACTAGAATACTACAGCATATATTAAACGGTTATTTCAGACAAAATAATAACTAACATTTAAGCAATTTCTTAAAAAGTCTTTTAATAAAAATGCTTTTCCCAAGGTACTAATGGCTGTTAAAAAAAATGCTGAATATAAATAAAAAATTTAAAATGTTTTGAGGAGTAATATATTTATACCCCTAAAGGAATTAGCTGACTCTAATTGTGTAATTGATTTGTAAGCAAACAGGTGAAATCACTAATCATTTCACACCAAGTTCAGTATACTYTTTAGTAATTATAAAATATGACTGATATTTTGACATATAAATTCTAGTTTATAGTCAAATATTTTGAACGAGCTCTAGTGAAATTAAATAATGCATAGAGTGGAATAAAATTTTTGGGTTTAACATCTTAAAAAACATTTCCCAAGCACAAAATCTAGTGGAAYGTTCATAAGATGAAGTTGAGATGTTCATATGATATCCATCACATAATAGAGTTGTCCAGTTGGTGTCTGGGCATTTGGTCCCAAAGAATCCTGTGACAGACAGTACCAAAAGCTTTGCTGCAGTGTAGTATTTTCAGGGTCCCCAGGACAAAGGAGGAATTGATGAATCTGACTCCATGTTCTTAGAAGGCTAATTTATTATTTTATGGTATTATATTATATTAAAGAATCCTATACTAAAACTGTACTAAAGAATAGAGAAAGGATACTCACAGAAGGCTTAACAAGATACTAGTGAAAAACTCCTGACTTCTTCCAGAGTCCCAACACAGATGGATGGTGATTGGTCATTAAGTAAAAACAATTCACATGAACCAAATTAAACAACCATCTATTGGATAAACAGTCTACAAACCACATTCCAAAGAAGCGAAACACAGGAGAAGTGAGATGAGATAATTATTGTTTTCATTTTTTTCTGAGGCTTCTCAGCTTCCCAGGAGAAAACCCTGGGCAAGGGGATTTTTCAGAAAATATGACAGTGACACTGGAGTCCAAAAAGATTACACCTACTGGCTTTCCTAGATCAGCTAGGTAAGTTAGCCTGTCATAGAAGGGAATCAGGTTCAACAAGCAGTACTTTCCTCTCATGATGCCCTACTGGCTGTGACCAATGACTGAGTTGTCCTCCAGGTGCTTTTCAATACCTCCCAGAACAAATTTTTTCATGATTTTACTGGGCACTGAAGTGAGACTGACAGGCCTGTAGTTTCAGGGATCCTCTTTCTTACCCTTCTTGAAAACTGGGATGTTCACCAGCTTCCAGTCAGCTGGAAAGTCTCTGAATTCCTGAGGCCACTCAAAAATGACCAAGAGAAGTTTTGCAATGATATCAGCAGCTCTTTGATGATTCATAGATTGTGGCAATAGATAAGGGATGTAACTGAAGTATCAGATCCTACAACAGTTCAGGGTCAACTGGAAGTTGATCAATGCCACAGTCTTGGTCCTCTAKCTCAGAGCACTGAGAYCCCCTTGGTCCACCCTTCATGTTGAAGGTGGAGTTAAAAATCTCTGCCTTTTTCATGTCCCTGTCTGTGACATGGCCATCCTCATTCTGTAATGAAATGATGTTTTTTCTCCAGAGCAATTAATATACTTGAAAATACTCCTCTTTTTGTTGTCCCCCACAGTTCTTTCCAGCTTCAGCTCCAAATGAGCTTTGTTCACACAAATTTTCTCCCTGCATTGGCAAGCAACATCTCTGTATTCTTCCCATGTCACCTAACCTTGCTTTCATTTGGCAAATACCTTCCTTTTCTACCTTATTTCCAAGAGAAAACYCCTGCTCAGCCAAGCTGACCTTCTGCTTTGTCTGCATKATTTCCAATTTTTAGGAATTTTCTCCCCCTTTCCCTTATCAGGTAATTAAAAAGTGACCAGTGCTGATAGACCCAGCATATGCAAAAATATTTTCTTTGGGGACTTCACTTACTAATTCCATGACCAGCCTGAAGTTTCTTTTCCCCTTGTCCAGAGCTGAGGTTTTTCTGC
The DNA here is from genome assembly GCA_014549065.1 of Cardinalis cardinalis. Taxonomy (NCBI): domain Eukaryota; kingdom Metazoa; phylum Chordata; class Aves; order Passeriformes; family Cardinalidae; genus Cardinalis; species Cardinalis cardinalis. Next base: position 9,314,399 of record JACDOX010000011.1, on the reverse strand, counting down.
ACTTTTCCTCCTCTAAACAGGGATTTTAGATTTGATCACTTCATGGTCACTGTGGCCAAGATGGCCACCAAACTCCACTTCACTCATGGAATCCTCTCTGCTGACAAAAAGATCAAGAAGGGCACCCTTCTGAGTCGGGTCCCTTAGTACMCTCCATCAAGCTGTCATCTAATTTTTCAGAAATCTATTGGCCTGGGTTGTGCCAACTATGGGATCCTCCCAGCTGATTTTATCAAGTTGAGGTCCCCTATAAGAACAAGGACAGTTGAATTTGAAGTGTCCCTTGGTTCCTCAAAGTCTGAACTAACTAGAAATTATTTATTTAAAAATGCATTATATGTTCACACCAATCAACACCTTTGAATAGGTACTTCTTTCTTTATGAGCCTAGAATAATATATAATTTAATTTAATTGAGAAATTTCTAGGAAAAAATATAGCACTTTATATAGAAGCTATATAGGTATATAGTTTATAGAGCATTTTTTATTAAACTAGTCTAACCCTCTATACATGATCAATGCACATATACATATTGTTATATGTAACAATATAATTTGTTACATTATTATATTATGTAACAAATTTGTAAATTTGTTACATAATATAATAATAGCTAGTAAGGGCCCAATTTRAAATATGTGATATTTCAGAACTAAGTGCTTTTCTAAGTTTGCAAGTTATATGAAGGCAACATTACAAGCACTTTGCCAATAGGGCCTTATACATGTTCATGAGGAACAAAATAGAAGTGTCTTTTATGTTAGGTAATCCAGAGCTTGGAAAAAGCTGACTTGCTGAGTGAGGAGTTATCACAAACAAAATGAAAAGCAGCTGTATCTGACCTTCCCTCTCTTCACACCTGGTAGTTTTCCAGATGACATCTTCCATCCTTTGGTCCAGATCCAGAATTCAGAGGTCAATTTGAGAAGGTTCATTAAGACTGAGGGGGAACTCTTCTGTACAGGAGAGTTCTCTGTCAGAAAGATGATGCCTAGGGATATTTACTTGTGTGACTTGTCAGAACACTCACCTGCTGGCTCTAAATGCGGTCTAGGCAGGAAATAGGAAAGACAGTAAGGGCAGAAAGAGATTTAGGGAACCTTCAGTTAAGAAAAGGTGAAAAACCTGCCCTGTTTAATTTCTAAATATAAAAAACTGGCGAGCATGGACTTTGAGGCTGAAGCCCACTGAAATACTGCTTGAAAGGATTTTTCTCTATTCTTTTAATCTTCATTGAGAGCTTTCTCTACTCTTTTATGAAGTTATTTCAGCTTTGAAATAATTTTAAAGCCTTATACCTCACTAGCTTTTATATATACACATTTGCTAAGTTTGCTCTGGGAAAAGAACAAGGGACAGAAGTATCAGCCCTAAGGATAATCAGCTGCAATAACTCCAATGTTAGGGAAAAATCAAATCAGGCCATTGCACGATGACTGCCACTGACCCATGACAGTGAATGCTTAATCATAACCTCACACACAAAGGAGTTCTCTTATTTGGGAATGCCAAATTACTAAATATTTATCTATTTCAATGGAGGTGTTGCTAATGCTTCTTAATTCTGTATTTCTGATTTGAATAGTCTTAATCTTCAAAACTGCCTTCTAATAAAGCTTGYAGATTACCAAATGGATTGGAGGCATCATTATTCCTTACTCATGCAAGAACCCTAACAGTTCTCATTCCCTTCATACTTCAGTAACACTTTGACAAAATCATCAAACCAATAATGTTTAATGAAATTTAATTTTACTAAATAACTTTGAAAAGATTTAGTAGAATTTCATTTTTGATAATTATTTTATAATGAGGCAAACAGTATACAAGCTGTGTTTTACCATTTTAAAATAGCAATTGTGTATTTTAGAATAGGTGTTTATTTAAATGAACTATTAGAGTTATAAGAGTTATAATAGTTATAACAGTTTTAGCTGTTAACTTAAAATTAGACTTGTGGTTAATTTGTACTGTTTTGATCTGGTGTCCTGTGGAGAACAGTTGTAGATTTTTTTGTCTACAAGATTCAGAAGTGAAATATTAAAGATTTTATTTTGCCTTTGATGAAAAAAGCACTGCAATTTGAAAGCAAATTGTTCTCATTATTTAAGTCCAATATGCATTTATACTTTATTATATAATYCATTTCTTTCTATCAGCTTGCTTATTTAATCCATCTGCTCTCTTTCTGAGGAACTATGCTAGTTGAATAATTATAGAGAAAGAGAGCTCAGAAAAAGAATCTTGGAGAAAACTTTACATTTATAAATGATGAACATAATGCTCCATCATCAGAATGCATATCAGGTTTCTAATAGGGAATGGAAACACCTCTGCAAGTTAAAAAAATAAAAAATGAAATTTTATTTTTAATATCTTCCTACCATGTCTTTAGTTTGTGCTTTTAGATTATGAAGGAAATACTGTTTCTACAGAAGTATTTTAAAGGATTTTAGGACAATTTGCAGAAAATACAAATGAACAATTTTTCTTTTTTTCTTTTTTTCTAATTTTGAAACAACTTTAACCCTACTTATATAAGAACAAGCTTTCACCCACAGGCAGTGTCTGTACAGGATGTACATCCTTAGAGCAGCTCTAGATCTTGCTCTTGTTGAATTTTTAAAGAGTCTATACAGTTAAGTATGTTGGCTGTATGAGAGCTGGAATCTTCATATATATGAACAAGCAAGGTGTGTCTATATTTTTCCAAAAAAGACAGAAGTGAAGACTTTGAGGACAAAGGAATGTTGGAGACAACTGAGCAGGGGAAAAAACCATAGTGGTTTGTGCTTGTGTTGTTATATTAGGAGTGTGGTGAACCACAGAGGATTGAAACTAATTAGAAAGAGGAAAGACCATTATGGTGTAGTAGGTATCTTGAATATTGATCTAAAGAGGAAGAGAATGCAGGGCAGAAAAACACAAGAAAAGTCTTCAGAGACATGGGTAGGGGAAATCATATGCAGAAGTGCAGTAAAGTTGTATTAGGAACCTCTGCCCAGGCTGTGACCTGGGGCTCTCCAACTGTTCCTCCAAATAGTACTGAACGAGTAACACTTGAAACCATGTCGTATTTTCTAGGCATTACCAAGAAAATAAATGCTGTTTAAAATACTGATGCATTCCCCAATGCAGCTGTTTCCAGTAGCAGATAGTTAAAAAGTGAAACCTACAGTATCAAAAAATATGCTTCTAGTACAGAAAGCCAGAATTTGAATTGAATTTGACTGTCTATATGATGACTATTTGATTCTAATATTAAAAAAGAAACAGATAAACACATTTAAGATCAGAGTAATTTTATATTCACAGAAAATACCAGGGAAGTGAAAATATAACTGTATAACATAATAAACACAATTCTTTTCTCATATCATCACTGCATTAAGACATTCCATTCTTTCTTATACTGCTGACAAATGATGATATAGGAAAACAGCTTGGATCTATCACAGAAAGCAAATATTTCTTCTCTCTGGGAATCCTTATGCAAGCTGTATCACTTTATTCTGTTTACAGTCAACAATTAGTTAGAAGATTATAACCAGAACTTGAAGAGTACAGAAAGCCACAAGTGAGGCAATTAGTAAAATGATAGTGAATTACAATATCTTTTTAATGAAGGCCTCTTTTCCATTTATCACATATCCCTCACTTTAGTGTAAATTGAGGAAATCAGAGCAATCAGGATGAAGCTTTGGCTCTAAGCTATTTCTTATGATAAATGTCAGCTCTAGTAATCACCTACTGTTTCTCTTCTCCCTGCAGCTACTGAATACTCTTCCTCCCAACCACATTTTTTGTTTTCCTTTGGTTCAAATCGTTGCTGCAGCAAAGYAGGCTGGTTTGAAGGTGGGCTGAAAGTGAAGAGGCAACCTGCCCAGGCACTTCCACCCTGTCTATGCATTCATAAGCCAGAGCTTTTTCACATCCAGGAACAGTGTCATTGCCTGCCTGTACTGGCAGCAGACACAGCTGTGTGGATAAAAGTGGGTTGCCTTTGTAAACACCACCACAATTTCTTTCTCAGGACTAATTCCTTGTCAGGTTTCWTTCTCAGCTGATGACAACATCCTCAGAGTTTCCTCCTTCTGTTGCCATGTTTTTGCATTTACTGTTTGAGAATAAATTTATGTTTAATGTGGCAGCAGTGTGTTCACCTCACATTTTTGGATCATAAGTTTGTTTTTTTTCTTGGTACAGCTGCTCTTAATATGCCTCAAAATCTTGGTGGGAAGCAGTATAAGACTAACTGTTGTTAGTCATCATAATTATTAAGAGTTTATTTTGCAGTTCCTTGTTTTAAGAAAACCAGCCAGACAAACTGCAACATAGAATAAAATTATGCACAGAAAACAAATTCCAATATACTTAAAATTAACCATTTTAGATTGTTTCACAAGTTCTAGAATGCTGTCTATCTTGAGGGGATAAACAAAAATACATATGCAGCTTGATTGCTGCACAGTGTACCAACGCTATTCCTGCCACTGTTCATACGAAGGGAATCACAGGAACTCCATTTAATGTATCTATTTTTCCACTCACAGAYCTGTTTTAGCAACATTACTGAGCTGAAGTGCAGGAAGAGGAGAAAACAAAGCATTGTACATCCAGAACCCTGGAAGAAGGGAAATTTGCTTTCTTGTGAAGGCCAAAATATACCCTGGGTTTGCATTGTTGCACTCCTGTCCTACAATACCCTCCAAAGGGCAGCAYGTTGTGTTCTCCTTTTCCATAGTGCCTTTCCTTTTCTTCCCCACCTTCCCCCACCCTATGATTATGTATGGTTTGAAWGGTTCAAGTAAGATGTAATAAGATTTTTACATAATAATGATGACCAGAAATCTCTTGTGAGATAAATTCCTTAACAGAAAATCCAATTAATTCACAGAGATTTGGCGCAGCTGACACCAGCAATTCTTTTTGATTTGGGAGCAGATTGAAGCACAAAAATAAATCTCAGAAACAGGTTGCTTTGTTTTATTTTCCTTTCTTCTTAGAACTACTTTCTGAGCATTTTTATATCAATATAAGAAAAAACTATTTCTAGTTCAAGTTGCATTTAAAATATCTATTATTGTTTTTCTAGACATTTTCATAGCATAATTAATAATGTTTCAGTGATCAAAAAGAATAATGAGTGATTAAAAAGAGTTAAAAATAATATCTTTAGCTGAAAATCTCTATGCTGAAATTATTTTCTGAAAGTACAAATTATCAAGTTTTTTAAAAGATGTGCTAATTCCCAATAGCTAAAGGAGTAACATTGTTGAGATACTGTTGCAATACATTGTTAAGTTAATAATTTTAGTTCTGTAAAAATAAAGGAAACACTTATGATTTGATTAGGCTTACATTATGTATTTAAAAATAAGACTAGCCTGTTCCAAGTAATATCCATCTTATAGCAGGATAAATCCTCAGTTTGATGGGCTACAAGTACGTAAAGGAGAGCTGAAAAATTATGAGAGAAATTTAGTTTATATCAAGAAGCAGCCTGGTAAATGAACTTTGCCTAAATGCAGCATTTTTGTACTATTACTCTGATCAGTGTAGATTTGTAGTACTGGCTTCTCTTGTAAATAATAAATCCTAGTCTGAAAAAAGGAGATGTATCCCATGTGAATTATCTCCATATGGGCCCATGCAAAATGGGCAGATGCCAATGGCAAACTTTTAGTAGAATTTTCAGTTTATTTTAAATGGGAATTACAAATTATCTGGCATTTTCATAAAAGGCACAAGAGCTAAGAAAAATCCTGTTGTTAAATATTGTTTAACATATTATTCAATTTATCACAAGATCAAACCCAACACATRCTAACGAAACCACTCTGCTCTCCAAAAACACCTCTCCTGTGAAAAGCATAATAATACAAAGTCCTCTTGGAAAATATTTCTTCCTGGGCAGTGGGGTCCAGAAAGTTTAAGACCTGACTGTTTTAAAAGTACGGCTTCCTCCAAAACTGCTTTGGAAATCCAGTCTACGAAGACTCTTTTATGGAAGTGATGAAACAGCCTAAATTCATACATGTCTGAAATTCTTTATTTAAACACTTGGATAACATGGCATTCCCAAGAAAATGGATTTCAGCTATGCACTTGAGACCATACTGTGAGATGGTTGCTGCCTCTGGATCCTTGCTGCATAGCTCCAAAGGAAAAATGATGCCAAACCTCAAGAAAGTCATCAAAGACTGTTCCCAGAGATATCTATATTTTGCTAAATCATCACACGGAGTGTTTTATTCTTTTTAAGAATTTTTCTCTTCTCCTTTGTTGTGTTTATGTAATGATCAGTCCAGTATGAATTTATAACTTGCAGTATAAAATTGTATCAAAATATCTTGGTAACTCATTTTTTCTGTATGTCTTTAGTATGCAATTAGATGCATTATCACTGCACCTATCAGAAAAATTCCATTTTATATTCCCACTCCATTTTATGTCCCTGGATTTTGTATCTGTGTACTATTTATTGACTCTTCCTTACTCTTTGATTGTCTTTCTCCCACAAAATTGTCTATGTTGCCAAAAACATTTACTTGTGTTAGTAGACGGAGTAGAATATCTGCAATCCCTTTTGTTTTCTTTATTATATATTTCCTATCAGTGTGATTTTTGTTATTGGAAAAAGTTGTAAATAGTGAAAGAAGAAGAGATAATATTTTATAATTTTTAGTAGTGCGTCAGGTTTTCTGAAAGCCTGATAGTGATTGATGCCAAATACATTTAGTTAAAAATAAACTTCTTTAATTCAATTTCTTTGCAGTCTCAAAGTATGAAATATACTATTGCAGATTAGTTTTCCTTGCTTTTTTTTAATTCTTTTTCTGTTAGAGGTTGATGCTTGTGGACTGAATAAAATCCAACAGCAAACATAACATGGCATTACAAAGCCCATCAAATAAATTACAAACTATTTGTAACCAATATAAATTCCCACCTCCTCTCCCTGACAGCTGGACTTTTGCCTGAGGCTGTGCCAGACAGATCCCACCCACTCCTGACCAAGGRTAAAAGCTGACTTTTTGTCAACACTTAGGAGTCTGACCAGCTGAGAATACTGAACACCACTGAAGCTGAAGGCACAATCAGGTGTGTCAGATGCCTTTGCCTGACCTGGAATASGTGTTGTGCCTTACAAATCTACACCTTCCTTATGCCAGTGTTAAGAAGAGCAACACAGTATTTAATGATKAACAGGAAATGCATAAGAGGAAAAAGGAAAATAAAATCCTATTTTTTAGAAATTAATGGAGTTAAATGCAATCCCAAAACATTTATTTAAAACTGCACACTGTGTTACCAAAAAAATCATTAAAATACCTTATACTTGTTTKGAATCATAAGTCTAATTGTTTTCCTTAATGCTAAATGGGATATAAAATTATTCCATTTTGAATTGAAGTAGTTGATGCTTGAAGCCAAAGAAGAGCTAGTTTCATATACTAAACTTCCTGCATTGAAGAGAAAATTAGAGGAAAAGAGAGAGTATTTGAGTTGTAATCAAAGTCCTCTGTACATATTTTATCTATTCTTGTCTGAAACCCTTTGTCACTAACAGAGATAAAAGAAGTAAGAAAGTTCAATTTTTATTTCTTATCAGAAATCCTTCAYGATTTTTGGCACTGCAGAAGTCCAAACGAAACAAGTCTCACCATCTTCACTGAAACAAGGTATGAAACAAGGGAAAAATCTGAGCTTTTTAGAAGCTTTTTAACCAAGGCTCCTGAACTTGTGTCTCTCACATAATTTACATGAAGAAAGCATCAATAATAGTGTTTCTGACCTCCTCCATGGGATATGACTCATGCTTCATCCAGACCCAAATTCACCCTGTGAAACTGCTGAAGCTACTTATTAGATTCAGAATTAGTCTACCTCAGTACAATGGGTGGAGAAGGACATCTTCTCCCAGCTGCAGCTGTGCTGACTGATCTGCGTGATGCCACCTCGCCCCCATCTGATCTTTCCCACCTCCCTGGTGGAAGTAACCACCCCTTCCTTTCCCATCTGCCAGRTGAGCTGTTCCAGTGAACAGCCCCTTCTCCATTTCCACCTAAATTACCTGGGCAGGGTGTTTGAACACTTCTAAAAGTAGATTGTTCCAGTAATAAGCAGACCAGACTCCATTTCTTCATGCAGGAAAGCCAATTYTTTATTCACARGACTCATTTTTAYACARTTTTCATAGACCTTGTGATAACTCCAATTGGCTAGTAGTTTTCTTGCCACTCAGCTCATAGGTTAAAARGTGTTTTTGTGTGTTTAGGCTAAGACTGTCTATTCTTAACTTGTTCACTCATCTTCTTCACTGATTCTCACGGGATAGATTTATTGGTTTTGCAGGTGGAAATGSTTCTGTTACCAGAGCAGKTTGTTGTGCTAACTGCTTTCATTCTTATGATTTTTCACACGGGAAGTTACAAGCTGACTGCTAACTTAGCTAAAGTAGCAGGGCCTAAACCATATTTTAWAAGRCCTTTCTTTTTATAAGATGTCTACCTGTATGCAACAGTGGATTCTCTTTCATCTCTTTCATTCTCTATCATCTGGGCTGGAGCAGGGTAGGCAATGCAGAAAGAGTACTCAATAAATTGAAGACCAGATCCCACTCAGAGGAGGATGTCAGACCTGAGCGGTGCCAGATAGCAACTGTTCAGCTCTCATGCTGCAGATTCAGGGAGATATCTCTGCTCCAGGCTGTGACTGCAGTAGGATTTCCTCCCAGGAAAGTGGCAACGCACGAAAAGTGGCAGAAATAAAGGGCCGTGCCATGTTCTGCCTTGGTTCAGGAAGATCCCTACCCTAGCACAGACTCCTCCTCACCTCAGTGCCTTCATCACCCCARTGTTGTGTAAATGCAAAGGATTCAGAGAGGCAAACTACCATTGTGGGATGGTGTGAGTGTAGTTTCCTCTGGCTTACATTGTTCGTGAATTTGCTGCCAGCCCTGACCAAGCAGAGGTCTTTCTCCCCGTAGACACTGACTCTGCAGCACCAGGATGAGTTCCCAGCACGAGATCAAATGAGTGCATTAATTCCACAGACTGCAAATTTGAAAATARATAATTTTCTTGGTTTTCTCTCCCCAGAAATTCAATGGATCTGATCCTACATCTTGAATATTGCTTTGGAGAACAGTCAGAAAATAAAAACAAGCMACAGGCATGAAAGGTGCCGGTATTAGTGGTGCTACTGCACTCCAGCTTAACATTTGAAGGTTTAAGACTAGTGCACTTCATCCAGTGTAGGAATAAAAGTCTGAGATGCTTACTCTCTGAATGACACCTTCAAAAGCAGTCACCATTAAGATCTTAAAAAAGGTTTGCTAGAAGTTTTCTTGACTGCAATAAAAAAAAATAGTTTGAGTAGTACCAAGGACAGAATACAAGTTTCAGTAGGGAATTACTGTGAGTATGAATCAGAAGTGTGAAGTGAAACATCCTCAGACCTTTAATAGATATGGGATAAGTCATTAAGGCGGAAAAAACATAATGTGAAAGGCAGAGGAAGTTTCCATGACAAAGGATGTCCTTTAAACTGTAAGCCACAGCATCTATTGGCTTATAAAGGCAGTGATTATCCTCATTCCAAACCTGTGACTATATGTAAGGTAAATGACATCAAAAATAATTTTCATTTGTAAAATCAGAGGCAGCTCTTGTTTAGAAACAAGTTCTTACTCAACTGACTGCAAATATAAGTGAGCTGTCACAGAGCAGTGATTGGCAACACTGATTAGTGGTACCACATATTTTTAAGGAATCCAGCAAGCAGGCCTGATTATTAATCAGCTTCTGRTTATTCAGTTCCAAGTTACATTAAAATACACTGGTAAATCTCTGGTGGAAATCTAGATTCCTGGTCAAAATCCATTTTTCCAGAATACCTCATTATATACTACTCTATATAAAGGCATCAGGACACTGAAAGATTGAGAGAAAAAGGAAAGATGTTCTTTACAGGGATTTTTGTGTCTTTAATCTGGGTGAGAATTTATTCATGTATAAAAAGTGAAAGTTTGCAAAAATACACGGTCAAAAGCAGAACAGTAAACTCTGAGTTGAYTGAGAATTTCAATTTCTAGTATTTTCCCTCAGTTATTTCAATAACTATGCAAGTTTGAAATTAATTATGCTGTGTTACTGAGGGGTGACTTGTTTAAAAACATTGAAATTATGTGAATATTTTGGGAAAAAAATATATTAAAACACCTCCAGTGTGTCTTWTCCTTTATATAGTATGCAATTTGATTTTTTTTAGCTGCAAATCTAATATTCATACTCATGCTTTCCAGAAGGAAATTTATGACCTCTCTTGTCCATCTTTTTCAGAAGCCCTGAAAAAATCATAAGCAATAATTTCCTGTATTTTCTCAACTCATACAATCCATACAAATTAATTCTTCATTTATTAATGCAATATAACTGTGTGTATATTTGTACAATAGTTTATTACTAACAATATTCAGAACCTAATGAACTATATTTTACTGGAAAGAGAGATAGAATACATGGATCTCTAATGCTGTTGTGGGAGAGAATTATTTTTAAATTGTACCCTTGGTAGTCATGTTGTACAAAGTAGTTATAATGGAGGATCATCTTTTGTGTTTCTTTCTCTATTTTTTTTCTCTGCTTGCTGCCAGAATTGTGCAGAAAATGTAGTACCAAGTCCACAGCACTCCAAGGTAAACCAACAGGCCACTGCTTCAGTGACATTCCTCAGGAGCAAGACTACAGAGGGAAATGTATAACACAGAAATCATCCTGTCAAGTTGTCRTTGGTAAGGAGTTTTATAGGCTGGAAGTCAATTTTCTAGACAAGCCTTGTTTAGTCACCTGAACACAGAGATAAGCAGAACTGGTTTTATAGAACTAAAGTATAATAGCACAGTCTAATAATAAATTCTGCATTGAAAACCAGCAACAGCTAACTTGCAAAATTCATGCATGGTATGAATTTAAAAAAAACCCTATCACAAAATCAGGACATGTAATGTATCTAAGTCCAAGATGTGTAGGATAAATTGAGCATATACAACAAAGAAACATGAATGCTTTACTGGAGTCCCCTGACCCAAGGGATGGATGAGAAAATGGACAGCCAAAGTATTGATAACACCTCTCTGCACTTCCTGTATATACCAGCCCTTAGAAGTATGCAAGCTGTCCATTCTAGTGGACATCAAATTTGGATGATTATCTTATTTCATATGATTTCAAAGTCAACATTAACTTATGTAACTTGAGCATCAGACCTATTTAACAAATCAATAAAGCAATAAATCTTGCACACCCTTCAGAATAATTTCAATAGCTTCAAAAATTGTTAATATCTTATGTTTTCATGAAATCCACAAGTCAGTGATAATCATGTACTTTTGTCTTKCAGCAGTTTATCTCTGTACCCCTACCTGCACAGCTGTGCTGAACATTTCTGTGGTACATAGAAAAAGTCAACAGAATGGCAGCTTCTCCTCTACCACATTTTTTCTGTCTGTGCAACTGGTCTGAAAAATATYCCTTTTTTATTATTTGAAAAGTGTATAATATTAGCTTCATTTAAATCAATACATATTTTGCTACTGATTTCAGCAAATCAGAGTTTCACCAAGAACAACATACACTTAAAYGTGTGAATGATATATTTATGTTAAATCCTTCATACAAGATAGAACTGGGGTTCCATGAGCAACCCTGTGCACCTGGGTATAAAGATGTATGAAAAAGACTTAAAATAGCACTGTCTGGAAAATTCACTGGTATTGAACTGGCATTGAACTCTGCCTATTATTGTGATTTGTGGATGAATAAATAATTCTTTCTTTGCACTAAATTATTTATTTTAAAATTAGAACRTGTGGAAATATGTTGTCTTGTTGATTATACTATGAATGTTACAAATTTATTAATTGCAATTATCATAATTATTAGTGCACTGATGAAGTAATAGTGACTTGTCTAGCAATAAACATTTCAAAAAACTGTGAACACTATTTACTTMAAGTCAGAAAGCATTACACTTCTTTTTTTTCAATTTACTTGGGAAATAAAAGTCAATTTACGATAAACCCAAAAATAATTTTGTCTTCTCAGGTCATGATATCAGTGCCTACATGACATTAATGACAAATCTGGAATTTGGTTTCCTTATTTGCAATAAAACATCTGTGTTAGAGGCACATGAAATATACAATAGATAAAAAATGTGGTGCAAATGGGCAATTTTTCACTGACTTCAGATGGAAATCATGGCAAAACATTGCTTCTAAATCTTCTGTGCCCCTCCTGCACTTTGACAACTGCTATGAACCCTATTACAGATGCTATTTTCCCTGTATGAACATTCTCAAATGTTTATACAGTAATTTTGCTTTTATRGTACCACATTATACTCTAATGAAAGTTTACTTTTCAAATTATTTTAGAATCTGAGTGACAAAGTTTAGAGTGAAAGATGCTGCATCAGCTTCCTGGTGTTTGATGTTTGATACACTGCTTTGTAAGTGCAGCTGTCAGCTTTCAGGTGATATCTTCTTGAAGTTTAATGTCATCATTGAATTAAAAAAAAAAAGGACTGCAGATAAACAAACAATTTGGAACCACTATGTGCTCAGCAAGTTTGCATCAGACACAGAATAAAGACTATCATAAAACCTAAGCTGTATCTCCTTGGTAATGAAATCATTTGACCTGGGTTCCACCCATCCCACGAAGCTGTGCAAGGAACGCTAACAAGGGGAATARGAAACTCATTATTGTACTAAGCCAAAGCCTCAGTGAGGTGGGGGTTTGCCTGGTTTCACTGTAAATGATCTGTACTCACAATTGCTGAACCTCCTATGAATTAAGCAAGCAAACAAAGCTTGATGCCAAACTTAATTTCCATTTCACCATTACTGCACAATGAGACTGAGCAAGTGAATCTACTGCAGACAAATGGAATGCTTTAATTTCAAATATTCCTTTTATTTTTGTTGATTATTTCTCTTTCAGGATATTTCAGTTTCCTAAAGCCTCAGCTGTGCTCCCATAATTGTCTCTCTTACATTAAAACTCTCCCTTAAGCTGTGGCCCTTATGTTTAGAGTATACTTGGGAGTAAGATGTGTAAAAACTGAAAAACAAAGAGGTAAATATGCAGAGGAAATATAAAGGGGGTAAATATATATGAGGAAAATAGCAGAACATTGTTTTTCTTTCCAAAGTCTCTCACCATTAAAGAGAAAACATACAGTAAAAAAACCCTAAGAAGTAAACTGGAGAAAGCAAAAATCATATTCCCATTCATTTAGATAGCTGAGTGACAGACTATAAATAGGAACACATAGGCATTTTCTATTTAAAGAACCAAGTGATAGATCCTCTAAGAATTCTGCCCTCCTAAAACATCATCTTGTCCCATGGTGTGAAGTTTGTTGTTTTAAACATTTAGGTCTATTCACAACAGGACGTATCTTTTCCTTGAGAATATCTCAAGTCAGTCTCTTTTTTCTCCCGTTTGTGATCTTTTTCTTCTGTTTTTCTGACTGTGTTAGGCTGAATTCAAAGAACTGGTACGTGAGGAACTTCTTCCACAGTATGAAGGATGTGAATCACAAATTGCTGACTGATCAAGAACTTAGTCTGGATGTAGGTGAGTACAGGTTTGTGACTCGTGGTGATGGGTTTGAAAATGCCAGCAGTTGTACCAAGAGCTTCATYCTACAGAACTGTCTCATGTGAGGAGGAGTTTGTCAAGCAGACATTAGTYCCTTTACCTCTGGAAATGACACAATTCAGTATATCCCAAGGGAGAATATAAGCTCCTATTTAGTTGTAATGTTGCTTTCAAAATAAGGTAAGAGCTGAGCCTCTGCTGCTACAAATGCATTCCAAGTTCTGCCAGACAATGTTCTTATTGAGGAAAGAGAAGCARTGCTGCTCAACTCCCTCTCTTGAAAAATAGCTAAGCATTTAAGGTTTTTTTTCTACATTCATCTGCTAAAATTTAAATTACTGTTATTACTGAAAGTATTACTTAGCACAGCAAAACTTAGTGGAAACTTGTATTTTGAACAAGACTTTCAAAGATATTTCAACTCAGAAATCTATCCAAATCTTAAATTGTTTTTCCATGAGCAACATTCACACTGTATTTTAGATGATCCCAGGAGAACCGATTGTCTCCTTCCATCCCTTTCCTCCTTCTTTCCCTACTCCCTACACTCCTTTCTTCCTTATCCCACTCCTTCCTTTCTTTCTGTTCCCTTCCYCTCTCCCTAACTTTCTCTCTCTCCCTCTCTCTCTTTTCCTCTTCCCCTTTCTCTCACCTGAGGCATCCAAAACAGAAGAAACACAAAACATTCTTCTGCATTTCTTTGTTCTCCCTTCCAGGAACATAAATAAAACCAAGTAACTGCAAGCACCTTCAAGACTGCAATTGGATTGTCCTCAAAGTGCCCTCAGCACACATAAAATGTGCTGAAAGTACACTAAATATATACACAGAAAAAGAATGAAAGTTACTTACATACTGTCTTCACAGGATTTAGAAAGTAAGGGAGAGTGGAGAGGATAAAAGACAAAAATAGAAAGGTTATTTCRATAAATGACATTTTGATATTTGACAAAGCTTGGAAAATTGAAACTTTGCAGGTCCACCTTGCAAATAGCAGAGGCTGGTGCAAATAAGCTGTCAGTTAATTAATCTAAAAATACATGTCAAATATTAAAACCAAAATTTAAGAATGTCTCTCATGGTTTAAGCCCAGCTGRCCACCAATCACCACACAGGTGCTCGTTCCCTCCCTCACCAACAGGGTGGAGGAGACAATTGGATGTGTCGCAGCTGGAAAACTTGTGGGTTGGGGTAAAGTTTAATAGGTAAAGAAAAGCAAAGCAAAACAATGAATTCTTTAACCACTTCCATGGGCAGGCAGGTTTTCAGCCATCCCRGGAGAACAGGGCTCCCTCACCCTTRACAGTGACTTGGGATGGCAAACAGTGTAACTGTTTGAACGTCACCCACTTCCTCCTTCTTTCCCCTCTTTCTATCCTGAGCATGGTGTAGAGCGGAATATCCTTGGGATCAGTTTGGATCACCTGTCCCAGAGGAGCTTCCTCCCACCTTCCCAGGCACCCCCAGCTGCCTCACCMATGAGGCAGTGCCAGAAGAGAAAAGGACTTGGCACTGTGTAAGSCCTGCTCAGCAGTAACAACAACATCCTTCTATTAGCAACACTGTTTTCAGCACAAAKCCAAAACACATCCTCATACCAGACACTGGCAAGAAAATTCACTCTAGCCCAGCCAAAACAAGCACACCTTGCCTGTGTTGAACAAAACAATGGTAAATCAGATATAACTCAGAAATCTTTCTGGCCCTATATTTAATTTTACAAATTTTCCTGGAAAAATCATCCAAACCTCACAAGGCAAGATTTAAAAAACAGGAAACCTTGTTACATGAACCTGTGTAATGTAATCTGGGGAAAAAAAAAAGCCCTAACAAAAACAAACCCCTCTGTGTGAAATCCTATTCTCACTCTAGCCAGTATACTCACTAAGTTTGTACATAAAAAACACTATCTTMAGGGGTATTTTAGTATGATTGAATGGTCAGATGAAAGATCACTTGTTCTTACAGAAACAGACTACAGAGAACAGAATACTGCCAGCATATTTGCATTAAGGAATTATAATCATAATATATAACTATAAAAAAATAGTGGCAATTCTGACTGTTTCTTTTCTGTTTGTGTAGTTGTAGCAACAAAAATCCCTTTTATTTGTCTAATAAAGCTTAATGGAATTATTAGAAAACTGCTTTTCCTGGGCTTTTTTCCTTGTTGGTGTCTGAAGAAAAAGAAGGCAGGCTATAGAATACTCTGTGTTTTGTGCAGGACACAGGAATATTCTTTTTACAGCACCTTTGGTGTGAAAACATAATATTCCTGCTTGAATCTCTGCCAACACTAAATAAATAAATAATTTATCAATTTAAAGAAATAAAATACGAGGATGTAGAGCTATTTTAAYGTAAAAGCCTAGTAAAAATAAAACTTTGTGGTTACAGATATCCAAGCAAATGTCTATCTTTGAAGACAAGGAAATGGTAGTTCATATTAATGGAATACCAATCTGGTGCTGAATACTCATCTAGTCATTCTCACCTCCTACGTTCTGTCATCCTCCTTTAATGGCATATTCAAGGAAAGGATTATATAAAAGAAGTTTATTATAAAATTGGATAGAATGAGTCACCAAAGGATACTTAAAGTCAGCCTGTCCAACAAGGTGGTAATGTTGTCCTACTTAATTTGCTTGCTTATGAATTATACGTGTTCTGTGCTAAAAGGACAAGCATAATACAGTTCCAGCTTTMTGGTGGTAAGTCGATCTATATTTACTCCACTCCCAGATTTGCAGGTAACATTGGATGCTCATTGCATCTTAAAAAGTTAAGGTATTTAAAATACTGGTTCTGAATCAGCAGTGCACTTTAGCAAAACTGAACTTTGTCAGTGGAAATGACTCAGGTATTTCAAGTTYGGAACACACAAAACACTATCCTTTGATCAAGGCTGTTGTCAAGGAACAGCTCTTTGCTTCAACTAGAATTTGATTAAATTAATTTTCCTTTTCTGTGTATGGATTTTGTCTTTTATAAGTGAAAACTGTAAGCAATAAAAATAAAAGTGAAACATGACTCTTGCTTCATTCATTGGGAAAAATTAACCTAATACAAGTGAGATACAAGAAAGGGATGTCTGCTAGGAATCAAAGRATGACAGTCATTTAAGAGATCAGATTTTCTGGAGTAAAAGATACAATGTGATGCCTATAATCAAGACAAATACTCCWCATTGATAAGGAATTCTAACACAGTTGACATTCAATTAAAATTTTATAAGCACTAAAATATACTTTCAGTAAGTCAGAGGAGCAGCAGATTTTKCTTTCAGTTACTCCACTAATTCTTTGTGATGCTCCACTCTGGCTAAATATAATTTTCTTTAAAAACAAAATAAATTCACCCTGGAACTATGGTAGCTTAGATAATTATTTTAGAAGGGTTTGATTGATATTCYATTGTGATTGATATAAAAAACATTACATATATTGACATGTAGATCTTCTTAAAGACATGATAGCTTATTATTCTTCATAGGCCTGAATATTCTTTAGAGGCCTTRCTTTTGCTATCCACTCCTGTGTCTACTCAAGTAAGAAAATATTCTAAAGCAATTTATAGTAATTATTTATTTATAACACATGCCTTTGCTGCAATGAATGACTTATGTAGGTACTCAGAGTGGATGGAGAACATTTAAAGATAGACTTGATTAATTTAACGGATTGTTGTCCTTTGGAAGGGAGATTGTCTCAAATATGGCAGTTGCCAAAACTTGTTCAGGAAACATTCAGCCAAGTAAAATGCATATAATGTAATGCCATTTATATATGCTGGCATTTCTTTAAAGGAGTAGGCCTCTGCATCAGTGGTAGCCACACGTATATTAACTGTGTTTCGATGTTTATTATTATTCTAAGATATTTTCTCTCTCTACAGCAGCTCTTAAAAGTATTTTCTGTTCTCAGATCCCATGATAGAAAATAGGCTCCAAAATAGTAAAGGCCAACTCTGAGTAGGTCTGGGGAGATATTTTTCTTTTTCTTTTCTTTCCTTTGGATAACTTGCAGATACAATAAAGCTACTCCAGGCCAGAATTCTTTGATCTAAATTTCAGCCTGAGAATCTAACAGGAACTGAAACATTTCTATGTCTTCTTTTCATCTTTGTTTTATTTATTCTGGTCAAACAGAATATCAAAACCTAAATGTGCAAATTTTATTAAAGAAAACCACYACTGTATCTGTAAGAAAATTATACCTCCTCATTTTGCCCAAATTCCCATGTACTGAAATGAACAAAACCACGATCAAATGCCATCTGGTGTTTCAGGAAACTACAGTACGTAGGCAATTGACTTCTCCCTCATAAAGATTTCAGCACCTGAAGATATTTACTTTGGCATGATGGTCAGAACATTTAGAACATGATTTTCTTAAAATCCTTCAGCAAGGCATCTCCCAGGACACCTCCAATCCCAAACTGGCCCACATGAATCACAAAATTAGTCTTGGGAGCTGAAAAAAGAAGGAACTAAAAAAGAAGGAAAAGCCCCAGTCCTCGCTACCACACTGTCAGATAAAACTGTATCTATTCTTCTTAATAAGGATTTTAGTAGTCCAGCTGGGATGTGGGAGAAAAGGTTACATTCTCTCCAGTGACAGAGGGAATTTGAATTCTTGTTCCCTAACAGACAAATGCTTGGCTTACATCTTCTGTGGTGGGACTCATATTTTCCATTATAGTTCTATTTTATACAGCAAAATGAATACTGTTTGGTAAAGAGAGATGAAGTCACACGTAAAAACTATTTGGCTCCATTCGCATCTGGCATAGTTAATGCAAAATTCTGATTGAAATATTTGATACAGAAAGAAGCATAAAATGATTAGTAGGTCTTAATAGCACTCCTAAATAGGTCAGAATAGCACTACTTAACTCTGGAGGAAAAAAAGAAGGCCTGCAGACTGGAAAAAGTCAAAAGGAGTTTGCAAAATACCAGTCAAAGTTATTTCAGTGCAAAGAATCTAAATCTAAATCTAGGGTAAAAAATACTCTTTTAGGAGAACAATTAAGTATTTTAATAATGAAACATATCATCATATGTTTCATTAAAAAACTCATGCATTTCATTAAATGTTTTAGGAAGTTGCCTGAATGGCAAAAAATCCTCATTGGCCAGWATAACACTCCTAAATACTTATGAGAAAGAAGCAGCTTTTTTCTGGTCTCTTCATGCTATTTAACTATTTAGAATCACAATATGTCTATGGAAAAATCCCAGATATAAGTTCTACTCGTTCATGCATTTCATACATTGCTTTGATAATTAGAATTGTGATTTGGGAATTTTTAAAATGGAAAAATATCTACAAGTTTGTATTATAATATTCAGTATTTGCTTACAATCTGTCTACTGTTTACTCACAAAGACCAGACAAAAGATAAAAATTTACATTTTAATTAAACTCATAAAATGTATCRTATGTTAAAGAAAATTATTAAAACTGTTGGAGGTTATAAATCCTCAGAGAAGAAAAATATCATTATTCAGATTTTAGATGATGTTTTATCTGTGAAAATATTTATGAAATATAATATTCACAAAGGCAGTCCTTATTCTCATAATTCACAAGTGTGCTTCAGTTATTTCTTTTGCATTATTATTCATTCAAAAAAACCTAAAGTTGGGCTAAGTACAAATCATATATCTGGCAAAACAGATACTGCACCTTTGCTCTTATACACAGATTATCTTGTATATATAACATATATGTCATTAAAATAATGATATGTGATGAATCTTCTACACACTAGGAAATTCTGAAATTGTTCTTTATAGTTTATAAACAAAGAATTTCCAAATGTAAAGTAGGGAGACCAATACTGAGATATGAGACAAATTTGTAGCAGTTTTAGTCAAATTCTAAACAGGTGTCACAAATGGTAACCAAAGAGATCACACAGGCTACAGTGAGATTGAATCTTACTGGAAGACTAATTAAAACAGGAGAGTTCAAAATAAATACAGAAAAAAAGTAGAATAGCTTTCTCTCACAAATCAAAATTCTAGTAAAATGCTTACTTCAGTGCAATGTGTTATGAAGAATGTTTACACACAAAAAATCAGACTTCTGAAAATCGTGCCTTACTTTGGGTAATTCTGTAAACAATTGTGGCATGCATAAGCACCCTAAGACTGTGATTTTGATAAACTATACGTGAATACTGAGAGAAAAACTCTACAGGGAGGAAAGAAGAAAACACGAGTAGATGAACCCTTCCCTAAAATTCCTATTGATTTCTTTCCACCAGATATATCTGTAGAACGAACATTTATAACAGAACATTTGAAACAAGGAATTACAGTGGTATCAGATTTCAGATTGAAATTCATCTAATTCATGAAATTCATGAGGACTAGAAATTTGAAATGTGACAGATTTTTTTGTATGTTTTCAAGATAAAAGAGACAGAAAACTTGACCTATATATTTAATCTGTCTATTCTGTCTTGAATACCTGAGATGACAAGTATATTTAAGAGCAGGAGACTTAAAAAGACAAAAAAGGGGGATACACTAATCATATACTGTGTTGAAAATTTACTGAATTCAGTTACAAAATAGTGGTGTATTTAAGGTACTTTAATAATTCATTGTAGAAAAAAACTTTATCCCAAAACTCAAGAATACACATCACCCATATTTCTGAAAGAAGGCCAGGATTATTTATATGCCTTCATTATACTTTTTTCACTTCAGGATAACTTAAAAGATATTTTAAGTTATCCTGAAGTGAAAATAATACAATGAAGAACTTTATTAGAAACAAACAAAAAAATAAACAAATCCCACCACACAAAAAAGCCCAAAACACAAGATACCAAGACCCATTTTATGATGATGTCTTAAAGAAAAAGAATTAAAAAATCAAATAAACACGCAATGTTTCCATAGCTTATCTCAGTGAATGTATCACAAAGATGTGAAAACATTTTTATAGAAGAGACTTTGAAGTTTATGTTTTCATTATCTCTCTTCTTGAGAATGATAGATGTGTCATCAGCATAGTGGATGCATTCAGAATCATGATGTGTATATGATAGTCTGAACTGCTGTTCTGTTCTGGATAAGAGAAATGTTCTTCACTAAAACAAAAGTTACCACCAGTTTGATGGGTTTGGAAGCTGCTAATACCAGTATCCATGGAGTAAGATATATTCTTTGGGACCTGCGCTTAGGAGCGGCAATTTGGAGAAGCACAGTGTCTTCTCCATTTTTTGACATGTGGAATGGCCATCTTGCTGTTTCGATTCATTTGTGTGGGTGTGCGTGGGTGCCTGGGTGTGGATATTTGTAGCAATAATAAGTTTATTTCTAGGGCTATTACAGTATCATGTGGAGGTCACTTTGGAGTCCCATGGGGAGGGCATTTCAGAGAAGCCAGTGCTAGTGTGGCTCTTTTTGCCATCAGAGATAAACACAGTGTATCACACAGAGTTCTTAAACAAACAGAAACATGGTGCTTCTACCAACATCACTGTAACCTTTGGTGAGCTAGGTAAAATTATCTGCTTGAAAAAATACAAATTTGGGGTTTGCCTTTTGATATAAGAAATTATCTCCTTATTCCCATACTAAGATAAACATAATTTTAGAAATAGTTTCCTTGATTTAACCATAGATATGGCAACATAAATGTTCAATGTTTCATTAATCAAGAGTATTCCTCATCAAAGATTTTAGAAGAATAATTCAATTTGATTAGTTTTTTCCTGTCAATGTCTTTCCAGAGCCTTCCCTTTTGACTTTCATTTGCTACACTGACTTGAAAAATTTGAATTTACCCACTATATATTCTGAAATTTTTCATTAACCTCTGTCCAGATGACAGTTGCAATTATGTCTTCACTGAAGTGGTAGATACAAATTTATTTTGTTAAGACATTGATTTCAATTATTTAGTGTTTTCTCAAAGCTGAAGGTCAACACTGGAGTACTATGGTAATGCCATCATGTCAAAGTCTCTGAAAAGGAAGAAATTATTGTGCTTGCAGTTATTTCTTTCTTCTAAGAATATCTATAAATTTTTAATGGCTGTTTCAAATTCCAAGGATCATCTAGAGTATGCAGGGGATTGCCTAATATCAAAGAAAAATGAAAAATAAAGCAAACCGGAAAATATTTCAGAATTGAACTATATCACTGCTAGATCTGTTTTTCCTTGATGTCCTTACACAAATGAGGCATCACAGGAAAATCTGGTGGACTGTAGCTGGCAAATGAAGGCTCTTTTCTTATATCCACTCATGCAGTTGCTCATAAGAAGAACAAAAATTAACTCAGATACAACATAACCATACAATTCTGTGCAGCAGGATTGAATCATGTTGAAGAAAGGACAGAAATAAGTGTTATGGTATGGATAATGCCTGAAAATGCAACTTTACAGATTTAAGTAAGGTCTGAAGAGAAAAAATGTATAAACCTGAGTCTGGATCAATGTTTGCAACAGTAAATTCTGAGACACCTTGTCTCCAGTTTCTTGCTTTTAGGTACCTTCTTCAAAGGTGATATTATTAGGGATGCATTTAACACACTACATTTGAATAGAGAATAAATTATAAAAAACAGATAGATCTCAAGGCACCTCCTTTTTTTTATTTAGAAAGCTTTTTGTAACCTAGCATGCACCACAAGTGCATATATAAAGAGAGTGTATAAAGCCCTTTGTGCATTTTAAGTTAACATTCTTTTTCTGCTCTTATGGAGYCTCTTGTAAACAAACCCAAATGCAGAGGATATTCATTTTTTCCTGTGATCTCTTGGCTTGACACATTCAGCTTCTCTAATAAGAATCCTTGAAGTTTTTCCCTGTTTCTACAGTTTGCACTTAAAATTATAGAGATAAAATAAGAACCAACAATGGAAAGTTTAATTTGTAAATATTTCAATAACTATAATGCCAACAAACACAGTGAAGTGTTCCTGCTATTAGACATGTCAAGTTCAATAAATGTCACCTATTTGCATAGGCCCTGAAGTAGTATTTGTATTCAATTGCTGTCATACACTTTTGTCACTATTGGATGAATCCCCCTGGAGAGAAATGTTCAATACACCCTTTACCTGGAGATCTGACGAAGTCAGCTAATATATTACCAGCAGAACTGAACACGTTTTTCAAGATGTCATTTACAAAAATCAATGAAATTATTGTTTTGGGTGCTGTGCTGTGGAGTAGATTATATTGCAGTGTCCTCCTGGATAATGGATGTTCTTCCCACTCTCATGTAAGTGTACAGAAAGCCACTTAACCTCTGATTCTCTTATTAGATCTACAGTGGAAAAGTGAAAAGAGTTTCAGCTGTGGATGGGTTGTGAAATTTGTAAGCACAACTGCTGAATGGGCTGATGAAAACCTGAGAAAATTACTGTCAAAACTTACTTTTTGCAGTGGAAAAAAAAAGTAACTATCACATTTCTTTGAAGAAATGAACTGAGGAAACTGGGCTACAGGACTTTGCCCAGTAGTACCTTGCAGGAGATTAGGACAGACTTCCAAGTTATTTAAGAAGTCTGCCAYAGGGAGCTGGAGAACCTGTACTTATTTGCATCTGTTTGGTTTTGTTTTTATTTTAATTTAATCAGAGAATTGCAGAAGCAAGAAGGTAATTAGGTATATTTTTTTTCCTACAGGAATTTCTCACTTTGTTAATACAATCCTGGGGTGCATTACAGTAAGGTGACAATGTGATTGACCATTCTTGAACCTGAGTACTGTGCAGTTTGCTATACAACCATAAATGTGTACCTATGAAAGCAGATTTCTAATTTTTGATGCACTGTTCTGGCTGCATACATTCTCCTTATCATCAGAAAAGATCTGAAAGACACAGCACAATCAGCATGTATTTTTAACCTTGCAGAACACAGCTACTTAAATGATTTCTAGGTGGTAGATTACTGGTATAATTGGACTGAGTTTTCACATAAATCACTTCCAGCAGGAAATGTAGCTCTCTTATTGATAATATACAGAGGGCTTATTACTAACAATGTTAGTGAGAGAAATTACATATTTCCAAGAATGTGTAGAGAGACATACCAATAGGCATAATTTAAGAAAAATTCTACTTGCCTTCAAAGTTACTTGTTCAGTATTAGAAGGAAATTGTTATGATCCTTCTTAAGTATTTTCATGATAATTATCATATTAAAAGGCATAATCCATCAAAAACATTATTTTGAATGTATTTTGTATTTTCCAAGGTATGATGTCAAATTGTATACACACACAGATAAATGTACCTGTTTATGAAAATGCAAACACTGTTTAAAATTTTGTTAGTATTAAAGGAAGCGTTCGAAGAAAAAAAAAAGCATAGCAAATTATRTCTTTATAAGAAGACAAGTGTAATCAGTAAGGTAATATATATCTTGTTAAAATCATCTTCATGGCCAGTTGCTGGGCTTGCTCCATGATGTCAGTGCCTGCCTTATCCTGAAGAGCCAGCATGGGAAGCAGATAAGGCCCAGCAGGGTAGAACAGAGAGGAAGGATGATCCTTCTCCCTCTGCCTAATGTGGCAGAAGATACTGCTGCCTTTGCTGCTGCAAGGACACATCCCTGGCCCGTGGTCAGCGTGGTGTCTACCAGGAGCTTCTCTGCAAAGCTGCCCTTCAGCCGAGCTCTAGTGGTGCCTGGCTTTATTCCTTCCAGGGGTAGGACTTGGTTTGTGCCTTTGTTGAAGTTCTGGAGGTTCCTACTGGCCCCTTTTTCCAGCCTGTCAAGGCTCCTCTGAATTGAAAGACAACCATCTGGTGCACCAACTAAATCTAATTTTGTAACATCTGCAACCTTGCTGAAATTTATTCATCAAATTTTAAAGGTAGAAGCTACTAAACCTATGTTTTTATAATTTATCATACAAATCTTCATCTTGCATTCACTTTGAGTAGTATTATGTATTAAAAGGCCTCCAATAAATTAGTTATATTACTTGCTGAATAAAAAAATTGAGTCTTATTCATTATGCACAAAGGTTTCAGAATCTGGCTGTACATTATTCATTCTTGCAATACTTCAGATACTRAATGTACAATTTGTTTCTACCTCTCCTAGATTGTCATTTATTTGACAAACAATAATATCCTTTTATTCTAAACTGAAATTGATATTACATTCTACAAGAAGTAAAGCACTGTGTGAAGGTTGCCCTTAGAAGGATAGAACTTCAGGGCAGTTTGGGTGGACACACCCTGTTTGGGAGAAGAAGGAAGTGAATAGYATAAACATGAGACATTTCCTGACACTGAACAATGTCAGGGAACAGCCTTGGCCACATTTTRTACCATAAATGAAACAGCCATGGACCAGGAATCCCATTAATGGTGAGCACCAAAGCAGGCACAAGTTCTGTTGTTCTCATTGCCCAAATCAGAGCAGCTCTTACTTAAGACTGGATAATTCTGTTTGGATGACTTCTGGTTTAACTTCAGGTTCTATGTCAAACCTGGAGACATGTTTAAAGGGGCTTCAGGCCTCTAGAGATTTGAGAATGAGACATTACATTAACAGTAATTATGTAGAAATTAATTTGCAGCAATTAATACAATAAGACAAGTAAATAAATATATTTATCCTTCTGTTGCCATGTGAACTGCATTTTTTACTTTTGTTTTTTAGGATTTTTTCCCCTTTGCATATCCTTTGTTTTCATGCCTTCTCTCCTTCAGAATGCCTTTACACTTAACAAAAAATCCAAATATATTAATAGAAATTATCTGACAGGAATACAAATTCCRACCCTGGAACTCCTATTCCAATTTTGAATTGTAGCAAAATTAAGAACTCCCCAGATCCTGCTTCTTGTTATTTTTCTGTTTTCTTTTTTCTTCCCAGAAGTGAGCCCTGTGCATTTAGCCATGATTGAACAAGCTTAGATGTGTCTTTCTCACACATAAATTTATATGTAAACTTTCCTTCATTTTTACATATGCAGATAACGCATGCACACTGTATTGCAGAAAGGAATTAGATATGTACGAGTTATTTTTCCATTAGAAAGCATTTCAGTCACCRTCCAAAACAATAAAAAGTAAATTTGCATTCCATAAAACCTAAAAAAGGCAGAGCAGGTTATTGCTAAAGAAAATATGTTCTTGTGTGGACACTTTCAGGGAACAATAAGGATAAAAATATGAGAAAAACACTAGGTGATCTATTCACTTTAATTATGGAAGCATTTCTAAGATAAATATTAAAATTATTCATCCTTAATATATTCATCCTTAATATATCGACTCAATATCATCCTCTTCCAGGACTCTGATTCACCTAGAGTTGTGAATCAAAACCTAATAGCTGAAGATGTTTTTGTTTTTATCTGTGCATGTTTCTGCACTGATGGCTGTTGTTTTTCAGAGTGACATCCCTAAAGGGTACTTGCAGAAGACCCCAACACCACTTTTCCAGCTTCTGTAATAAACAAAGCTGAGGATGATGCCCAGGAGCAGGAGTGGGGCTGACTCCAGCGTTGGCCAGGCAGCCCCTGCACCTGCGAGCACCCGGCAGCCTCTGCCGTGCCCAGTCCAGAGGATCCAAGGGACGCCTCAGGGATCAGGGTGGAGATTGTCCCTGCTGTGGGACAGGGGCTGTGGGGGGTCCTGGACTGTGGAGTTGAGGGTGAAGCCTCACGAGCAGACCCAAGGGGGAGCTGTCTGGGACCAGCCTATCTAGAGCTTCCAGGACCCAAAATTTGCTGGTTTTAAGGCGAGAGAAATCTTAATGCACTTCATAATTTTGTGAATAGGGCATTTTGACAGTCATAGTGATGTGTTCATGCTTTTTTTTATCCTTTGAAAGCAAATGGAGGCGAGCAGAGGAAAGAGCTAGGTTAAGATGAATGCTTGTATTATCTCTCTTCTAACAACAGWGAAAATATTTTCATCTGAAATCTGCCACTTTGAATTGGGGTGACCAAAGACTTGAAATTAGCATTCCCGTTTTCTAAGTGAGCATACTCAAATCCTTTTCCTGCACACCTTTTCAAAAGCAAGAAAAACCAGAGAACTCCTCATAGTTTCACACACAGARGCTCATGACAGTTCAATTGTTTCAATCCAAGAGGAAAGATGGAAAAGAAAATGAGGAAAGCTCATGTGGAAAGCCAAAAAATGGATGTCTTATGATTTGTATATCAATAACAGAAACTGAGCAGAGCAGATGACAGAATGGTCATTTTTTAAATGTCAGGCAGAGGAGAGTGTTTCTCCTGTACATGCAAACAAAGGTACCTTTATTCTGCTACAGAAAAARGAGAAGAAAAATAACTACTGTATGCACAAGTATTACTCAAGAAAATTGTTAGCTGAGGAGGGGATTTGAGGATGCAAATTATGACAGACAGCGGAGGGCTAGAATCTCCACAGTTTGAGGCTTCTTAAATTTGCCTAAGCAGCAGAGCTTCAGCTGAAACGTCATTTTCACTGTGTGCCCGAGGTTATACTGAATGAGCAGAAAACCTGCACAAAATYCATGAAACAGGAGAAGCCCAAGGATGCCAGGAGAAACCAGTATTCAGAAAAAAGAATGTTTAATGAGAATACCTTACTCCAGTATTGTTGCACCTGGTTCTAAAGCTTTTGCTAGAGCACAGAAGCAAAGATAATGGCAAGAGCTAAATATGGCAAGGAACCTCTCTTTTCCCCTTTGTTCACAACTGCTCCATTTAAATTGTAAAATGATATAATGAGCAACTAAGAAACATAATTTTGATTTTCCCAATATTTCTTWAAAAAATTAAAGATGGTAAAAAACAATATATTGGGGAAAGATAAAATAACAGAAAGGAAAGTTAGTGAATGCAAGATCTGATAAAGGCAGTAGCAGTGAGGGAGAAAGGCAAGAGAGAATTTAGGGACAAAAATTGATTATTCTAATTTTTATTAATCTCTGTTTGGCTACTGATGTTTATTGTTAGTGGAAAAGAAAGGGACAGAATACCACAACAGCAGTTGGCTCCTTACTATTGAAGAAACATCTGAAGAGGCAGCTCACCTACAGTATACAAGCTGAATGTTGTCTAAAAATTAGTTACAAGTAGAATTCAGCAAAGAATAGTTGATGAAATATATACATGCTTCAGAAAAAATCCTATTTTTTCTCAGATCTAAACTTTTATTTTGAATGTTTTGAGTTCAGCTGCATTTTCCATTGCTCTAGCAATTTGTTTCAGTAACACCTATTTTTTCTGGGTTTAAAGCTAATATTTGAACATAACGTTGTATTTATTCCATATTAATAGATATAATWTGGATTATTTTTAGTAGTTCCTGTAGAAGAATTTGACTGTGAGAAATAGTGATATTCTGACTTAGGATGCAAACTGGAACAAAAGTATATTTTGAAATGAAAATTTAATTCTAGGAAAAAAAATGCAAAGCCCAAATCGTTTCTGTGCTATTCTTAATATTTTAGGGTGCTCATGGAAATTCAAAGTAGGTGGATGGGGTTAGGAATAATGTATATTAGAGTAGAAAATTACCAAATAGAAAATAATAACTGTTTTGCCTACTTTTAGACAAAATTAATTAAAATATTTTCAGACATCCAACCAAAAAGTGTTCATATTAGTGGTAAATAGTTGCATGAAGCCTAAGTCAGTCATTATATATTAGCATGACTGCAGGCATGAATTTTGAACACAAAATGTGTGAACAGTCTTTTGGAAGACAAAGTATCAGTGCTAGTGAGAAAAAGGATGATGCTGTGTATGAAAAATCAAATAGATTCAAGAAAGTGTAAATTAAACTTTTACGCGTGCAAAATTTAAAAAATGTGGAGTTAATATTTCTAAACAAGCAGAAAGTGTATTTATGCACTCATTTACAATTATTTTATTAATATAGTTGGAGTCATTTGGACTTCTGTGTACTTTAGCAGYAGCAACTTAAATAAGTTCAGTGACAACTCTTTCAGACAATAGGAAAAAAAATTCCTGTGGGCTTAATTAACTCAGCTGATCTCGCCAAAACACTTGTGGATGCATTGTCAAGAAAGGGTTTAGGAATTTTAAATTATTGTTCTCAGTACATTTCAGTGGAATTTTTCTTTCTTTATTTAAGAGTTTTCATTTAGAGTTCTGGCTTTTCTAGTCACTGAAGAATAGTAATTCTGACTACTAATTTTAAAAGTAGTTTGTATGATTGCTAGAGGTCTACCCTTGTGCTTTTTTCTTCCTTGCTGCAGGCAAGTTCCATCATTTAGGTACATGAACACTGAATAATAATTGCATTTGGTGGAAGCATACTGGGCCAAATGGTTGTAAGCTAATTTCAGCTCTATAGCTTCTCTCTGAATTCCGTTTTGAATTTTAACATCAAGCAAAAAATTAATGAAAATGCTGAATGATCTGGGGTTTTTTAGAGTTTTTGCTGAGAAAATGTCACCCATATTTCCACTTCATGTACTTATTTTTTTCCAACTTTTTCACAGAAGCTTAATTGTTCATAAATTTAAGCCTATGAGTTTTTATTCAATACTTAGTGTAACTACACTGTCATTAAGTAATTAATATTTCTTTAGGCTGAAGTATTTGTCCTTCTTCAAAAAGGATAATTATTTATTTATTGAATATCCATTGGATTGATTGATATATAAATTTCTTTAATTGATTTATCTGCACATTTGTGAGGAATTATTATTTTCCCATGGTAGGTAAATTACCATTGTGACAATATTACCAGTATATTTCCTATCCAAAATTATGTATTTTTTTCACTTAAGTGTATATCACAATCCCATTATAAGACTGGAGAACTAGTCAATCAAGGGTAGATGGTAATCTACCATCCAATCAAGGATGCATGGTAAGTTAAGTCTTTCAGCTTAAAATTTTAATTAAGGTTGAAATGAATAATAAGCAATTGGTTTATTTTTTATTATTCAGTGAATGACTATGTATGAGTAGCCATGACTATCTAAAGAAGTTGATGAGGTATTTCCATAATATTATGAGTTTATCAAGGGCAATATTCTGGAATAGGCTTAGGATAAGAAGGGCTGACACTTTCATATCACTTTCAGTGCAGTCAAGCATKTGCTGCCTTGCACCAACCTTGCTTCAGTGAGAGAAATCAGCTGACTCAGATCTGTCATGACCTAACTGTCCTTGGAAAATTTGGAGCAAATATATTCAACTTCCTACTGAGGGAAGGTCAGGATGACATGGCATCCTTTCTGTACAATGCTGCATTCAGTGGGAACCTTCAACAACTTTTAAGATTGAAAAGATCATAAAAAAGATAATCTCCAGCAATTCTGGTCTATGGATCCTTCTAGAAGTGCTAATAGAGTATTTGGGTAATTGGGTAGTCCTCTTACCAAATATGGATTATTCTACTTTAATCAATGAATTACAGACTTATTTTAAGCAAAATAAAACCTATATTATTTTTAATTCTTTTGCATGATTTACCACCTTGAGATAACTGGTAATCCCAGGAGCCAGTTTATTTAAGGAAGTCACTTAAATTTTCATTCAGTTTACACTTGAGAATAATTTTTAAAATTGCAAAGTGATAATATAATAGTGCATMATTTTATATATATAATTTGTATATGTGCAATGGATATTGTATAATACTTGAAATGAATATTATCTAATAATTATATCTTATAATGTAAAGTACCTTGGTTTGTATTTCAGACACCGATATGAGTTTATGCGTATTTGTTCCTGTATGTGCAGTGTCTACTGTAAGAAAAGTGTACTGAACAAAAATTTGAAACTATTCTTTTCTTTAAGYAGAGGTCTTATTCCAAAGGAGAATGTTAGTGAATCACTGGCTCTACTGCTCATAGAAGTGTTATATCCTTAATTTTTCTCCTGATACATGCCATAATCTTAGGCTCAAAGTAAAATTCATGGTTTAGCTTTGTGTTTAAGGAAATGAGCTACTGATTTCTGCAAGTACATTTTGTCTCAGAAAACACAAGCAAAAAGCTCATTAACATCTTTTCTTCTGCTACCTCTTAGAAGAGAATTGTTCTTTAGAAAGAAAATGGAAAAACAATTTGGTAAAGCTTGTAGCAACCCTTACAAATGTATACAATAAACTAATGAAGAAAGAAAGTAGAGCTCTTTATGTCACATTAATGTTAACATCTGTCATGTATTCAGCTATGCAAGAAAGTTATGTAACAGAACTGGGGGGGGCAACAGGCCTGTTAGATTTCAGAATAATTTTAAGACTAAAAAAATGAAGGGCTCTCAAAAAAACATAATACGTTTAGAAAGATGCACTTTTATTTCATATAATATTAATACCATTACTAATAATGTTATTAACAACAATAATTTTATAAGTATATATTGATTTAATGAAGATTTYGCAGAGTGAAATTGTAATAGAAGTCCCACTTATTCTGGAAAGGGKATAGAAAGAATCAACTTAGAAAACCTCTTCTAAATAGATTTTATACTGTATTAATAACTTTAAACATCTGTTTTGCCTTGCTGAAAACACTTGAATGTAAGAATTAATATAATTTTAACGCATGTTTTATTATATGTAAAACACAAATTATCTTCTGTAATTAGGACTGTAAAATKGTGATTTAGTTAAATCTGGATTTATTCTGGGAAGAGACAAGTCATTTGTTTTTTGAATAGCTTGCTCACTAAAATAAAACAATGGCCATTTCTAAACAAAATACTGTTATGTGAGCAGCTGGTGAAKAGCTTAACAACTTTAATTTAATTGCTTATCTTAGAGTCAAATTGCTAAAAATAAGAAATGAACTCAAAAAATGTGTGTTCCGACTGGATTCTGAAGTGAAAAATCCAACAGTAGTAAYCAAAGTTACACAACATTATAATGAAAAATAGAACTTCCACCACTTCATAGACTCAAAATTGTGGGAGAATGGATGATCAGGGAATAGAGACAGTGCTTCAGGCAATCTCACCCCTGATAAGTTGCAGCTGTGTAAGACAGGTGACCAGCATTGAAGGAGAAGAAGTGTGGAATGCTGATGTGCATTGACCAATCACAAAAGAGTAAAAGGGCACACAGGCATTATGCATGTGAGACACAGGGTATAAAAGCTTTTACTGGGGAATAATAAAGTGTTGGTGYTTATCACTGTCTTTGGTGCCAGTAGTGTGGTCTCTTACAAAATATGTGTCTTTGTTATGTATTTAAAAAGCAGTTATCCCCCATTTTCTGTCTTTTATTTTCCTATTAAATTATCCATGTTTTGTGCGCGTTCCAGTGTTTCCTTACAGACACTGCGAAGTCCTGGTTCTAAGTGACAGGGACATCAATTCTCATATCATTCCCACTTAMCTTCTGTTTGAAATCAGTATTGTCTTTAAAACTTATCTGCTGAAATATGGAGGTATTTTTCCTTATTAAATACTTGGGAATGTAACTAATTTACTCTAKAAATTTGTTAGGAGACAGTATATTAAATATTTAATGAAAATATAGTTACAAGCATGTTCTCAGATTTGTTAGCCTTGAAGTAGCAGAGAGTTGTCAGATATGTATAATAACAATGAATACCAGTAATAGAAAACTAACTTTCTGTAGTTTCTGAAAATATCCAATGCATTACTTAATTATTTTTCTCTTACAAAATTATAAATAATTTATTATTGAGATTATTATTGAGAGCAAAYATTGCTCATAATCTATATTTTTAAATTCTCACAAGAACAGGTGTATCTTTCATTTCAGATTTGTAATACTCCTTCCTGTTACCAAAGTTGCTAATTAGAAGGCTGCATTAATAACTTTAAACTTCRTGGTCTTTCACTAAACTGTTACTSTCATATTTTCTGAAAAATCTCTTTGCCTAGGATTCTTCTCCTGGGAAGCTGAGAAGCCTCAGAGAAAAATGAAAASAATAATCATCTGGTTTGCTTCTCCTGTGTTTTGCTGCTTTGGAATGTGGTTTSGACATTGTTTACCAACRGGYGCTTGTTTGATTGGTTTCATGTGAATTGTTTGTATTTAATGACCAATCACTGTCCAGCTGTGTYAGGGTTCTGGAGAGAGTCACGAATTTTTCATTAGTATCTTTTAGCKTTCTGTCTGTATCCTTTTTCTGTTCTTTAGTATAGTTAGTATAGCATTCTTTAWTATAWTRAAGATCRTAAAATAATARATTAGCCTTCCAAGAACAKGAAGTCAGRTTCATCAWTTCCTCCCTTTGATGGGGGTCTCAGAAAATACCACACTAAACCTTTAAAACTTTTAGTCACCGCACACAGATGTGCCCATATCAATTCCACTGGGAGTTTGCCTGTTCCAGTSCTTGGTATTCCATACAGAAACTCAGAAATTTCCTTATGTGCTGCTTTTGGCTGAGTTATTTGCCATGCACCAGACTATGTGGTGGTACGTTTTGAATTTGTGGCCAAGCCAGTGCTGAGAACACGGCAATGTTTCAGTTATTGCTGAGCAGGGCTTGCACAGCGTCCAAGCCTTTTCTGTCTTCACACCATCACCACAAGAGGCGAGGAGGGAGCACAGCTGGGGCAGCTGAGCCCAGCTGACCACAGGGGTATATTCTGTGCTGTCTGGTGTCTTGCTCAGCACATAAACGGAGGGAAGACGATGGAAGCAAGGGACATTCGGAGCGATGGTGTTTGACTTCCCAAGTCACTGTTAATTGTGGTGGAGCCCTGCTTTCCTGGAGATGACTGAACACCTRCCTGCCCCTGGGAAGTGGTGAATTAATCCTTTTTTTTTTGTTTTGATAGAGCATGCAGCTTTTGCCTTACCTATTAAACTTTCTTTATCTCAGTCCACAAGACTTTTACCCTTCTAGTTGTCTCCCTRTTTCACTGTAAGGAAGCGAGCAAGAGGCTTCATGGGTCAGAGCTGCCCACAGGCATTAAACCACAACATCTCAGAACTAATTGCCACAGGGTTTCTTTAGCATGGAGAAGGAATTAAACTAATTGTTTAAGTAACTAGTGCTTGTAGGACTAGTGTCTTTACAGGCATAAAATCAAAAWAAAGTGAGAATATATTTAAAAAACATTAGCTCTAATTTTAGAATTGTTACTCCACTTCTAGAGCTAGTCTGTGTTCTACTGTAGCTCATTTTATAAAAAAAGTAGAGAAGTAAATTTATTTCTTTAAGAAAATGATTTATCTAGAAAGAGAATGAATTTGTGTGGATTGATCTTTCCTTCCATGAGAGTTAGATTGATTTCTGCTAGTAAAGATTATCAAGTTATTGGTCATAGTAGTTTATCTAACCTACCTTCAAGTTTTTTACCTCCATGACTGTTGTATAAGATAGAAAAATTTTAGACACTTTGCATGAATTTTATTCTTAGTGAAGAAAGAATTTTTTGTAGAATCAAAATTAGTCATAAATACTTCAAATAACTAATTTTTTAATTCACACCCCAGGAAACTTTGGAAGTAGAAAGTCTTCAAATTCATCAAAATAATCAAAKATATATCTTTCATTACTAGATCTTCAGGAATGGTGGTACCTAGGAATAATGTGCCTCATTTGTTGTCCTTGCAAWTCCACAGGCTTATTTTCCAGTATTCATGAAGTTGCTAGTTAACTTAATTTCCATTTTTTGCAAGTCACCTTTTGTATATACCTTATGAAATTATTGTCATTGTTCTGAAGGTTGTATGTATTTCCATTTCTCATTGTTTATATGATTGTGAGTGTARGTTTACACTCATTAAAGGCAATGAATTCTCCTGATCTACCCATGCTGACAGTCTTCTCATTGACATTGGTTTATATACATGATTATTGCTCCTCTGCAAAGGAACCATATTCGTTATTGTTAATTCTTAACCTAATGAAGTATTCACTATATTGTGTGCAGCTTTATCTCACATATATATTTATGTAATCACAGCAAGCAGTTAGATTAACCTGGAATTTGAGCCATGAGTATTAATCGTTCTCTGTCAGCTTTCTCTCTTTTCTTTCTCCTAATTTCCTCTTCTTAAAGTCTGGGTAACTTAAAGTTGGATAGTTAGAGTTTGCTAAGTCAATGCCTTGTGAAATGATTTACTACAATTGAATTGTGCTTTAAAATTTGCCAAGTACGCTAGTTTTTCCAAAGTTTGTTACTAAAAGTTTGTTGTGTAACCTCCAATGTTGTGTAACCATTGTCATGTTTCAGGGTATAAAAAACTTAAGCCCTTTTAAAGGAGCTCATCAAATAAGTCCTGGCCTTTACATTTCTGTCTTTTATTTAAAAAAATAAGAAAAGAAAGTGTTATCTTACCATTCATAACATCTGCTACTATTCYATCCAGTAGTATATGAGGATTCATCTTGCATCAATATGATACCAAAACASGAATAAGCAAATACGTGTTTGGGTTGAGTTGGAAGGTGTCAAAGATAAGAATTGTTTAATAAGGATGATGATAATTTTTATTTATTTAAAAATAAAAAAAAAAAACCCTTCATACAGATTAATCTCATAAGGTTTCCACTTCATTTGGAATGCTTGCATAATTTCTGACACATTTCTACTGTTTGTTACTCTATGATTATTTTTATTAAAAACCTGGATTTGGCAAAGACAATACCAGGGTAGCATGGTTGAGAACAGAATTTCCTAAATTCCAAAAGGATGACTTTAATTTGATGTCAATATTTTGGACTAGCTTCTTCATTTTTTAATTTTGTGTTTCAAAAGAATGTGTTTGCAGTTGGGCTTATTCTGCAGTGCACACGGTAGTGCACTGCATTCTGATTGTTTACCAGTTGTACTCCATGCATTTTCAAGGTTATTTTTCACTTTCAGGAAATTTGCTCTTTTTCATGTTCAGCTGCCCTTGAATATTCTGACTGCTCTCTAACAGGACTCCTATACTGAGGATACCATTTATACCCAAAATTTGTCCTCCAGAAAAGTTTAAACCAGCTGCATTGTCATTAARTTCAAATGAAAATATAAACAACATGGATTTTAATTGTCTTTGCCCCAGAATATTTTTTCTACAGTGAATATAAATTTTCACRCTCTTAAAATTCATCTTTCTCATTACTGCTCTACATTTTCTGTTACAGCACTTAGAACCCTGTGACACTTCTAGCTGTCTTGTGGTTACAAAATTCTCTTTGAAAGAGTTAGTGAGGGAAGTGTGGGGTCAAATTAACATTGTAAGTTCAGARAAGATAAAATATTGTTGGTTTTGCAAAGGATGCTATTTGGCAAAAAACCTGYCCTTGAAAGTCTCTTTTATGTACTCTATAATATCTATGCTGAGATTTATGAAGTGCGTTCCCTTYCCAAATTTTTTCCCCTATGCAGAAAAAATAAGAATGAAACAAAGCAGAGAAAAAACCTTGAGGCCTTTGACTTCTTCAATTAAAAGTGTGGCAAGGGAGGCATCATTTGGTTAAATCAGCAGATTTTTAAATTACCTGTTATTTTTTCTTCATTCTGTGTCCATTTAAACAGATTTTTTTWAAAAAAAAAGTAAAATTTTTTTGGTAGCATCAGGAATAAACCTTTTTTGTAATTAACCCTTCAGGGGAATTAGCACAAGCAAGTGTAGCAACAGTGGAAGGGTATTGTCCATCTGGCAGGAATATCACCATCAACTGGCATCGTATGGTAGCTATTACATAATCCCTAGAAGAAGGTGAAATAGATCATATTCTGGTCTATAGCTAATTCCACTAACATAACTTGATTAGAMGATACAGGCACCTAAATATAGGCAGGCAAAAAACACCTGGACCACCACACTTCCAGAATCCCCTTAAATATCAAAACATCTACTTTTTATTTTAGGGGGGTTTGGTTGTTTGGATTTGTGTTGGCTTTTATTATTTTTATTTAAATTTTATTTTATTTTGTTTTGTTTTAATTTACCTGTACCGTATGTAACAATRGCATCTACTTAATGTCAGGGATGTGTATTAATATGTACCATACACAACCAAACCCACAAAGGATACCAATAGGTATTTAAGATTTAAATTAGACAGATTTTAGTTCATGCTGTTCTTTTCATGAGAAGTATCCATTGCCTGACTCCAGCTGTCAACATTCTTAATACTTCATTTTCCTCTGCTATTTATCCTTTGACTTAATTATAATAATTTAAGCACTGATGTGTCTTGTCATACCCCTTACTTGGTTTGAGATTAACAATGGATTTTCCAAAACAACCAGTAATAATAAAACAGTCTATAAAGTAGATGCAGATGTTATCAACTTTTTTGGGCAACAGAATAGATTTGGTCTGCTCTTTCCCATGATCTTGAARACAAATGGAGCCACTCACATCACAACACTGTTAAAAA
Source organism: Cardinalis cardinalis (assembly GCA_014549065.1). Classification (NCBI taxonomy): domain Eukaryota; kingdom Metazoa; phylum Chordata; class Aves; order Passeriformes; family Cardinalidae; genus Cardinalis; species Cardinalis cardinalis. The sequence goes on along the minus strand of JACDOX010000011.1, from coordinate 9,277,445 downwards.
GCTTCTTTCTGCTTACACAGACYAGCAAGCAAATGACACTTTAGATGCCCTCTGATCCTCTTTTCCCCTCTTTTAAATGTCATTTTGAGAATGACATTTAGGTAAAGATTAAAATTGTGACATGATTAAAAAATAGACTTACTGCCTCAAAATATAAAGCAATACTAGTAATACTGAAATGTATGTGATACAAACACAGCATAGCTTATATTGTTTGGCAATTGTGAGAAAGCTTTTGAAATTAATTTTGGAAAATTTCAAAGGTAYGACATTGACTATGCCTAGAAATGTGACACATAATATTTCTAGTGCTGTTTGATTACTTAAACTAAGCAGACATGCTTGTTATTTGAGAATACTAAYATAACATTTGTAGAAGTTTATGGTTACCAAGAAATACTTTGATTTCASAGGCAAGCTACAGAAGTCAAATCAAAATACACTTTTTGTTTTATTCTGAAATAAAAAATGTTTCTCTATGCAAACTATGTTGAAATTTCCTCTTTTAAAGTTACACTTAGAAGTTATAAGTCTATTTGATACCTATATTCTTATTTAGCTGAGGTCTTGATTTTTCCTGTGGAAATGTTAGTCTTAGTTGCACACATTGCTCTCACCCAGAATCTTCAAGACATAAAAGCAACAGTGCTGAAGAATACTCTGAGATACAGCTCTGTCTTGGCTTATTGATATTTGTTTCACTGAAGGCTAAGCTTTAGTGCACCCAGCTGCAGAGCCTACAGATACAGACAGGGATTATACAATTTATCCATAATTTATATTATTTTGGAAAATACTGCTATTTAAAGGTTTTTGTAAATCTCTGCTTGCAACTAAGTATGGGATCCCCACCCATCCCCACTCACACAGCATTTTGCAGATTACAATAATGGATAAAGAAGTGATTCTGATGACACCTTCTGAAATGGAGTTTCATTTGCACCCTTCTAAAGGGTGCTGAAGTGTTGTGGATGGTTCAAAGAACTACAATAGTGACTCAACTACAATAGTTTTAATAGAAATTTAAAAGGGGATTTGATTACAATTTTAGGCATATGTAGGGGGACAGAATATCTAACAATAGGCAAGATTAACTGAACAAAGCAATAACTAACTTTTGTTTAGTGAAAATTCAATTAAGAAAAGAATAAGCTGGAAAGCAGATCAATATTTGATTTCAACAGTGTTGATTAACAGAAAAACAATGAACAAAGTTCTGTGAAATTAATTCATAATTCTAAGAATTGAATTCATAAATAGGTTTTTTTTTCTAAAGGAGATGTTTTAGCTCCAGCACAAGTTTTTGGCCATATGAGTATAAAAAAGGACAGTGACACATTCTTCCATGGTGATGAACTACTATTATGCAATATATTGGCYAAATCATAAAAATATTTATTTTAGRAGCACTGATGTATTTAAATATTTTAATTTTTGATAATCTGTGAATGTTGATGATTTAATTAGAAGAAATAATAAACCAAAAGGGAGCAGTACTGAAAGATGTTTTACTACCACTAAACTGCTTGAAAATACATCCAGTGCTGTCGTATCATAAGAATTCAGTTGTGGCAATCAGCTATAAACGTTAAGGAGGCTGAAAAATAAATATCAAAATATTTTCATTTCATACCTATATCTCTTGAAAGGGATGTGATAAATTTATAATTATTTTGGCCATTTATGGTCACCTTCAAACTATTTCCTGTTTTTAAATTATTAATACTACTTTAAAACATTTCTTTTGTTCTACTTCAGTTTTTGTTCAAGTCCTTTTGCTTGAAAAATAGCTGCTCATGGTTTATATCGGAGTGCAGAACAGATTTTCTAATCTGCCTTGATACATTCAAATTGTTTTTCACCTGCAGGTCAAGTTATATAACTTTGCCTAGTTACAACAATTGAATTTCTCCCTCTGCAGCTCATAACTTGGTATTTGAATTCATCATTAGAGAGCTTTAAACAGCCATCTTCATTGACTGAGGATATTACTTGTTTATCTATTAGATAAAAGACATGTGGTGAAAATATCCAAGAGAGYGAACGTTCAGTAGTGCTTTGGGTTAAGTCATTATGCATTGAAGTCATTATACATTGACATTTTCTACTTTATMAGTGAAGTTTCAAAACATACCAACATGCACATTTACTTTGAAACAGTTTCTATTTTCTGTGCATTTGTGTTAGTAAGAGGCAATGCTAGGTATTGTACCTTGAATTATGACACTGTCTTGGTGCAGGTGTAGGCAYTGTGTTATGTTTCAGGTGGAAGAAGTATACTTAATGTTTTATGTCTGATTCCACAGGAAATTGTTACAACAGGCTGGGCAAGGTACATCAGGAAACATCACTGGCAACACATGATCTCCAAGACAGCTCTTGGTTATACTTTCTATTAGGATACAGCTGTTCCCAGACTTGGATTCAGCCRTTCCCAAGATGGTGGTAGTTGTTCCAAAGACAAAGGACGTAGCCAGCCATCCCCTAAAGCCTTGGGCTGTGTCTCTACCCCATGTCTGCAGGATGGGGCTGCCTTGCAAAGGGCAGGGGAAGGAAGCCAAAGGGGGCACTGGGTGGCAAGGTGGCTCAGGGACAATGCTCACATCCTGTGAGTCCAGTGGCCATGACCAGACTGCAAATCAAGAGTACTGCCAAGGGGCTTCTGAAGGGCTCCACAACACTCTRAAGTACTGGCCACTCCTCCCAGCTAGTCATCAGCAGACTTGCTAAGGGGGATTTGACATGGTAATTGATGGTTTTCACTCAGYATATATTAAAATAAACAAATAAATAAAATATATTGATTATATTAATCCAGATKAAATGAATTCCAGGTAAAAAGTGAATTTTATGTTTTTAAGTGAGAGAGAGGTCAGAGAATAGTATATTCAGTGCAAGATGAGAAACTGATACATGAGCAAAATGTATACAAATATTCCCACGGGAGAACCTGGCAAACAGTTTCTTTACTGGATTCACTAATAGAAAGCAGTGAGCAATTCAATACATTTACCCTTCCCTAACAGAAAGGGTAGATCCACACATGCTCAGCCTTGGCAACAGACAATTGTTATTATTTCTCAACCAAGAGTTCAGAACTTTCATCTGACTGCTGTTACACACTTCGCAGTGCTTCCAATGTACTCCAAAATACATTCTAAGAATTTGCAAAGTACATTGTGAGAATGTACAAAATAAAAGTATGAAGCAAAACTGCAGYGCAGCAAATGTCCATGTATAAAGGCTGCAAGCCATTCACTGTGTCAAAAGACTGAAAATCATGTACCAAAGCCTAACCACCCAGGGAAGAGCAAAGTCTCTACACAAAACAAAAGCTACATAAGAAACATCTGGTATTACCTTAAGCTTGTCTAATGTGAACTTTTTTTCATTGTTTGGTAATGCTTCAGTTTTCTAATTAATGTCTCAGATTTAAGACATTGCACCTAGCTGAAAAGAACTTGACACAAAGCTATGCCTCTTCAGTGGGATTAAGCTCTTTTTTATATCACCATTTTTACAGAAGGTATAAATCTGTTGATACAGATAGTGCTCTTACTGCTAAATTTAAAAAATCACAAAGACCACACAGTGCCTACCAGATTTTCTTTATGATAAACTGTTAATTTACACGTCACTCAGCAATCCTTAATTTAGGTCTAGAGCAGCATAGTCACTTTACTTTTTTTAACTTAACCAGTTTTGCACACTAAGCCAAGTCAGCAGCTAGACTTKTTCATTTCACAGATAAGACCTTTTACCTCAGACACCTGAAAAAGAGATTTCAGCTAAAATCCACTATCAGCRACTTTTTCCTATGGATATTTTTGGTAAAGGTCTTATAGGGATTCTGCATCACCCTAGGGAATTGGGGCAGACCTGGTCACTTCATCAGAGTTGAAAACAAATGATAGAGCAAAAATTATTTGTGCTCACTCTTCTATAGGGATCTTAGAAAGTAATTCAACAGTGCTCTCATTAATACCTTTAGAGCAATGCATACCCTATAAAAGTACAATATTYCTTATGATAATTCCTGGTATTTAGGCAGAAGAGAGAGGTGTAAAGATTCATCTATTTGATTCCTATTAAGTGAATATATGATGGCCAAATCATAAAAAATTATGGTGCCAGCAATGTCTTTTATATATATATATATATATATATATATATATATATACGTACACACACTTATATACTGCACAGAAGTACAGAAGTAATGATTTTTTCTAATGGCACGAAATCTTTCCAATTACTATAATAAGGTGAGCATCTATTATGTGACTATCAAAAACTGGACATAGACATAAAAACTGAATCAACTTCTATGGGTACTATTCCAACTAATCACTTTAACTGTTAAATAAATGGAATAAGTTTAACACAAAGAATTTGTGATTTTGTCATCTTGAATAACATATTATTCAAATTAAACAAATAATGAAAGTTTATAACTAATTTTTTTGAATAATTGAAATGTTTTATTCATAAATACAGTCCTAWGTACTTTCAGATATAAAGGGAGCATCTATATAAAATTGACACAGCATGGGAATTTTGRATGTAAATACCTTGTATGRAGTCAACACTCTCRTCTCTTCCCTCACCTGAAAACCCCTGTGAACATCCACAAAAAAACCTGCAATGTCCAAACCTTTTCTTTATTGCTCTAAGCTTCCAGTATCTCCTGAATCAACAGTAGTGCCTGTGTGAGCTCARTTTGACTGGATCCTATTTGACCTTGTTGACCTGTATTTCCCTAGAAGTCTCATAAACCTCAGCAAACACTGACCACACTTGAATGGAGCCCACATAGATACAAATCTCCCATTTGGAAAACAAAAGATAATATTAAATGGTAATTAAGGTCCCTTTGATAAGCTTCCCAGTAGGTACACCTGAAACTCAGTATATATGTTTCCTTTATAGGATGGATTAAAGACACCTTAAGTTACAGACCCTAACAATAGGACATCAGTGCTTGTGACATGAACATTTCTCTTGGTGAYCCTTTGAGACCTACACCTGAGTGCTGCTGTAGGTTCTGATACACCCAATCTGACACTGCTGTGAAATTCTTCCAGATAAATGAAGGATGATATGTCTAYTTTTACCATCTTTGAATCTGTGATTTTGAAGATTAAGAGAGACWGGAAGTACTTTGTTAGTGGGAGTGCTTAATACTGAAGAATTTGGGAGGGGTTGGGGGGAAAAAGAGAAAAATCTTATCATTCTAAGTCAAAGATAGGAAGAGAGGATACTGGGACATTTATAAATTGAAGGTATGGATTAGGGAGGTGAATAAGGATCTCAGCCTCAGTTGGAACATATATACAAACTCTGGCACCCCAAACCACCATGTTATATACTTCCACTTTAAAGTTACCATACATGCAGMAGTTGTGGTAGTTTTTAAACTCTTCATAGCCCTTCAAAAGTGAGCATGTTTGGTGTGGTGTTTTWTGGKTTTTTTTTTCCTGCAAGCCATTATTTCAGCTTCAGCAGCAAAAAAGGCCCAGACACATCCATTCTTCCTATTTTTATGATGATATAATCACCATTCATTTGACTATGAGTCCTTGTGTTTGTCTGTTTAGTAACCAAAAATTCCTTAATTATCTCCCATTATGTATTGGCCATACCCACAGCTTCCTGTATCCACGTGATCAGTTGGATATAACGCAGTTTGGCAGAGCAGAAAGCAGATCTTCCAGTGTGGTGAAGTAATTGAAACAGGGATTATGTCTTTGGTAAGGAAGAGGAGTAGTGCCTCRAGCAGTTATCTCTGCAATGAAAACAGAGAACTTCTGTGAGAATAAAGGTACACGTCCATCTTCATGGCACACAATATGGGCTACTGACTCATCAAGCTGTTTCTCAGTTGTCAAGTTAGATTCTCATGCTTTCATTTTTATGCTTCTTGCAATTAAGCATTATTTCTTATCAGATTAACAACTTTTTTCTGAAGGGAAAAAATCCTACTCAAACCCCCACACGCTTCTCAGAGGAGGAAAAAACACACCTATTTAGTCATTGACAGGTACTGTGGTGCATGTTTCAAAATGTTAGTTTTACTATCTTCCAAATTTCTATTTATATGCATGCAGCTTTTTGTAAACCAGAAATGTTTCCAATATGTTGTTGGAGGGGTGTGTGTGCATTTATTGATTTATTTTTCATTTGAAAGCAAAGTTTGCCTATTTATAAAACATGAGCCATGCCAGTTGAAAATACCTCACAGAAAATCCTCACCTTGAGGACAGCCAACTAGTACTTCAGTGAAATTAAATTCTGTGACTAATGCCAGCAATTATCCTCCTTTATTAATAGCTATAAAGGGCCTATTTGTTTCCATGCCGGTGCTTACAAAATTGATCTGTTTTAGTGAGTGCTGAAGTGCAGATTTATTAGTATTTCTCTCAGTACTGGAGCAGGAGATAAGCAGACACAGATCTGCTCAGAGAAAAGTTAAATGGCATTTTTTTGTAAGTACAAATTTATGACACAGAACTGACAACAAGGAGAGGCTGCAATGAGGATTGCTGAGAGTCTGGTCACTCTATTAACAAGATCAGAGTACGACATCATCARCACAAGACCATCCCCTCAATGCCCGATTTAGCTGAAACTATGTGAAGATTAAACCAAAGGACCACACATGAAATCTCACAATTTAATGTTTTATGGATGGAGAGTAATGTTTTATAAGTTGAAAAAGAGCTGAGTAAAAGAGAGAGACCAACAGTTACACTGTAGTTACAACCAAGTTTTTCATTTAATTCTAATGTTGCACACCAGGAAATGAAAGGAAAATTCTAACTTTCATTTAAAATGCAAGTTTCAGCAGAGACATTAGCAAGGTACTGTACTAATACCAAACTAATGAAGATGTTAGTATGTTCCCTTTTTATTTTTTGGTTTGTGCTAAAGCTGAGTACTATTCCAGTCACCTTTTACTTTCAGAAGATTTAATTACCATAACTACCTTTAATTTTACGTTGATTAAAGTGCCTCAAAGGAATTCTGTTAAGGTAGCATGCTTAATGTTCAGACTCTATATGCAAATAAAACAGATACAGTTAAAAGCCTTGTGATTTGTACTCCTTATTGTAATAGAATGCAGTCTTGGAAGGCAAATCTATCCAGTAACAGATTTCAATCTGACCTGACAGCAAACTTACAAATGTTCCTGGAGTAATTTTTCATTTTAAAAGAAAGTAATGCATTTAGCTAAAAGTATGAACTGCAGCAAAGTCTATGCTTCAGACATCTAAGCAAAATTTCAACCCATTTATTCTGTTATGAATATACATCTGATTTTGTATTACAGCACTGCTTACATGCCTAACTGCAAACACTCTACTATGGCATGAGATACAGCCCTGGCTGTGACAAAAGCACTTAAACAGTGCAGGAAATGCCAATTTATGGCCAGTACACAAAGGAGCAAAGATTACTCTCAGGTCTTATGGACTGTGGAGTGCTGTTCAGTCAACCTTGAACTCATATTCTTGGTTGCTGTCCAACATACTCATGCTCTTCAAACACAGATCTATTTCTGGTATTCACAATGTGTGGTGTACTTTCACTACTTTCTGCCACAGGTTTATGAATTTTTTAGGAAGTGGAGCTAGGGACTGGTGAAATTTGAAGCCACTTCCTCTTGTCCTTCGCTTGTTGCCTTGAAGAAGAGACTGACACTCCAGGCTGTACACTTCCAATTTCCTCAGCTGCTCCTCATCAGAGCTGTGCTCCAGACCCTTCCCCAGCTCTGCTGCCCTTCTCTGCACTCACTCCAGCCCCTCAATGCCTTTCCTGCAGTGAGAGGCCCAAAACTGGACACAGGATTTGAGGTGTGGCCTCACCAGAGCCAAGCACAGGGGGACAATCCCTGCCCTGGTCCTGCTGCCACACTATTGCTGATCCAGGCCAGGTGCCTTTGGCCTCCTGGGCACACCTGGATCATGTCCGGCTGCTGCTGACCAACATCTCCACGTGCTTTCTGCCAGGCACCTTTCCAGCTGCTCTTCCCAAATCTGGGGCATTGCCTGGAGTTGTTGTGACCCAAGGGCAGGGCCCAGCACTTTACCTTGTTGAAGCTCATGCAATTTGCCTCAGCCCATCAAGGCAGCCTGTCCAGATCTCTCTGTAGAGCCCTCACACCCTCCAGCAGATCAGCACTCTGCCTAGCTTGGAATGCAAGGTGCTATTGATACCCTTGTCCAGACCATCAATAAAGATATCAAGCAGGATTTCTCCCAGCACTGAGCCCTGGGAAACACCACTGGTGACTGGCCACAGCTGGATGTAATTCCACTCACCATCACTCTTTGAGCCTGGTCATCCATCCACTGTGGCTTCTCTGACATAAAGACTGACTGTAAAAATGTGGAAGATTGGGTTCTGTTTAATTTTTTGGTGTCTTTCAAATTATGATAACGCCATAGTGAACCAATTAATGTTACTTTTACARTCTTTTATTTTTCTTTCAAACTGCTTCTCATCAAAGGAAAATTAAGGAATATTAAACCAGAGATGAAATGTTGCCAATGTATAGAAGCCATGATTCTTCTAAAAGCATTATGAAAATACTTTTAAAATAGCACATAAATGTTATTCTGAGTTTCTGCATAGCTCAATGTAGTAAGTCACATTAGGAAAACAGTCACTGAATTAGAGTTTGCACAAACAATTTTGAGGCTAGTTACAGCCTGAAAACAAAAATAAAAATAGAAATTGATGTTACAAATGTTGATAAGTGTAGTCAGTCACTGAAATGTCTGTTTTTAATAGACCCAGGTTTGAGCTAYGGATATGTTATTAAGATAAGCAGACATTGTTAATAAAATTGAAACTTACAGTACTGTCATATAGAAAACCATTCATAGAATAGAAAGATTGATTTTAATCAGTGAATGAATGCATGGAAAAATACAGAATGTTTCATAACACTGAGTTATTTAAATGCTTTACTCCCAGATGGTATTCATATATTCAGCCTCTCCATTCCTTTCAAGGTGAAAAACAAAAGTAAACAAAGAAGAAAACACACTTGTTTGCTCTCATTGAAACCATCTTGAATACTTCAAATATAATCACTTCAAACCACGAACCCCTCCTCTTACTAAAATTCATTCTGTAACACAAGAAATATCAACTATATCTAGGAAAACTAAGCTGTTTTCACCATTATATCCAAAAGAGTAAATCATGTCATTGATGCTACATTTTCACCACTATTGAAAGTAAATAGGAAAATATTTTATTTTAATTTATACATGAGGAAACTTGGAACTGAATGGCTTTGGTGACTCCAAGACATTTACTAGTAGTTCAGATACTTAAATTGGTCCCAAGTATAGAATAGTTTTACTCTGTGTGTGTGAGTGCTCAGTAATTAATATAGAACCAAAGTCTGTGCTGAATCTGAATCAATTTTCTGCTGAAGAAATGGGCAGGGTAAGGCAGAGCAGAAAGGAGAGGAGAGGAGAGGAGAGGAGAGGAGAGGAG
>JACDOX010000011.1:9248426-9262895 GCA_014549065.1 Cardinalis cardinalis | reverse complement strand
TTCCTTCCTTCCTTCCTTCCTTCCTTCCTTCCTTCCTTCCTTCCTTCCTTCCTTCCTTCCTTCTTTTCTCTCTCTTTCTTTCTTTTTCTTTCTTTCTTCCTTTCTTATAAAAGATTTCAAGATTTTAACTCTCAGCTGGCATCTAGAAACTAAAGGCTGTAATCCTGGATAGAGTTCCTGAATTTCAACTACACTAGCTGCAAAYGTAGTTTTGGCTGTTGTTTTGCACTGATAAAGCCAAATAATGGAAATCAACAGAGAGAATAAGTTAAAGAGGCTTAGGTGAATATCTTCCAGTACATCTTTGAGCATTTAAGAGAACTGGTACTCAAACTACAGGTAGGACATWTTATTAGAATAACAAAATGAGTTCAGAATCTAAGTTTCCATCCTTAAGATATATTTTAATAGCTCAACAAGGCTTCAAAAAATGCTTCAAAAATGATAGCATGCTTCCACAATCAAACCAAATAAAAATTGGAGGAGGGGGATGTGGGGGAGGGAGGGAGGGAGAGTGGTGGTGTCATTTTCATAGGGTTAACATTTTTTTTAATTTCAAGATTTTAAAAACCAGACTCATGACTTTAGGGGAATGACTCATGATTCCTGAATTACCTGAATCAGATATCATCATAATTTCTAGACAGATAGTTGTCTCAATAATGTTATGGAAGAAAAGGTTGAGGGAAACTTTCTACTTTTCATTTTCTCATATTTCTTACTTGCTTATATACAAACTGTAGAGAATTGGACTGAGAAATCAGGACAGTAGGAATTTATGCATTGATAATTTATGTATGGTTTATGGCTTTGGTTTACATAATTCTTTCTTTATTCAATAATAAATGCATAGTTGCTATAGAAACTGCTACAACATAGGATTTGGATTACTGCAAAGAGGCAGGGCATTTTTATAAACAAATAAACACAGAAGACACATAAATCAAATGCTAATCAGCATCACACGTGCTCTTAGGACAATAAAGCTTGAGTTTGCCAATCATTTGGAGGGTGTAGTGGGTTCAGAACGCAGACTCCATCTCTGCACTGGCATCCTCAAWTATGCTATTGAAAGGGGTACTGAAATTACTTTATTTCCCAGTCCAAGTAACTCTACTTCCAAATAACTGTGTTCAACATTTTGTTTTTAAGCACAGATGGTTCCCAAACAAGCTTTTTTACTCTCTAGATGGTTACTACAACATAAGGCTTCTTAGGAACCAATATTAAAGTATAACTATCTAAGAAGATACTGAAGCCATTAGCACTRCATTAAACCTAAAGGAAAGAAATCTGTGTTAACTGTATGCATAGGACAGAAGGGACAAGTGAGTTTTATTTTATCTATTACTCTCATTTTCAGTTCCTTTTATATCTTGCTTGTCTATTTTTTCCTCTTTTTGAAAATTCTTGGCTTTTCATTGCAAATTAAAAATAATTGCACTTCTCCACCAACATGCACRCACACCCCCATCTACTTCATAATCAGGTCTATTAAAATCCATCCCTGTTGCTATGTGAATTCTGTACACTTCTACTTTTCTCTATTTCTTTATGCTGATTGACTTGCATATCACAAAATAGAAATTGAAAAAAAAAATTCTACTTAGAAAAAAATCCTGAAACCAGTTGAAATCTAATAAGTCAAGAACAATGGCGGTGTAAAATTATTTGTTTTTATTTTTCCCACAATGGTTTGATTTGGGTTGGACATTTAAAGGTCATCAAGTCAAACCTCCCCTGCAATAATAAATGACATCAACTAGGTAAGGTGGCTCAGAACGCTGTTAAACCTGGCCTTGAAYGCTTTCAGGAATGGAGCATCTACCACCTCTTTTAGGTAAAACCATACTTCTTGTCCTATTTATAAGGGCTCTACTAAAATATCTGTCCTCTTCTTTCTTGTAAGCCCCTTTGAGGATTGAAAAGCCAAAATAAGGTCTCACTGGACCCTTCTCCCTTCCTGTTTGGGATCATCCTCACCCAGGTGAAGAACCTTCAYTCAGCCTTGTTGAATTTGATGAAGTTTATATATTACTGACAAGTTCATTTCAAATGAAAAAGAAAAAAATTGAACAATTAAATATCCATTTTGTCACAGTCGAAGCATTTCTTCTTTGTTATTAAATATTTTACTTCTCAAATTAAAAAAGTTGTTTGCTTCATGAAAAGAATTTCATCAGCAGTAATTTAAATTTTCTAACTAAAGGAATATTTTGTGGAAAATTTCTGCTTGGCAAAAAGAAATTAGCTCAGCTTTTGCAATATAACTAAGAGAATATCTTATTTACATTTTTCCTATTATTCATCGAAGTGATTCAGTGTTACCAGGGAACAGCAGAAACAGTCCTCCTGCAGTAAACAGAAGCTAACACAGTTAATATTGTGAATTTCCTGCACAGAGGTAATTTTTGAGCAGAGTTAGCCAGGGTGCTASCTCAGATTCTGATGGCACTCTGCAGCTCCTTGTTGTTTTACCATCCTGCAGAAAGGGCTTCAGCTCTGCACAACCTCTCTGCTTGTCTTTTCCCCTCCCACTGCTAGAGGTTGCTAATCAGGCACAGCTTTCCATAACTTTTTTCTGAAATGGTAACTTAAATACTTGGATCACTTTGATGCCCTGGGTTAGGAAAAGCCCACCCCATGTGCAGACGTGCTGAGGGAGGTACAAACAGACTYGATGATGTGAGGAAACATCAGTAACCTCACAGCCTTTAATAACCCCACTAAACAGTACATGCCACCTTTGCGCCACGAGAAGCATCCTCTAAGGAGTGGCAGAGTGCAAATCTTCTGAAGAAAAAGTGGAAAGAGCATCTGTGGGGTTTTTGCCTTGAATGTTTTGGGAGTTTTGCAAGTTCTAATCTCTCTTACATGACAATATTTTTTTCCTCTTCATTGCCTAATAAACTAGATCTTACACCTTACATTTTTAGGTGTGCAGACACATAGATTAATGAAGCAGTAAGTATATGTAAATTAATTGCTTGTTTATAGAATGTATACTCCTAAACATGGTTACACACTAACTGCACTGCAGTTAAATGTCTAAATCTAATAAATTACATCAGGTCCTGTAAAGCTACCATCTAATTAGCATCAAATGTTTACTATAATTAAATTATATATGTCAAATAGAAAAAAAAAAAGATGATATGAATCTGCTTTGCAACCAAATTAAACAGTTAGCAGGGGAAAAAAACACCAAGAGCCTGCAGTAACAAGAAACTTACAGTAGCTTTTTCTGTTGATGGAAAAGCCTCTGTAAATTTCACAATTACCTACAACTACATAAGGTATCTAAGGTATCACTTCAGAAAGGAACAGAGGCCCCCATTTATTATGATTTATTTTTTCAGCTGATGCAGTTTTTTCTACAGAGTGCAAAAAACCTTCCATTCTGAAAGGCAAAATTTGTAACAGTGACCATTTTCTTGAACTACAGAGGAAGAATAATATCTCTAATTTTTGTTAGACAAGAGAAGAGTGTTTTGGAATAGATTTGATGGATGGGTTTTCCCTAAAATGTGGTTGGTGTCAGAAAATTACAACTGTTCAAAACTTGTATATCACTGCTTCAGGTATTTTGGTGACTGCAGTGTAGAGATCATGTTAAGCTGTCCAGATCTGCCACAAACAGCACTCTCATACCACTTAAAATTCCATAAATTCCTGTGTCTGCAATGTGGATGTATCCCTGTATCCCAGCCCTCTGGCAAAACATGGGACACAGAACTTCTGCATTCAAAGACAGCAATGCAGACAGAGCTCTCCAATCACATGTAGCTCAAATTCTCTATCCATGGCTATTTTACAGCTTCTCCTAACGCATTTTAATTTTTTTTCCTTTTTTTAGGCTGAGCACTCTCATATGCATGATGAAAGAAAGAGGCTTTTATTTCTTTTGAACTAAAAATCTTTCTCTCCAAGGACTCCCTGTGAGGCATTTACTGTGTTTCTCCTATTCATTTGTACTACCCAAAGCGGAGATGAAGTTAATTATTGCTTGTGATGGGTTGACCTTGACAAGATGCCTAGTGACCACCAAGCTGCTCTATCACCCCCTTTCTCTATAGAATCATAGAGCCTGCATCAATGCTCAAGAAATTTGAACGCTGTTGTAAAACAGGGCTTCCTCAATTTCCCTGGGAACACTGAGGKAAGGAGGCAGACTGATCCTTGATTACTTCCCTATAAACCTCTGCTTAGGGTTGTGGCAATATGTTAGTGCATGTCTGAAACCCAGTTTATGACTCTGAYGATGTGTGCAGAGCTAGATGATAACAGGTAATGCCATTAACATTTAGAAGAATGAAAATTCACTTATTTTTACCATTTTTCTTGTTTCATGCACACACATATTTGCATTTTCTCATACTTGTATGCCAGGATGTGGTGAAAGGGGAACTTTTGACAGGGGAAAAAATGTGAAAAATATAATAAATTCTTTGCTTACTTCAGTAATGCCATCACAGGAATGTTTAAAGTAGTAAGACTTACCATAAGGTTGTCATTTACAATGTCATGGATGCCAAAGTCCTTTGGTGCTCATCTCTTTATCAGTAAAAAAATGCACAAGGCCAAAAGGCTGCTACAAACACACTGAAGTTTTTTTTTTTAATTTATAGTCAAATCATATTAAATAGGAACATTTTTCCAGAATGATTTGCAAAAGAGGGCTAGGATCTTTATGTATGTACAAAGTATGGTATTAAGGGGAAAAAGAAAATCCTGAAAAAAAGGCCAACCCTGCTTTGGGATCACTATTACAGTTGTTCCCATGGTAACCAGTTATTTGTGCTGCATGCATCATCATATATATTTCAGGAACTAGAGTGCTAGAAAAAGGGGAGGGGAAAAGAGCATGTATTACACTAAATTAATTCCAAAGACAAACCCATGTTGGAATACTTGACCCTTTGATTCAAAGCAATGTATGATTTCACCCACTTGACACTTGGAAGTGTGGTTCTCGGAAAAAAAGGCTATGAAAAATTGGCATATACTTACTCATCTGCTTCTCATTTTGYTCTGAATCATATCTCTAATTCATTGCTAAATAGCAGTTTCAGTCTTGTCTGAGCTGCACACCCAAGGTGCTGAGGGGAGGAAGTGTTTGGTTGCTTTCCAGACCACCTATGTCCACAGGACCTTTAGCACTGGGAAAACACTGACAGACATCTGAAGTAACTGGTTTTCAAAAAAGGCAGCCCGAAAAAAGAGGTTAAATTACCTTTCAGAAATTCATCTRGGAGACAAGATCTACCTTCAATAGTGTTCAGTCTTTGGTATACGTAAAATTAGGTTCCTCTCCAAGGTTTCYTTGTTAGTGCATTCAGGGCTTTGGTGTGAGGTCTTCAAATGCTAACCCTCCTGGGAAGATGCAAAAAGRTTCAACTGGTTCTCAGCACCTGGACTGAATAAACCAAGCTGGCAGCTATTGAAACATCCTTTCCATATCRTATCCTGTATCTGTGAAAGAATTTAAACTCGAAACTTATCAAATTTTTGTAGTTAATTACAAAGAAGCTTTGTTATTTGCACTTCCAAAACTATGCAACCATGGATAAARTAACCAAATCCCAAAAGCTTTGAGTCCCTATTCCTGCTTAAATATACTAAAATTCAAATTAAAATCACAGGGAAATAAGACTTCCTAAGAGATATTAGACTCCTAAATACTTTTTTACATCTGTTTTTCACTTTTACAAAACAGGAATTAAGTGGAATCTAGTACAGTTTATTCAAAGCATYCAAGATCAGACTTTAAACTTCTCTTCATGTCTTGAGTTTGCCCCTCTKTCTGTGCATAAGTACTGAAAAAGTAAATCTGTATTTCCTATATAGGCTAGTGTAAGTTTTAAAATGTGTCATTCTTATGCTGAAGCATCTCAAGAAGCTCACCCTGGTGAGCGCTGAAACTGCTGAACACATTCAGGCATCCTGTAAAAGGTAGCTGYGGTTGCTAATATTTTCTAAAAGTGTGTCAAAATGCCACCATCTATCTTTTATGCAATACCTCAGAGAATTTGTCTGGAAGTATGGGCTCAGTTCAATCAAAAACCTATCAGAGATTCAACCCACATATCTCTCAAAAGCACCCTATCATCAATATCTACATTATAGTGAAGTTCTCTGAGCCGCACCGCTGCGCAAGGACAAGTTTGATGTTACAGAGTATACAGAGACCGAGGAAAAGTGTTACTTTTTCACTGCCTTCTCTGGGAGAAGGAAGTTCTGGCCCTTTTTTTCTAAAGCTCTGTCTATATTTCAATTATTCAGCCTCAGAGTAAAATGCAACCCTGAGAGCAGCAATTACAGTTAAAATTGCCCCCTCAAGGCTGAGTGCCTTTTGTGCTAGACCAAGAAATCATACCTTTTTCTCTCTTTTCTTTCTCAATAAATCTTKAATGGTTTTCAGCACAATGTTATGGGATCATGTTGACAGGGAACACAAGTCCCTCAGCATTCCACTAGGTTAATGCACTGCCTAAATTTGGCTAGTGAAGCATTGTCTCAAACTAGRAAATAAAATAGATATGTACATCTTGAAAACTTCTCTGAAGTGTTGAGAACTGAATTCTGTATTTTCTCCCTTGCTGTGCATCCCATCAAAAGCAAAATGACGGGAGGCATGAAATATGAAGCTAGTAATTGGGAGAGGGTCTGCAATTAGAAGGGCAGGCTGAGATGGTGGTACAGAAAAAAGGTGAGAACAGGGAAAAGTTTAGGGTCCAAGTTAGGAAGACTGAGAAGAATGCAAAGACCTTTGAGGAAGATGCAAAGATGAGCCTCTTCTGTGCCATCTGCAAGATGGGACATGGAGTTGAAGCTCTTGCTACCCTGTAAGTTTTCCCATGAATTGCCAGTGCCATTGGACATGGCTGTAACTGCTGCTACATTGCAGCTGCTACCGAGGGCTTCATCCGACTGTCCTGAGTTTGTGACTCATGTCCTGAGTTTGTGACCATCACTGCTGCTCTTCTTGATGCAGTTGAAAGGAAAAAGCTGTTGAAGGTCTTTTGCAAGATCTTTCAGCTTCGTCATTTTTGCTCYTCTCCAGTGGAAATTGTGACATCTTCTCTGAGCTGGACTCACATGATTTATCACCAAACAACCTGCAGACTTATCCAGATCCTTGTACTAAGGAAGAAAAATCACAAAAATGCCATATTCTTTCTAATTCAACTGTGAATKTATTGTATAAAAAATTGTTCTGCAAATCATAACATCTCTAAGTTCCCTGGGCTTTAAACTATGTACAATATGTATTATATTTTGAAGTAGATTTCCTTCGTGAGTGTACCTCACTCCACATGTTCATTTATACACCAGCGTATTTATTCTCCAAAGCATCCATAATGTTCAATCTATTATYCTATATATTATATATGTGAAAGAGTGATAACAATCGACAAAAGCAACTGAAAAATATTTAACATATCTTGTGAAGATAAAATAATAAGGGAGAGTGAAAAAAATATCAATTATTATTAATTTTTAGTAAGGTTCACAGAGCTGTAAAGTCTTAAGGGTGGGCTTTAAAATCTTTTATATACATTTTCCTTCCATGGATATGCTAAAATTCTTTCTTAAATTCCTTTATAAAAAGAATCAGGTGAAGAAACCTAAGGGGTTACCTTTACATTATTTTCAGTCTCATATGCAGAATTTCTAATGTTTTTCTTGTCTTCTTCTTGTTTTTTTTTTTTAAATATATATATGTATTTAATTGCTTAAATAAAGTTTAAAACCCATATTTCTGCAATAGTTTCTGTTATTTGCAATTTGAAAATATGCAATACCTTTTTAAAAGTGGGCACACTCCCCAGCTTCTGGAAAAATAATAAAAAACCACATAGTAGTATATAGCTAAAGACTGAGATGAGATGAGATGTTGAAGAGGAACSCAAATATTTTGCAAAGTTTCTTCTGATGTTTATGGAGCTGGAACACATTAGAAAGATTATAGCCCACTTACAACAGATGATTTTATGGGGTTTTTTTGGATAAAGCATGTAACATCTTTGAAACAAAGCACATATTTGAACACAAATTAGACATTTTCCCTGTTTAAATGAGAATATCTATTCAACTATAGCTTTGTGTATCCATGTGAGCCTTTTCAAATGTAATGAAACTGAATATTTTGAATATTGGTGTGCTGAAACACCACAAATGTGACAGTTCTGTARCTTCTGCTCCTCACAGACATCATATATATTCCATTCATAAGAGGGTTCCCTTCCACTCCCACCAATGCTTCCTCTTTTCCRGATTATCAAGTGCARAYATTYAACATTCAAAGAACATTCAAAGAACATTMAAAGAAGTTCAAATCCACTACAYTTTAAAGACATCCTTGACCCTGCAGCTTCTTTTCTTTCCAGTGGGAAAGAGGTTATCACCCTGATATCAGTATGGGCTGAATATGCAGCTGATTTCAAAATAAACCACTTTGGATCAAAACTTGTACATATTTGATCGCTTCTAAAGCCCCACATGTTACACATGAGAGTGACTGTAGGTATAAGGATGCTGGTATGCTGGGGTTTTTTTTAATAAATAGGAAGAGAATAATGATGTCAACCATTCTGCAGTAAAGAGAAAAAAGGGTAAGTTTTAAGATGGTGTACTGTTGTAGACTGAGACTTACTTGGAAAAAAAGTTTTATTCATAAACAAGTAGAAAATATTTTTCATCTTTAAAAATAGTTACACTTTTCTGTGCCAATCTAGCCAAACTCAAATGTTGTTTTACTTTGGCAGTTCTAATGAATAGTGCACCTACATAAACCATGAAAAAGCATCTATTTAAGCTATGACAATTAATGTTCTGAAAAAAAAAAAAAAAAAAACAAAGAAAACCCCATGACAACAACAGTTGCAACAGAGTAAAATCAAAAATCAATTTGCAATTGTCAAGCAATTTGTTTCTAATCATGTTTTAATAACTCAAAATCCAGATGAAGGCATTTAAAATATACAAAATTTATTTTTACATCTTTCATCACAGGAGCACTGTAGAATATCTGGCACAATGCTAGAGTTGACCCTAAAGCAGTGAAGCAGTGTGAGGTGAATCTCAGGAAGCAACTGTAGTGAACCTTCTGGTTGAAACATTTTTGTTTGTTGTCTTGACTTAAATGCTGTTTTAGCTTATTGCTTAAGTAAGCTTTAAAAATGTCCTATCGTTTGCTTTGATGCTTAACAGTTTTTAAGCTAATTTTGCAAACTGTACTTTTTCTTACTACCATCTTGCAATTTACAGCTCACCCTCCAGCTCAAGCTGCTACTTTGTTTACACCTCATCAGATTTCCTTTAATTTTCTTCATCTCCTTCTCTCTTGATAAAGTCATCTCTCTTTCTCCCACTGACTTGAAATCAGCTCAGTAGAAAGCAGTACATCTCTTGCAAAAGTTAATCATGAGAGTAAAATGATTTTTTAGTTTGATGTTGGCATCATGGCAAATAAAAGGACTTCCAGCAAAGCTTCATCTAACCTTGTTTCCTATTTAGAAAGAGATTTGCCTTGAACATAGATGTTGTCAGGAGTCTGTTCTCCTTATAGTACTATGTCAGAGCAGGATTCTTCTTACAGCTATTATATGAAAAGAAAATTTTCATTTATTTCAGTTCACAGAATCAAAACCTTAATTACTCAGTAAAATTTTTGGGCTTGTGAAAGAGAGTACAATGGTTCTGTCAACTGAAAGGCTAACCTAACTCTGCTCTAGGTAATAGAAATAATACAGATGAGATCAAAGTGAAGTGACTCAGTCTATGAATCTATTAACAGCAATACTSAGGGCTTTTGTAATGCTCAGTGGATTTAACTTTGAAGTTGCTTCTCCTGCTTACATGGGGAAGCCCTGTTTATACCACATGAAGTCCCTGACTCCTTGCGAGTGGGGTGAGTGGCAAACTGTGAAGGATGACACATTTTCTGGTGTTGTGCTCTTTCCAGAGGATGTGGCTGGGCATGGATGAGGCTGCCCTGTCCTGACCGCTCCCCTCTGGAGATGGTCTCACCTTCCAGCAGCATGAGCCTTCCCTGAGGGAAAGATGAGCGAAAGCCGGACCTGAAAGCTTTGAGAGGGCTGAGATGGAACAGGCAGAGGGGTTTGAACATGCAAGCTGCTGCTAGCACTGCACCTGGAACCACACATGTAGGGAAGACTTGGGAGAGCAGGGAGACCTTCCAACAACCTCAACCAAGTTTCTGGGCAACTTCTTCCTTCTGAGAACTTAGAACATACTCTATGGAATTAACATTACTTTTGCAGGGTTAGCATTAATTTTGCAGCTTATCTATTAATACTTTTTTATTATTTCTCCTGGTCATCAAAAAAGTCTTTTAAAAACCCTGTTTTATCTATATAAATAAAAACATTTTAACCTTAAAGCTTTGATGACAGCTTTGCTGTACTCAGTATAACAAGTTGTTTACCAGCACTGACCTCAAATGTCATAGCAGCTTGMGATTGCCATCACACAATGAATAAAATTAATATAAATCAACTAGAATTAAATKAATTTTAATCCATGTTGAGAGGACTGTTCTACTTATTCCTATTCCTCTTTAATTTGGTTCTACCATTCACAGAGGCAAAATTTGCTAGTTTTCTCTCTGAGTTAGGCCATACAATAAATGATTACCTCAGTCATATGAATCATCTGCAAAATTCAAGACATTTTTTTGTGGCAATTGATTAGATTTAAAAATCTTTATTGCTATTTAGTGCCTCTAACTCTAAGGAAAAAGAAATCTGCATAAAAGAACCCCACAACAAGAAAACTGTAAGTTGTGACTGCTAGTTCTGTTTCCTGAAAGGAAGTGGAACAAGATCCAYAACATTTTTCCCCTTATCTTTAAGCCAATCTATAAGTGAACTATGACATGAAATCCCAATTTTATGCTATGCAGTTAGACCCTAATATCAAACACATAGAAGGGCACTGCAAGCTCAAACATAGAGTTTCAACAGTTCAGATTTGGATCTGTGTTTTACTCCCAATCACAACAACAAAACCAAGAAAGTCCAAAGATAAATATAACCAGAGACAAGGAATAAGCAACAACATCTGGCAAGATTCAGGATAGAATTAGGCAGTTACATGGATAGTCACAAAATCACAGAATCACAGAATACACTGAGCTGGAAGGGATCTACAAGGATCACTGAATCCAGCTCCTGGCTCTGCMCAGAACCATCCCCAAGAGTCACAGCAGTGTTATGAGTATTATGGATACATGGAAGATAAAGGTTTTTTGTGAGGAAATGAGRTTTTGATCCTCTCCTGCGCCAATTRCCCGGACAAACTGCAATCCTAATATGATAGATGCATTTTTAAATATTTGTATTCATATCACCTCTTACACCTTAGTGCTCCTCAATTATACTTTATGTCACTTTTTTATATATGAATTATTAAATCWTATAGTCTGAGGAATTGTTTCACTTTTTGGGAAAACCACTCCTTCCTTCATCCTCCTCTAATTTGCCTCAGTTTTAAAAGTCTTTTATTTAATATCCTCACTAAACTGCTAGGTCTATAACAGTAAAAAGAATACATCTTCAAATCCCCTCTGAGATTTTTCATCTGAAAGTCTTCYGATTTGCTAGTGAAAAAAATTGATCTTTGTACTAATATGTGTATAGAAATGCATGCTCATGCTGACACAGTTCTGTGCTCTGCTTAGAAATAAGCACTGAATTTTTCTTATTTCTGATGCACTTACAGAACTTATTCTTTGGTGCTTTTTACATGTCTTGCTAGTTTTAAGTAATTTTACTCCCTACTCTTTCCAATTTTATCTCTATAAATTTGTTCTATTCTTTTGCAAAATTATTCTTAGACAKGTACTTGTTTCCAGCATCCTGAAATTCCTTTCTGCTGAAGGAGTTTCTCTCAGYCTTTCTGCCTTTCTCTGACACCAGGCTAATTTACTCTGCACTCTGAAGAGTCTGTTTTAGATATTAATTATACTGCAATATCTTCCTTAGATTGCTTTTTATACCTGAATTTGCTAAAGTCTGTTTATTGGAAGCCCAGTTTTCTTTCAATGCTTTTCTCACATTTTTTCTGTTCTTGGAAGGCTGTTCTCTGTTTTTTTGTGATGACATGCACTGAAACTAYCTTCTACATTCAAATGTCAACCAGGTCTTTCCTATTATTGAATTAGTTAAATTCAGATCTAAAAATAGCTGCTCCACTAGTTTTTCTTCAAAACAAATCATAGTCTCCAGATTAACTATAAAAATCCTCCCTCCTGCTCCATTTTTTTTTAAGTATTTGCTATGGTAAAATAGTTAAAACCATGAAAAGCATAACASAATATGAACAATTCTAAGTCAAAAGCTGTTTTCTTGTAATGTAGAGAATATGTTACAGTTTTCAATATACATAAACACAATTAAAAAACCCAACACCTCCGTCTTATTACAGCTAACATTCATAGATTATTTTTCTTGTGGAATACAAATGTCTTTTGCATTACATATTATTTTATCAGTCTGTTAGTTTTGCAAGAAGGTGTTCAAGGTACAGTATAATAATTTACAGCATGATGGTGTATSTAGAGTGGTATAATTTGTCTTCATTTATCACTAAATTTTATTTCTGAGTGATRCATTCAAAATACATGAAATATCATGTAAGTTGAAAAGGGGTAGAGTGGCTATTTCAAGTAAAGCCCCCAAAATCCTGTCATTATGATGTACATGTTTGGTCTCCCAAAAGAACCAAAATAGAGTAAATACTGCTGAAGTCAAATGAAATAAAACTTGCCAGTAATCAGGAGAACAGCAGAGATGTCTTGCCTGTTTCTGGTACAATAAAATAGTCAGAGTGAGAAAAGATGATATGCACCTGACATATCACACCTTGAACTATAAATAATTGTGCTTTGAAACATAGAATGCATCCTTTAATTCCTTTACTGCTGCTGTATAAAACATCATGACCTTTTCTTGGCAGTAAAATATTTTCCTTTTTTTCCATTCCCAAATTTGCTGTAGAGCTTGTCCAAAGAGCTCRTCTAAGTGAGAATGATATTCCCCAAAGGCTTCAAATGATGAGAGGATCTTGCCCTTTGCTCCACAGCTATTCCTTCACAGTTATTGAGATACTCATCCCCACTCTGTAAAACAGTTCTATTTTCTTAGATCAAAACCATCCATTTCTCTTATTCAGAACACTGATTTGCCTCAAGAAACACTGAGAGAAAAATCTGTTTCTACTGTAATGTTACTCAGCTCAGAAAGAAACAATTGTGCAAAATTCTCTCCAAATAAATGATGATATAGGCCCGAATTTTTTTTTATTTATTTTTTCTTATTTTTTTGTCATCACATATGAATTTATAATGACAAGTTAGAACCTAAAGCAATACAGAAATTAAGAAGGTCAAGAGAATGTATAGAATGGTTATGTAGTTTTCCACTGAGTAAATGAAAATGTTCCTCATAAACATTTGGATGCAGTCATTTGGCTCTGTATTCTACCAGTTGCATATTGCAATAACTATCCCAAATGAAGAGCAGAATTTGAGCATATTTAAACTATTTATTATTTTGTTAGATGAAAATGGTGTTGCAGCAGCCAGCATTGCAACCAGCAATGCAACCAGCATTTTTCAGCATCCTGATTGCTTCCTGCTAAATTGATTACCCGATAAAATTTCAAAGATATCTTCTGCTGACAGATCATTACAGAAGGAAATTCTGAACCCTCTCTCCCTACCTATGATCCAATTAAATATTGCTATGTAATTGTAAATGGCCCTTCAATTAATGCTTTTATTGTTGTCAGGACTCTGAGTGCATTGCTTGCTTTGAACGTTGTAAAATATCTGTGAGAGTAAATTTATAATGATAATTTAGAATTTATTGTAGGCAATTCTACTGTGGGCTATGAAATTATTTTCTTTTGGACAGATTTATCTTTATGAAGAAATTTTATATGTGGAACTCTTTTATTTTTTTAATTTCCATTTATATGTTTTAGGAGAAAATAGAATAGATAAAATTCTAGATATTCTGGTTTTTTCTACAACACTAAATATCACTGCTTATGCCTTCCAGGACACCAATATAAATACCTGTTTCAAATCAGGGCTTATGCATACTAAGATATTCAAGTTCTTGATATTCTCAAAGGAATTTTTTTTTCTTTGCAATAAATCAGAAAAACACACACAAATACAGTTATTGATGGCTCCACTGATAAGGTTAAAAAAATAGGACTGGGAAACCACAAAAACTGCATACAAAACAAGGCATTATAAAAAGAAGAGAGAGAAAGAAAGAGAAAGAGAAAGAGAGAGAGAGAGAGAGAGAGAGAGAAAGAGAATGAGAGAAAGAGAATGAGAAAGAGAATGAGAATGAGAATGAGAATGAGAATGAGAAAGAGAAAGAGAAAGAGAAAGAGAAAGAGAAAGAGAAAGAGAAAGAGAAAGAGAAAGAG
>JACDOX010000011.1:9222462-9246973 GCA_014549065.1 Cardinalis cardinalis | reverse complement strand
TTTGTTTTCTAATATATATCTACAGCTACTCAAAAGAAGGGAGAAGAGATGTTGGAATCACATTTTTCAGAGATACACAATGAAAGGAAAAGAAGCAATGGACATAAGTTGAAAGTTGAAATTATGCCCTGGCGTAGAGAAGAATATTTTTCATTCTGTTAGATGTCAAATGGAGGAAACAGCTCAGAGATTCTGTGTAGTTTCCACCTTGAAGATATGCAAAACTCAGCTGGACACTGCCCTAAGTGTAGGCTGGCCCTGACATGTGATCCTGCGACCACCTGTTTTGAGTGGTTTGAAACAAGTATTTCCAGGGTTGAGAATTCATTTACTAAATCTGGCTTCTATGATTTTTCTTCTTCATATCCAGAAAAAGATTAAGCTTTGGTGGTTTATCAGGTTGTTTTTTTACAAATACATTTTCTGAAATCAGTGGCGGCTTAACATGAGTACCTCCCATCCCACTATAATTCTAGATAACTTCACTTTCACCTTTTCAATCTCTGTGGTGTACAAGAAGGGAGATGTCAGAGTTTAACAATCTTCTCACCCACCCTGTTCCAATACTATTTCCAACACATTGAGGACTGTCATATATCTAGTGGTTAGATTTCTGGCTCAAAGGGGAATATCTTAAAAATTTGCACTGCTGCCACCTTCAAATGAAAAGTYCTACACATGTGCCAGGCAGTCTTAGAAAACATCACATTATAGGCCCACCACTAATGCTTTTTCATATGGTTTACACGACTTTTTCAATTTCTAATAGGATTAACATTTAATTTTGAGCATTGACAATTGTTTCCTATGGGGGTACTTTTCATGCAGAGGTTTCATATGGGTACTTTGGTATCTGTTTAGTATTCATAAAGCTACATGCACTTGGTAAAATATTAACTTGAAAGTGATGACTGGATCTCTTTTTTCCAATCTGCATAGTATGTAGACAATTCAGTTTACCTTTCACCTTCCTTCTTGTATTAAAGTCAAGAGTTTTGTTTTCTTTTGAGTGAGCAAGCTTCACTAAGCTTTATCCTAAAGTGGTCATACATGTTATAAACCCAAGAATTTAGTCTCAGATTGATAAAGTTTTTCCAATTTCTTTGTTAAGGATAAAAAACCACTGTTAATAAATTTTTTAAGCATAGATGAATTAATGCCACATCAGACTTTTTTCTTTTGAATAGAGTAGAAAACACAAGGATGTTAAATAACTTTTTTTTTAATTATTCCAAGTATTGATAGCACAATTCTATAACCTATATTTTTTACTTTAAATAATCAACCATTCATGACTGAGCAGAAGAGAAAGGGAAAGAACTGTTATTTCAGAGRGAAGTACAGACCTCATCTAGTCTCCAGAACTTCAACATATTATATACTGGCAAATGGATTCAAACCCATAATTTTTTTTCTTTAAAGCTGGACTGGTTTCAAGGGTGCCAAAGAATTTTGATTTACATATGTCTGAGTGGTCTTTCAGAGGAGACTGAGAGAGGTGCTGGTGAGGCACATTCCTGGGATCCCCCACAGAAGGTGCAGGCTGACCCCCAGGCTCCAAGGTGCCTCTTGCAGCACATGCAGCACACRGAGTTATTTCTCCCATTTTTCAGCTCCTCAGCCTGTACCACGGGCCCAGGTAAGGCACAATCTTATTTATCAGCCACAGAAGTCTCAGCTGGCCACGTGTGTTGTTCTTGGATATATAACATTCTGCATCATCATTAACAGGTGGTTTCCTGATTTTGAGTCTGAGTATTTTTTATACCAATATATATTTTGTATGTATTATGGCTACAGCTACATCAGTGTGTTGTAAATTCTGCTCCTTCCTCTTCTAAACAAGGTGAGAAGTGAAAACTTTCATGGTCTCTCCAAGCTTTTTTAATCTTGAAAAATCTGGTAAACACAATTAACATGTTTAATACTCAGTTTCCCAATGGGAGTCTGATGTCTCAATGTAATTTAAAAAGYCAGTGATCAAAGGCTAGAAAATATTTTTTGAGAGAATATATAGTRGTGCATATCTTCTGTTCTTTACACTTCTGAGTTTTCTTAAATTTAAGCTTATTATCTTTGCTGTTTAGCAATTGTAGTGGTGGCAATAGTAGCAATAGCACTAGTGTTTGTACAACAGAATATTCTAAAATAGTAATTTTAATTATAAATAACAAAATAGACGAGGTCTATAATTGAGAACACAATTGAAATTCAGTCCTTTCTCATTATACCTAGAAAGTAGAACCTAAAGCAATCTACCCCTCAAATTCATTAGAATTAGGTAGTTGAAAGAAGGGATGCCTGTGCTTTTGGGTGTCACTCAAATTAGGAGAGGGTGACTTCTCATTAGTCCTGAGAACAGCCTCAATGGACTCTTAAAGGAAAGGTACATATCTATTTTTTACACATCTACACTGCACATCATTTTTACACATCTACTTTTTATTAGCAAAGTAGACAAACATGTTCACAAGTGTTAACTCTTCTTAGGAATAAAATTTTGTCCTCAGTAGAGGGCAACACTCACTTTAATTTCAGCAAGACAGAATTTCTTTCTTACCTAATTTGTTATGGTAATTTGTTTTATCATATTAAGTAGAATAAAATGGACACATTTTTTATGACAGGTTTCTGTGGTTTTATTGCTTCCTTAAACATAAATTAAAATATTTCTTTCTGCTTTTCTTCCTACTCAAGTTCAAGTCCATTAACCTTACYGAATTTACTGGATCTTGCTGACTTTTAACAAAGTGAAACACAGCATCATTGAATTTGTTCTGGTATGTCTCAGGTGCTGCATAACTTCCTGATGTTTTTTATTTAGTTCTAAATATGAAAACTAAATGGCAAACAGATTTTTAAACCTTGACTGTTCAGTCTAATTGAGTTAGTAGTGTTTCAATAAACCTTTCACATTCAGCTCAACCAATTTATTGATCAAGACACTAATTAACCAGTGGATAAATGTGTTATTTTACTCTTCTGCTCTCTTTTTCCCTACAATATGACAGCAAAAATACAGTAAGTCCATAATGTGTAATTAGCTACTCAAATTTATACCCTCTCTGAAGCCTACAGTTCACCAATTTCCACAGATTTGCATAATTCTCACCTGCTTAATCTTTGRCAACAGAAATACCAGTGACTTAAAGTATCAATCACATAGGTCTTTTCTGCTAACTGCTTTGCTGGGTGGTACTTTAAAAGAAGAATATGGAAAATGACAGGATGTACAAATCACTCTCACTTGCTATAAAAGGCATTTCTAGACACACAGGCTAATGAGTTCCCCAAAGAATCAGCTAGGCTAGAGGTCATAAGTTTAGCCAGTCCWAAACCTGAATAGCAAAGTATTATGGGAATTTGTTTCATTGATTAATATAAGCATAAAAAACCTTACTGTATAACACATGCAAWGTAAAATCAGTATTTAAATAAAAGTATAAGACTGCTATTCATAGATTCTACTGAGAATCAGTGACATATTACTTACAGGTCCAAAATTTTAACTTCCAAAATTTCTAAGATATTTTCTCAAACAAAGCCAGCTCTGGAGAGAAACCTCATTATGTACTCCCAGTTTGTTAGTCCCGTATTTTGATAGCCAAGATGCTTTCCTTCACTAAAACTATGCTTAGGTACAGAGTCACACATAAAACTGTCTAAAAATGAAAGATAAAACCTTTATACAATCAAATAAAAAAATTGCTCATGTGGACAAGGAAATCTTCAGATAGAGCAAACAACCAAACCAAGCAAAAGCCTCTCAAACATCCTAAATACAGGAAAGTAAAATTATGYCTGTTTCCTTTTTCTGCCCCAGCCTGATTTTTTTTTATTTACATACTCTCCTGTGGTTTTCCATATGGACTATAYAGCAAAATTAAAAACTTGAAATCAGTGCCTATTTTAAAGTCRTTTTTCTTAACATGTTTAACCTGAAATGCTGATGGCATGGTTAATTTTTTCTAACAACTCACTAGCACGCTCCTTAACTTTCTCTTTTGAAGTTGAGCGCATTTTTTAAAACTGGTATTTATATTTTCCCTCTTCTGCACTAGTTGCAGCATGTTCTGATTTTAATACATAAGTTATAATCTTTGCCTCCATCTTGCACTGGAGAAGCTGAGTCAGCACACCCAAGGTGTGCTGTTGAGCTGCAGTCCTGGTTGAATGCCTAATGTGCTCTTTCATTATGCTGATATGGTGATGAAGTGTAAAGCTTGTACTGTGTAATTTCCCCATATGCTTCTAGGATCAACAGCTTAAGAAAAGCAATCCAACAGCTCTGTCTTTTGTAAGGTAACATAAGGAAGGTCATTCATGACACTCTCTGACATACATGTTGCGAAAATGCCTGAAACTATTCCAAATAAATCCAAGCAGAAATCCATAAATTCAGTGCCAAACTAATAATTATAATTAAAAGAGCTGAATAGGGTATTCATTGAATTAGAATAAAMCTATAAAACTAAAAAAAATTCAAAATATTTTTTACTCTGGGAAACATTTTAGGAATATTTTAGGAACATAAACCAGTTACATAAGAGTTACAGTCTAGCAAAACCAAATTCAGAAGAGAGTGCAACTTTTGGTTTGAAAAATAAATATTCAAGGACTTACACTTAAAAATGTCAGAAATATCATCAGTATAATAACAGGAAAATTTAAGGTTTTAATTTCAAAATAAATATTTTTATCAAATAATCTAGTTCACATACTATGTATTGCAGTCATACTAAAATGTGGCCCCAAAAGGGCCACATTATCCTTTCTTTGATCAAAACTGGCCTTTAAAGCACCAATGTTTGACATGACTGCACAAAAGAAAAACAATATTCATTCTCATGTTTTGATGAATCTTCTACTTTTAAAAGGCTAGTAGAAACTTCTACCAGCCTTTCAAAAATAGAATGAATTGTAGAATAWTTCAAATATTTTCCTGAAATGTGTGAAGATTATAGATGCATAAGAGTCTTCATGCAAGGAGCTCCATCCTGACAGTTTAGCTCTAAAACACTGAYGGTGTTATTTCTTATTTTATGATTAAGATGAATTACATAACACACAAAGAAGTAATTGAACTTTGAAGGACCTGAATTTTCTGTTCAGAATCAGACTAAAATCAAATGAACCAAAAAAGAATTTGAATGCCATAGAATAATTTATGTGAAATTAGATACTTATCTAGATGGTGATGATAGTTTCAAGCTAATAAAAGGTTTTGTCTTCCGTTCAATCCCTGTCTAATGAAAATGCAAAAATAATTCCTGAAGTAGTGGAGAAACATCCTCAGCTGCTCAACAACATTAATTACTGTGAATCATCCGGAAGTAGCTTAGTTTAGCAATCACTTCTTTATGCTAAAAACAACTTTTTAGAACAATGGACAACTATTGTTTGATGAACACTGTAGCAGTTGTTAGTCAAACCMCAGGGTCTGGAAAATCTTGCTTTCTTTTGTTGTGTTTGCATTGAAAATAAGTATCTCCTGTTACTAGATAAAATCCTGGAAAATGTATGGATTGCAGGATGGCCTTGTTAAAATAGCATTAATATTTGAACTCTCTTATTGTCCTAATAAAAAAATWAAAAAATAAAAAAGACCAAGAAATATCAACTGACCTAAAATACTTCATATATTAAAAATACTCATCCAATCACATTTTACAATTGAAAARACAGAATCCAAAAGAATTATTCCCTTTGCAAGGTACATAGGATCATAGAATGGTTTGTGTTKTAAAGGACCATAAAGAKCATCTAATTCCAACCTCCCACAAGACCATGTTAAACAAAGCTCTGCCCAGCCTCRCCTCAAATATCTCCAGGATGGGAATCTCATGATCTCTCTGGGAAATCTGCTTCACTACCTCACCACCCTCACAGTAAAGAATTTCTAATATCTAGTCTAAACTTAACCTCCTTCAGCTTAATATCATTCCCACCCTTGTCCTATCCCAACATRTCCTTCTGAAAAATCCTTCTCCAGCCTTCTGGCAAGCCCCCTTTAGACACTGGAAGGCTGCTATGTGGTCTCCCTTGAACATTCTCTTCTCCAGGCTGACCAGCCCCAACCCTCCCATCTCACAGGAGAGGCACTCCAGTGGTGTGATCATCCTCAGAGCCTTGGTCTGGACTTGCCAGGTCAATGTCTTTCTTGTGTTGGAGGCCCCAAATCTGCATACAGTGTTCCAGGAGAGTTCTCACAAGAGCAGATGTCCTATGGTGACATTATGATGCTTGTATCCCCATTTGTGTGTTCTTCTTATGCTGGATATTATGTTCTGTGCCTTCAAGACTGGCTCTGAAGAGCAAATGTTTTGTTTTGGGTTTTGTTATCAGCCACTCCCCCAAGGCTGGTGGGACACAGAGACAGGGCAGAACATGGTGCTGCTTGTGCTTTTTGCTTTGCTTTTCACTCTGCTCTTGCTCTTGCTTCTGCTTTGCTCCTGCTTTGCTCTCGCTTTTTGCTTCTGCTCATTAGTTAGTTTAGCTAAGCAGTCCAAATTTTTTCCCTGGACTGTTTCTCCTTTCCTTTTTTTGGACCCACTCAAGCCTGCTCYGGACTGGSAYCKGGGAACACCGAGAGTTTGCACCTTGTGGCTGCAGCAGCTCCCCCAGCACTGGAGGGACTGAGAACAGAGCRACCACCCCAAGAGASACTTTCTGAATTTGTCATCTTTTTCAAAGTGGTGAAAGAGTGGTGTCATCTGGTATTGTTAATTTTGTGTGCTGGGGGGTGCTTTGCCTGTTAAATAAACAGGTTCTTCCCTCTTCTCTCTGAGGAATTCTTCCCAAAACGGTTGGGGTTGGGCGATGTGGGTTTGCTTTCTGGAGGGACCCTCTTTGGAAGTTTTCTCCCAAATTTGCCCTAAAACACGACAGCAGAGTAGAGGGATCAATCCCCTCTCTCGATCTGGAGGTCATGGCTGTTGTGATGAAGTCCAGGATGAGGATGAGTCACAGCCAGGATTTCTGGCCTGTGAGCTTTTACTGAAAATTCAAACAGAGCTATGTGTTGATGAACACCCTCAAACTCTTCTCCTCATTCAGCTCCCACCTGGCCCATATCTGTGCTTGGGATTGCCCTGACCCAGGTGCAGACCCTTGGCCTTGTTGAATTTAATGAGGTTCACAGGAATCCCCCTCTCCAGCCTGTCCAGCCTCTGGATGGCATCCCTTCCAGCAGTGTGACTGCACTGCACAGCTTGGTGTGCAGATGTGCTGAGGGTACACCYGATCCCTCAGTCCATGAGGCCAAAAAAGCTGTTGCAAGGTGCCAGTCCCAATACTGACAGCTGAGGAATGTCACTTGTCACTGGTTTCYACTTGGACATCAAGCCATTACCCACCTCTTTGTGCGAGGCCATCCTGATGATTTTTTATYCACAGAGTGGCCCATTCTTCAAATCCATGTCTCTCCAGTTTAGAGACAAAAATGTCACTTGGTACAGTGACAAGGTCTTTACACTTTACAAACTCATACTAAGTAAAGTGAAATTGTTTCCTCTGCCCTAGAGGTGTTTTTCTCAAAAATTACACAAAGAAACTGGATGCCTGAGTTGAGCTATGCTGTAGCTTTTAAATGGCTACATTTAGCTTGTATGAAATCTTGTCCCTGTTCTGTGAAGCTTTGTTTTGACCTCTGTTTTTCTGTGAAATTCCTTTCTGCTAAAGAAATAATATCTGTCTAGCCCAAACCTTTGTCTAGTCTCAAATCCAATCACTCTTCATGGTTGTTACGAGATCACTAACAGGGTAACTTCTGCTGTGCTTTCCTACCTTCTGTCAAATAACAGATTATGAACTTCCTGTTCTGCAGACCATCAATGGCAGTGCCCATTTATACCTTTATGTTGAAACAAAACAGTAACAGAGAGATCCAAGACAGAATTAGCATACTGTGAAAGAAAAAGGTTTGCTCTAAATATGCTCACCACATCCTTTAATTAGGTGTTAACTTCCTTTACAAAGTGAGAAGCTTCTTCCTTTTCCATTTTTAGTAACATTTGTTTCACGCCACAATACAATTACATCTCCTGTAGGCTGAAATGTGATTTTTTTTCCATGTAAAATCAGGTTGCACGGGTTTGATCATTCTATTTCCTTAGTCAAATCTTAAAATATAGTCTTCTGATGATATAATTATAACTGCATACCATATTCAAAATACAGGMGTATTATGTCATACTAATGTTTTTRTGTGATCCATAATAATTCTCAGAATTCTATTTTCCATTTTTGTCTCTTCTAATCACAARGATGATGTTTCATAAAAGTTACCTGCAATTGCATTTTTTTGTCTTTGCTAACTTCCTAATTTCTTTGAAGCCTTTMACTGTTTCTGAATAYTTAACAATTTTCTCACCCAGCAGTGAAATGGCAAACAGATTGTATTGCTACTGCTTATATCAACTTTGGATTCTGACTGGCACTTTATCTCTCAGACATACTGCATTATCAAATCTTACTCTTGAGATTCAACTTTTCAAGAATATCTTCTGATCACCAGCAAACTTTTTATCTCACTTTCCAAACTTCTCCAAATCAACATGTTAAAAAGTTCTCCTCATACCACAGACTCATGCAAAGCCCTTCCCTTGGGCAAGATATTTGTTAATTATTTCCTCCCTTTTAACATTTAACAGATTATTAATCTAAGAAGGGCTTCAAGAATATAAGAACTTCTTTCAATCAATTTTGAGGCAAATTTTTATTTTTGTAAACACTGTGCTGTTTATTTCCAAATAGGTAAGATTTTTATTTTCTGCTCTTTTTAAAAAAAATTTCTTTGAGTTCTTCCTGAACAAATATATGACTTATTATCTGTGGCTGTCGTTGCATTAATCAAAAGGACAGGACCACAATCAGACTAAGAATGATTTATTGCTTAGATAACATCAGTCTCAAAGGCCATGAGATTTATAGGACAGCAAGCAGTTGCCCATAGTCTAAGATGGTCACAGATTCTTCATTACAAGGCAAGATATAACTTTCTGACCCAACAGGCTGGTGCCACAGAGTTTATTTTGCTTTTCTGACCTATCACCTTTACTTCTTTCTACTGCAATGCAGATACTTTTGTCCAATGAGGTCTTATTACATGTACACACATATGTCTCTATTATAACATACAAACTCTAAGTTTATTCTATACAATCATATTACTACACTATAAAACCCTTCATCATCTTATCTAATACAGTTTTTTACTTACTTAAGGCATATTCTTAACTATAGAAATATAAATTTATGATTTTTCTGTTCAAAGTCTGTGTATCTTGCTTTCTAGGCTTCTTCTAAGGCTGTAAATCAAACCCTCTTGTGTCAGTGAAGATTTCTATCTTTCCAATTTCCACAATTATCTTGTAGTTCCTGATACCTTCTCTGAACTTCTGGAAAAAAGAAAACAGAAAACCTGAACAATACACTTTCCACTCCTCCCTGCAGAGTGGGAGATACTAATGTAATTAACAGTTCAGCATTTCTGATAATACACCAATATACCATTACTAGCTGTAGTGGGTCATTTCAGAAGGCATTGCAATGAGGAGACAGTGATTTCAGGCACAATCCAGGCAGAGTTTAAYCATACACCTGAGATGTAGAGAGCTGCATGTTGGTGTGACTGACTGCTGTAAACCTGAGCACATCTCCCATCATTTTTTGTTGGTTTTTATTTTTTCAAGATGAAGGGCATGAATTTTTCCATTTTTCTTATTTARTAAGAAAGAGGATTTTCTGAAAGCTATCTTGCTTCTAATGACCTCCCTTGCCCTTATCATTTTCCTTCTGGACTTCCTCAAGTCTTTGTTTGATAGGTGGTATATATTCTTCAGAACATCCAGAACCGCGTCTTTAAGTACTCTTCACTGTGTCTGCTGAGATTTTACTCTTTTAGCTGCTTTTCTTTCAAAATTTGAAAAAATAAAATTCCCATATAGCTCTCCCTTTATAGCTCTCTTTCCCCTTTATACCATGACAGGCTTTTTTTTTCTTTCAGAGTATTAAAAAAWATTTTGTGGAAAACCTTTTGAAAAGGAACTGCATCATCTGAATCAACAATACATCATATTTATCCATATATTTATTAGTTATAGTGTTTGTTGTATTTTCTGCCAATTTGTCTGGTACAAAGGTCAAATTTACTTGGCTTCATTTCTTAATAAGAGCTTAGAAATCTGATAAAGAGCAATTCTGCTCTCTCCAGAACAACATTTTTATGGATTATTTCTGTTTGTGTCAGTATTCAATTTAGCCTTCAAAAGGAGATAAATCCATATCATATATTCCTGTTGGCTTGTACTCTAAACTGAACTTTAAATCCATATCCTGATGATAGAAATGTTTGCAAGTTACAAACCATAAGTACACCCTTAACCTACTCTTATGTTCCTTGCTTATATTAAGCAATACTGATGGATCCAAAGCAGACTCAGAAGCAGTCCAGCCCCTTTGACCTCTAACATGTTTAGACGCTGAGGTAAAAACCCTTTATCTTTTCATGGTGATTTCTGCTGAATCAAAAAGTAAGCATAACTCATTGGCCTGTACTTGTCTGAACACAATTTCAGCCAAAGCTGTCAGCTGCAGAATTAATTATTTTTATTGGCCCATGCCTTGTCCAGTCTACTCTCCCATTTTATAATTTCTTTTTAATAATCTCTAGTCACTTAAACCTGATTAACYTCTGGTGTTGCAGTAAAGAATATATATGTTTACTGTACTCTCATTCTTTTAGTTTATACTAAAGAATTTTCTTCACTTTCCACTGCTTGCTTTTCAAATATCAAACTGTTAAATTTAGGTAGCCTTATTAAAATATCAGTGTCTTTTTWAACTGTAATCCTTCTTTCAATGCGAGCACAAAAAATCCCAAGACCTTTGGTCACCAAAGAGACCAAGAGTTGGGCACCATACTGTCTCCAGGCTATTTTCCTCTTTAGGAAAAACACTTTCGTTTATATTCTGCTGCAGGAAAAGAAAAACACTGAACACTGAAACAYTTCAAAACAGGGGAAGATTATGGAGTCATAGGTCAGCTACACACAAAGATTTTTAAGAGCCCTTGGCATTTGCCTAATTCAATGTCATGCTTAAAGCAGAGATGTCTCTGAATTCACACCAAGATGCTCAGGGTTCTGAATAATGAAAATTTCCAAGGGTGAAGATTCCATAACCTCTTAAGAAACCTGTGTTAATACCAATATATTCTTTCAGTACTGGGCTTTGTTCCCCCTTATATCTTGTCAGATGTTTCTCTGTTTCTATTTGTGACTAGTTTTCTCTTGTTTTCCCCCTGAGCACTTTGATACTAAGTCTACCTCAGTATCCTTGATAATGCCCTCAGAGAGTGCAGCAGGTGTCTCCTAGCACCTGCCCACAGACAGCCCCAGTTCTCTCCTCTCCAGTGTGTGCCAGTMATGCCCACTCAGCCCCTCCTCACAGAGCAGGTTCCCAAATCCTGACCRTCTTGGTTGAGGGTCCCTCTCCATTGAACTCACCCAGGTCCCTCAGAATCGCCCCTGGAGGACCCAAAGCTGAGCACAGTGTTCCAGACACGGGAAGCACTGAGTAAAGGGGAGCAATCACTTCCCTCAATCCCCACTGCACCACAGCTGTTACAGCACTGATGCAGTATGTGCTTCATCCACCAAATTTGCTTTCTCTCAWAGAAATAGGAACAGTTTATTTAGATGAGAGTTTGCACACAGTTTCCACAATCTAGGATGGAGCAGTATTAACACTGATGATATATTCATGGTTATTTTAAAAATTACTTTGAAAGCTGTTTTTCAGAACAGAGAATCGTATCACAGATTTTCCTAATAGTGGACTGACACCTACACTAAATCATATGTTAGGTTTRTAAATCATGTATCTCTAGAAATCATTTAACTAATTTCTAAGTTATGAACATGAATTATAACTTTGTTACTCATTTATACATTGCTTGATGGTTTCTATAAATCATACAACCTGATTGTGAAAAGTATTGAATGATTAATAATGGTGCTACAWTAATTTCAGATATGATGCAAYTGTCTTTTGGTTTATGTAATAGATGTCATATGATGCTTTCTTAAGACTTATGAAGTTTACTTTCCCTTAAGTTATTAAAGYATTCTGCTTGAACTCAGATTTTTATACTGTGAAGCCTGATATGTTGATCCATATTTGCCAAGAAAGCTGTTCTCACATCTCTAATCTGGTTTATAACCAACATATTTTGCTTACTTCAAGTCCTAATAACAACAAAAGAATAACAGAAATACCTAAGCATATATTAACTAAAATTGATTAAGGATTCCTAATACTTATTGATTTTTTTCTGTCTGAGATAATGTCTGATTGTGTTCTACCACATTGTGCCATAGAAGCTACATTGTGTGTGGATACACCTTACATTGGCCTGGCAACTGAAACTGGTCTAGATTCCTTCTTCTGTTATCCAATTTATTGCAAATTAGGTCAAAGTTTCTGTGATTAAAATGTATTCTGGTATTTCAAGGCTTCAGTTTAATGGTTTACAGTAAGAAAAATGCTTATAGTGCCTTTCCATTCCTTACCAACATTTCATTTGTTTTATCTATAGAATTTGGTGCATGTGTGTAGGTCCATATATGCATTTGAAAAGTTATCTTTTTTTTTTAAGAAAATAAAAAAAATATTAACATTTAAACACGATGGTATAAGAATTTTTGACAAAATATACAACCTTGGAACTGTTTATATACTACAAAGTTTTACTATTTTATTAATTTGTTTCATTGAGGAAATAAACCTCTGAATACTTACATATTTTAGGGTTCAATTTAAGGTTTGAATTTTGTTGAAACTCAAACAATTTTTGCCTTTTTAAAAACAGTAATAAAGTGTATCTATCAAGAGCTAGTAATGTCTTCGACACTCTCCTTGGTTTTGCTTGAACTCTATGCCAACAAATGTGGTAGCTCTGCAAATGTTTAAAAGGCAAATATCATTTGTAAGTAAATAAATCTGCCTACACAGAATTTTAGGGTTTTTTCAAAAWCTTATACAGGCCTTTTTGGAAGCAGACTTTACTTTAATCCTTAAGTTCACTGTACTTGTAAAAGCCTCTAAATGTGTAAGAAGCACAAACACAGCTAAGTTAATGAAATTATTAAAAAAACACTTAGTTTGTAAGTCTTAAACAAAATATTCTATGCAAGTATAAGATCAAATTTATGCCARCCACCCTGTTCACATAATCAAAAAGTTTCTGCTTTATCTAAAACTAACTTTTTTGCATCTCTGCAAAGATTTTCCAGTGCTGAAGTCTGCAATAAATTTTATCCATTTTCTAGGAGCATAAATAAGTAATATCACAACTATTTAAACAATGAGAAAATATAAAAAATCAGATTTTTCAGCGTACCTTACTTTATTACATAAACATCAAAACAGTGGTTTAGATTAAAAAAAAAACTGTTGGTGTGCATTTTTCAATTTATTTGAACATCTATCCACAGTCTAATGTTTTATAACTGAAAATTCAGTTATGTAAAAATAAACATTTGCTGCAATAAAAAATAGTGGGTGCAGCCCAATAAACACATCTTTGCTCCTGCTAGGAAAAGACCTCAGGCCTTGGATGGATCAGACAGTGCAGGGTCTCAGGACCTGTCTGAGCTTGCCAAAACAAAACCTGAGCTGGTTTTCACTTGTTTTAGGAACTGGTTAATGGGCAGCTCACTGCTGTCCAGTCTGGGTTAGTTTAAGCTCTACAACTGCAAGATTCAAGAAAGTTCTCAAGAACTCTGCTCAGCACTGTGTGACAGACTGTGTTAGCAGATGCTGGGGGAAACCCTGAAACTTTTCATCTTTATCTGGAATGACTAAGAAGGTAGGCTGTGAGAAGTAGTTCACACTAAACCCAAGAGGACTCCGGAATGAGGAAAGGGAGGAACACCCCWAAGAACACCCCCAAGAACACATGTGCCACCTGTCAGAGACCTCCTAATGGATGTTGATCACTCTTCAGGAGCATCTGTTCCCTTTTGAGGAACCTGTGTCTTTTTTGAGGAATGAAGGTCGACCTTTGGTCGCTGAGGAGTCCATGAAGGGTGAAGACAACACCTGAAAGGAGGGGCAGATACCAGTTTTTTTCTGTATATCAATTTCAGCTGTTTGGTGAGTGAGGCTATTTTTGTATTAATGGATTGATTTGGACTATCAGACTGCTAAAATATCAGTTGAACTAACAATAGTCTTGGCTACCATATGTTTATTGTGTTTTTTTTTCTTTTGCCCATAACATCATTTGGCATTTAATTTATGCAGTCACACTGTAATCTTACTTTCATGCCCCTTTTCCACCAGATGGGGGACATCACGTGCTTACAAGGCTCCAACAGAACAGGTTCTGCTGGGATCATCCACATGGTGGGKTTCCCAGTATAACAGTGACATCCACAGAAGTAAGGGAACTAGGGGCTTTCTTTATGCTTCTAAGAGCAGAAAATGCTACATATCATGTGTGCAGTGATTTATAATATTAGCTAGTCAAATAATATTTAAAAACTCACTTTGACATACATAATTAATTAAAAGCATACTTAGCCACTCTAAATATATTTATAACACATTAATTCATCCATCACCATTTAATGCAAAAGTCTAATATTCKTAAATTAAATAGCAACATTTTCAGGCTGTGAGATATTTCCTGCACTGTGGATCCCAGGACTGGATGCAATAGTCCAGGTGAAATCTCATAAGAGCAGGGTAAAGAGGGAGAATCACCTTGCTCAACCCCTTGGCCCTGCTTGTTTTTAAACAGTAATACAAGATTTTGGTATCCTCACTGAATTGGCTTTGATGTAATTGTCTCTACTCACTACAACACATCAGTGCGAGAGTAATTGTAAGAAAAATCAGAAGGTTATCCCTCWATTCAGCTTGTCCCTCAGGTACAAGACTTGCAGATGCACATTTTCCAGTTCCTAAAAAAAGCRAGGTTCAGTTACTTATGTACTGTTGTTTTCTCATGCAGCTCATAAAAAATAAAGGTCAGTGTTTTAGGGGGACTAAAGGCAGGAAAAAGAAAATCAAAGTGTGTCCCTCGCCAAGGTGGAGAACACACACATTTGCATGTAAGAACAGGAATCTTAACTTTCTCTTTTAGTTTTAAGAACTGTTATCAGCTGCGTCTAATTATTGGATCAAGACCTTGGATATTGGATAGACAGAACAGATATTAGCATTTCTAATGAAGTACTCATGTTTTATCATGGTATGTCAGCAGCCTGCCAGCTATGAACCCTAGACCAAACCCACAAAATCCTAGATATGAATCCACTGAATCCACTAAAACACTTATTTGATTTTGGTTTGGTTTGGTTTGGTTTGGTTTGATTCTGTTTGGTTTTTTGCCAGGTAACAGGTTACAAGAGATTCCTCAAGATCCTTCCTACACCAAATTCATTCTATTGATTAATAGCATTCTGCCTAGAAGGTTAGAATACTTGAATCAACAAGTTACTAAGTGACACTGAAGCATAAACACCTTGCAAGCCGCACCTATTATCATATCAGGTGAGAAAGTCTTCAATGCATTACCATTCTCACTCTGTTTTGAAATCTGGCACTGACCCCAYTCACAAGAGCTCAATCTGATCAGTAATCAAAGGGCACCCTGATCTTCACTGAAAGTGCGAGCACTAAACAARCATAATTCATAAATATTTTAGGGCATGAGATGAGTTCTAAATTTTCTGTTCTAAGAYAAAAAAGAAGGTAAAGGTCAAATGGCCCTTTATGTGTGATGCATTCTCAAGACAAAATATTCTTCCCAGAGCAACAGAGGTCAAACAGKAATATTAACTAGATTTATATTGTATACAGGATGGGTATAGTGATTTGTGAAAGATTCTATTACAAACAGAATGTTTCTTTCTATAGTAATGAACCTGACCTGACAGTCATAATACTGAGGAAATTTATTGATGAACTTAACTGCTGTTTTCTTTACATGAATGCTCCACAGTAATACCAGCCTTTCAAGAAGAAAATTATGGTTGCATCAGTAAACATTTATATGTTTTTTTGGGKTTTTTTTATTTCAAGGCAATTTGTATTGTTGAAATAACACACTAGTTTGTTTTCTTGCACAAGCTGCCCCCAYACATGCACTGGAATCACAATCTTAAATAGTTCTAGTACCAAGCTTGCTTTTTGAAACATTCATTGTAAAAACATGCAATTTCCTTATGATTATTTTTTTTCAATATGCCAGATTAAATATTACTATCTTCTTCTCAACATCCAGGAAAACTAAGAGAAGAGAGAATTGGCTTAACTTATGAATAAATAATAATTTTTAGAAAATATCTTGCTTTTTAAGCCTGACATTTCAGAACTGCTAGACTGTAGCCTGAAGGCATATGTAAAGCATAATATGGGGTGATGTACATCTGTCCAAACAYGAAACAATCTGGCCATACTGGTGCTCAAGGACAAGGCACTTCTGTTTTGCCCCCAAGAAGTAAAAYGCATCAGGGGGGCAACAAAGGTGAAGGTTATTTTACTTTCAGCACCACCACCTTAAGACAAAGCAGTGTTTTGCTGCATCTTGTTCAGCAGAGTTGTGACCTGAAATGTCAGTGTTGAAGATAACATGGAAGTATAGCACCTTTTTTTTTTCCTTGGTTRTTTTGTTCTGGCTTTTTTTAGTTGGGTTTGGGGTTTTTTTCTTACTTAAAGGAAAGCTCCATATTGTATGTTTTCAGTAGTGCTTTCRAATTTTCTTTAGATTCCATAATTTTTTAATATTGTGAAAATGAAATACTTTTAATAATTAATTTTTCTATATGTCTCTGTACACTACACTATGTCTAGTACTAATGTATTCTAGTACTATTTATGTATTCTAGTACTACTTTATCTACACTGGGAGTTGTTGGAGACTTTAAACAGGTGACACACAGGCCATGATTTATATGCTTGGTTTTGTGCCTGCCCCACCAAATGTCCTGATTTCCTTTCCTAGGTGTCCTGCTCCAGTAATCTTCCAGGCTGGGAAAATGGGRAAGCTGGATTACAAAGCAAACTGTGGACTTCAGCTGGCCCACAGCTCTGGGCCAGTTTCTTACCAACTGCATCATTATCCTTCAGAAACAGTTCCAGATTCAGGCTACTTTAARCTCTTACTCCTCAAAAATTATGGGATTTGATATTCTCAATGGTTTAAAGACTACCATGAAATTTTGTCACACAGCAGCAATGCAGAAAGGCAAATTGATTTCTAATAAAATGATATCTCTTTTTTGAATTRCTTAACTTCAGCTGTCTTTACATTTACATTTAAGATTGAGTAAAAATTTGGAACGGTTGATTACAGAATTTCACGTGGCTTGAGGGCACATTTCTGTAGAACCATAAAATTTTATATTCATAGAATGATTTGGGTTGGAAGGCACCTTAAATACTACCAAATTCTAATCTTCCAGTCATTGCCAGGACACCCAGACCAGGTTTCTCAAAATCACATCCACATTTAACCAACAGAGATACAAGTGCTTCACTGAATCAGATTGAGGTTACTATGTGGAAACCAKTGAGTTAAGCTCTCTGTTACTATGACCTGTGCAGTGTGAAGGTAGGTTTGAAGACCATACAATAAAACTTTACATTTTAATTTGTCTTTTCAACAAATAAAAATATTTCCTACAAAGATAAGAAAACACTCAAAGATAATTGATATAGATTAAAGAGTGAAATGCTCCAAAAAGAGACAACTTTTATCACTCATATTGATTATTTAATATATTGATGTAGTCTATGAAAACCTCATATTAATTTAATAAGTTAGTTTTATAAACTTTAAATGGAATGAAATTAGCTCTTCATAGGCATCACTTTGGCATATGTATGCCTTTACAGGTATTATTGATACTCCTTTTTAACCCTGAAAAATATTCCATMTATTTAGAGTTATTATTAGCTAGATAGTTATTATTGCTGTGGCATCTAACAGCTCCAGTTCTGATT
The DNA here is from genome assembly GCA_014549065.1 of Cardinalis cardinalis. Taxonomy (NCBI): domain Eukaryota; kingdom Metazoa; phylum Chordata; class Aves; order Passeriformes; family Cardinalidae; genus Cardinalis; species Cardinalis cardinalis. Next base: position 9,228,958 of record JACDOX010000011.1, on the reverse strand, counting down.
AGGACATCCTTACTTATACTGCCATGGAGACAGGGAAAAAAGAAAATTAGTAAAATATTTTCTGAAGAAAAACACTTACAGGTCATATCTGCTGGAAAACTGGCCTCAGTTGATTACCTGTATTATTGAATTTTGGCATTTGTTTACAAGGATTATGGTAAAGATAGTTTTAGCAATGGAAAGGGGAAATATGCTGAGTTTGATTTGCCAAGAGATGATCAGAAATTTTTTTTTCAAGCTTCTCTTTTTGAGGAATTTATTTTTTAAGGATAAAAAATTTCCATTCAATAAAAATCTGAAATATGTTCAAGTTGTTTAAAATTTGGAAGCTATAATTTTTACTTTTTTTGCTATTTCAGCCAATGTGGAAAAACAGATCCAAAGCACCCCTCTTTTTGGATTACAGCCAAAGTTTCCTGTCTCTTTTCTTCATGGTAAATGAATGTCACTGTGGATTCCAAGATATTTGAAATTTTTTCAGAGACGTACTTTGGCATAATTTGCAGACTTTTTTACATACTGCAACAGCAATCTTGATCAAATTTGGGGTTGTTTTTCAAAGAAATATATTCTCTTTGTTAACCTTGTAAAAAAACCCCAACATTTAGGGTTTATGAAAGCTAAAAGAAAAAAGAGCTTTCAACAGGAAAACCCCTGCCAGCCTGAAAATCAATGCCTCGAAGGACAAAGTGTGTCCATCATATGTAGGCCACAGCTGCTTATGACAAAGTGCAATTATAACAGAATGGTTTAGTAGGTTGGAAAAGACCTCCAAGATAATTGAATCCTACCATTAACCCAGCACTGCCAGGTCCGTCACTAGAACATGTCCCTAAGTGCCACACCTTCATTTCTTTTAAGTATCTACAGGGGTGGTGACTCTGCCACTTCCCTGGGCAGCCTGTTCCAGCGCTGACAACCCATTTGGTGAAGAATTTTTTTCTTAATAGCCAAACTACACTTCCCCAGGTGCCATTCAAAACCATTTCTTCTAATGTATTCCTTTTTATCTGGGAGAAGAGACCAACCTCCAGCTGGCTACACCTCCTTTCAGGCAGCTAGAGAGAATGATGAGGTTTCCCTTCAGCCTCCTTTTCTCCAGGCCAAGCAACCCTCAGCTGCTCCTCATCAGAGCTGTGCTCCAGACMCTTCCCCAGCTCTGCTGCCCTTCTCTGCACTCACTCCAGCCCCTCAATGCCTTTCCKGCAGTGAGAGGCCCAAAACTGGACACAGGATTTGAGGTGTGGCCTCACCAGAGCCAAGYACAGGGGGACAATCCCTGCCCWGGTCCTGCTGCCACACTATTGCTGAKCCAGGCCAGGTGCCATTGGCCTCCCTGGGCTCCTGGGCACACCTGGATCGTATCCAGCTGCTGCTGACCAGCACTCCCAACTTCTTTTCTGTTAGGCAGTGGCAGAGTTATAGTTGCTAATAAACCCTCAAGGTGAAGTTGATACTTTGAACTTCTGACCTGGTTTTCAGCATAATGAATTTCATCAGTCTTTAAGGCAGAGAGAAAACTACAAGATCATTGATAGGTATTCATTTAAGTCCTTCATTACATTAGAATTTTAGATCAGTAAAGATTAAGTCTTAAAGGGTGAATGTGTGTGTATTATATGTATATGTTAATATGTTTTATTTTTCTTTCACCCAAATGAAAGCAAAACTCCATTATCTCAGTAAAAGAGTATTCAAATTTAGAAGTTTTCTAGAAGTAAACGTGTAAAATAAGGTTTTCTTCAACTGTATTAGCTAAAAAATTCCAGAGAAAAGATAACAACAACAAAATAAGATATTTTCAGGACTCGTGTGATCTTATTAATTGGATATGATTTTTTTAAAGTAATTCATCATCAAAGATTTCATCCTCTATCCTTTGAAACTGAATGTTAGAGGTGTCTTCAATGGGCACTCCACATTTGGACAAAGTAAAGGTGATGGGTCCACCTGGTAGAACATTCAGATGTCAGTGTAGCTGCTCTTCATGAAGGACATGATGTTATCTGGAACTGAAGCATATGTATTTTCACTGGCATGAATACTTTCAAAAGCAGTAAGAGAAATTGGCCTCACTACTGAAAGCATTTTTGCACATATTTACCACTGAGTTTGGAAGGCATACCAGAGAACTCTATTTCCCAGGTCATGTGCATAAAAGCTTGTTAAGTATGTTAAACTTACACTGGGCAAATGTATCAACAGAAATTTTTTTGAATGAAAACTTCAAATCAAGCCAGAAAACTTTGAAATCAAGCAGTGACATGCAGCTATATATAAAGTCTATATAAAGTTTTGCACAAAGTAAATGCAAATGAAGTGAAAAGGAACAAAAGTAGTAAAGTAACACAGGAAAAATAATCCAGACAGAAGAATATTTAATGAGGATCCAAGTGTTTTAGCCAGGCTAGGATATATGCATGACTTCATTTTAATAAAAAAAGGAATTATGAAATTTTCTATGGCTTTAAACATAATACAGAAATCTGATAAAGCTGAAGAGCTTGCCTCCCATCCTGATCCTCCTAAAGAAAGACTTGTCAGGATCAGTGAACTATGTATGAACCTAAAACCTTGTGGGAAAAGGACAGGGAAAAAAATCAATCTACATTTCTCTTCTGTTCAATGGAACCTTAAAATAATAGACTATATTTCACAACACAGRATTTTTGGAAATTGAACTTTCATTTAGTTAGCAGTCACAAGAAGTACAGATATATACATGATTATATTTGCCAGGAAATCAAAACATTTTGCTTTAATTGTRGCCTGACACGACAAAGGTGGAGGAAGAAATAACTGGCTTAAATCAATGGCACTGCAGTCATGCTTACTAAAATTGTWCTTTAGTTCTCCCAGAATCTTTTGGGTCATGTATTTAGTAAAGACTAGAATAAGTATTCTACGTCAGTCATATTCCAAGGGGCGAAGATATTTAAATGGATTTATTTAAAAACTACAATAATAGTGATTAGGAAATGATCTTTTTTTTTCCAGATGGAAACTGAACCACATTCTTATTCATGTGGTACCTAGGTGATAAAATATATTTGAGCAGAAAAATAATTGATGTGTAATTTTGGGCTTTGGATGCTCATGAGCAAGGCCAACAAGGAGAACCTGCACTCACACAAGGGTTGTCATGAAAGGAAACATKGAGTGCTCATAGTGGGTGACTCTATTAAAAGATACTGAGGCACCCACCTGCTGGCCTGAAGGAGAGTCATGAGCTGAATGTTTTCATCTGGGAGTTAAAATCCGTCACACTCTGAGAGAGTGCCCCAGCTTGTAGAGAGGACAGACTATTRTCCATCACTATTTTTTCRCTTAGGCTCAAATGACACCACAAGKTGTGRGTAGGATCAAGGAAGACTAGAAAGCTCTGGTGAGGCAGGTGGAAAACAGCAGTGCTCAAGTCATCTTCTCATCCATTCTGATTAGAGAAACAGGGARAGCCAGAAGCAGAAGCATAGTGCAGATCAAAATCCACCTCCATTGCTGATGGCATCAAGAAGGTTTTGGCTTTTATGGCAGTGGGTTGTACTTTATGWTTGCAGCTTCCTAGGATGGGGATGAGATTCATCCACCTAAAAAGGGCAAGAGAATCTTTGGCAGCAGGCTGGCCACTTCAGTCAGACGAGCTTTAAGCTGAGGGACTGGATTCTACTTTTCACACCGTCTCCRATAATATCCTCATAGGTCAGCTCGGGAAATGTGGGTTTCATGAATGGGCAGTGAGGTGGATTAAGAACTGCTGAATTGCAGAGCTCAGAGGATCACAATCRGTGGAGTAGAATCCAGTTAAAGGTTTTTAGTCAGTGGCATTCCCCAGGGATCAATACTGGTTCCAGCCTTACTCAACTTTCTTTTCAAYGACCTGGTCTAAGGGATAGAATGTGCCCTCAGAAATATTGCTGATGATGTGAAACTGGAGGGAGTGGTTACACCTGAAGGTAATGCTGCCATTTACTAGGACCTTTATAGGTTGGAGAGTTGGGCAGAGAGAAAGCTGAAGGTCTAAAGGCAAGCATAGGGTCCTGCACTGGGAAGAGTGTGACCAGCAGTTTGAGGGAGGYRATTCTCTCCCTCTTCTTGGCAATAGAGAGGCCAYATCTGCAGTATTGTGTTCTAWTCTCCACAGCTCAAGAAAGACAAGGAACTACTGGAGAGGGTCCAGTGGAGGCCCACAAAGATGATTTGGAGTCTGAAGCATCTCTCCTCTGATGAGGAAGSTGGACCTRTTTAGTGTAGAAAGAGAAGRCTGAGAGGGAATCTCCTTAATGCATACAAATATCTCCAATGTGGCTGCCAAGAGAATTGTGCCAGACTCTTTTTAGTGGTGCCCAGTGATAGGACAATTGGCAATGGCCAGAAACTCAAACACGAGAATTTTCATCTCAGTGTAAGAACTTCTTTATACTGAGGATGGCAGAGCACTGGAACAGGCKGYCCAGAGAGGTCATGGATTCTCCCTTTCTGGAGACATCCAAAATCCACCTGTCCTTGTGAATCATGCTCTAGGTGACCCTGTTGTGTCATGGAGGCTGGRCAAGGTGATTTCCAGAGGTCCCTTACAACACTAACAATTCTGAGATTCTGRGATTCTGTGAAACAAAATAAGAAATAATACATTCAGAGTAATTACCTGAGACAAACTAGTTCTGAAATAAGAAGCTCAATCGAACCATTTCTCCTCAAAAGGAATTGATGAGAAATTCCAAGGAGAGATGAGCAAGGTTTGTGGATGGAACCTACTAATCCAGAGGCACACAGATTTTTCAAAAATTCATTGATGGTTCATTTCAAAAACAGAATAAAACCAAATTTTTATGATTTATGTATTTTTATGTACAGAGTATTATTTTTAACAAATGTATAAGCTTTTKTCAATAAAACAAAAGTCTAATTCTTTAGTCCCAGGATGACAAGGAAAGACGTGTGCCTGTGATTTTTCCCCTATGCCTGTTATTGGGGAGGAAGCTTTAGGCTCAATACTCTGGCATTTTTGTACAACCAAACTACTGTGAAAGAGAAAAGAAGATTCTGGYTGTGAGAGAAAGACACTGTCAAATTTTATTGCAGCAGTTTAAGACGTTATGAATGCTGAAATTCTGTCTTGCCTTTCTGAAAGAGGTCAGTGCCCTTGCTCTGCATTCAAAGGACCAAGTGTCAGCTGGTCCCCACATCCTACAATGTGGGGTCCCCACATCCTACAATGGTCCCATACAATGTCCATCAGCAGCTGGATCTAAGTCAAGATCTGCACTGATGGATCTGTGTTCATTTTTATTGACTGCTGCAGGGAAAGTGTAACAAAGCACCACCCAAAATGTTTGCAAAAGGAATTGTAAGTGTTCATCTGTGAAAATCATCATGGCAAAATTAAGAAATGGAGCCACGTTGTTGAGTTTCACTAAAGTTTAAATCTTTGAGAGGTACATCRTGCTTTATATTCAGACAGGAACAAAAAGTTGACTTAGTTTATGGAGTTATTGCTGGGACTTCATGTAAAATGAAAGGTTTGTCTCTTTCAGAAATCSTTGTTTTACTCCATTTGTCAGTGTTCTATTGAGGTTACAAAACACTACTTCATTAGTTTAATGTTAGGAGTTTCAAAAATTTCCAGCATATTTCRTTGCAATCTACAGAAGATAGAGACAATCTCTTTTTTGTTAACTGTAAAATATATCAGCAGAGACTTCCAGGAATGTGGATTTGTTTTAGTGAGAGTATTATTTTACTTTGAATTGTAGGAGAAAAATCAAGTTTATAATAGCAAAATGCGCTTGTAGAAGGATGCATTGCAGGGTCCCCACTGYCTATCAATATTAAATTAAAGCAATTTCTAGAGTGTGTTAACCAATATAGGTAATTAGGAATTAAAGTGATAGATACTGTAAAAATGTGCAGTTAAAAACAAAAAACAAAAAAAAACYGCCCAAAAGTACAAACCCAACCAAATAATAAAACAAAAGACAAACTAATGTCCAGAAAATTTAAATCACTCCAAATAGTATCCAGATTGTATAATGCCCTCAGATTGAAAGCTTACTGAAGAAAAACTTTCAGTCGCTTGAAATTTTATAGCAAAAATTAAGTTTCACTGAAAAATGCAAAATTCTGACACACTAAATAYTTTGCTTAAAATAAATTACCTTGGGTTCATCAAGTTTTGCTGCTCAGCAGGCAGCAGATAAAGATCTGGAGCCCTAGTGGGCTGTCACCTGCCACTCTGCTTATCTGGTCAGCTGGCAAGGAGGCTCCTGGAGGGCCCTGGAAGCACAGACTGATCAGTCAGGAATCCCCAACAATTGATGCTGCTCCACACACTCGGCCCATTCATTTTTAGCAGGTGACAGCTTAGGGCCTTTTTTATAGGTTCTCTTGTATTGCACTGGCRGAGTTACATTAGTCTGATTTCTGGTGAGTACATATCAAGTGAATTTAAAACTCTTGCAGAAGAGAGCGGGGAGTTTTTATTAATCTTTTTTTTTTT
>JACDOX010000011.1:9162109-9222293 GCA_014549065.1 Cardinalis cardinalis | reverse complement strand
TCTCCTCTCTCCCTTGTTTTCTTTTTCTAAGTCAAAAGCTTAATTTATGTAGCTATGGTGCATATTACAATAATTACTTCTTCCTACTAAGGAGGGAAAATATTGTATTTCTTTGTCAGTGCAGAGTCAGTTCAAATTTCAATCTGCTGGTTTGTGATATTCAGATCAGTGTTGCATCTTCAGGGAAGATATTTTGGTGCAAAGCTTTTTATTTATCCCTTTCCAAAGGCAGAATCATAAGCCAATTTTCCTTCTGTCTAGTTTCATTAAATTACCTGATTTGAAAACAGCACTAGTGAAGTACCTAAACATCYTGCCTTCTCTCAGGGAATTAGCATTTTCCTTTGATGTGGTTCAAAGTGGGAAACCACATTAATGTGGGATCCAGCCAATTTCTGCTATTGCATTGAGATCAGCTGCAAAAAAGTGCTTTGTACTGGCCTCTCCGGCCAAATGTTAGCTTGGCATATCTTATAAAAGAGAAGGAGGTTTAGGTACAGCTTCAGAAAAATTCTGTCCTGAGGTCTGATACCCCAAAACAGTTTCTAAGGTCATAATTAATTGAATTTTGTTTGATGTGATAAAACACAGGGCAAGAAGCAAACCTTGACCCRTATCTTTGATATTTAATAACAGAAGAATGATTAAAGAGAGGGATGGAGTCCTAAGGGCTTCACAGGCYCATTGGTCCTGCCAAAGGCTCCTTACACCACCTGGTCTATCCTGTGGACAGCCAGGATACTATGGCAGGGAGTAAAGCTCATCATCAGAGGCAGAACACTTTCTCCATGTATTCCTGTATACAAGAACCCTATTRCTAATGGAAGTCAAAAAGCAGGTGCAAAAGCTGTTTATTAAGCCAAATAATATTAAAAAAAAACCCTGTCTAATGTTCTAGAATGTAATCACAGATCACAATATAAATGCTTTTTGTCACAGTGTATTTGGGATAAAATAACTTTTCATATTTAGAGGCTGTTCTGATCTACAAAAATGAAGACTGAAGAAAACTGAAGACCCGTGTACACCACTTACAGCACTTTTTATTGTGACCATTCTCCCCTAGAAGCCAGTTAAACTCTTTATGAGCAGAAAACCTCAATGTCTAAGTGAATTAGAAAGGACCCATAAGTGAAGTGCCTCACTGCATCAGGCAGCAGTTAGAATGGGAAGGGTTTACCTACAGTAGCAACACTATAACTTCCTTTCTCATCATCTGGCTTGTGGAGGGGGAAAAGTGCCATGTAAAGAAGTTGTGAGCAGCTGTGGGTGTCACACCCAATGGCCAGGACAGGTGCCCAGGCTCCAGGACTTCTCCTGTGTCATTTTCCCAAAGTATGCCTGGAAGGTGGTGCCTGGAGCATTCATTCCTGCTCTTTGACAGGGACCGTGCTTGCTGAGCAAACGCTGTGGGGATGAAGGACCAACCTTCAGTTGTAGAATGACTTCACAACACAAGGACAAAATCCAGAAGTTTTTACCAAAATCCATCTCTGGTTAGAGGACCTGCTCATATTTTCCRGAATTCCTCCGTACAAATTCTCTGCTTATATTTGCCAGTTATTTCAAAAGAGAAAAATAAAAGAAAAAAAAAAAGAGAAGTGAAGCAGTGCTGTTTGCTCTAGGGCACTTGTTGCTATAAAACAAATAACCTTTCTTCAAAATCTGTAACAATAAACAGTAGTCTCACAATAAACAGTAACTAAATATTTCACTATCCTTGAAGTTCTATTGTTTCATTTATAAGAAGCCCTGGGTGTCTTTTCTCTCAAGAAGAGATGTTGGTGTTACATTTTGTAACTTCTAGCAATCAAGTAAATCCATATAAAAAATAAAAACTATATTTCATCCAAACCTTCCTCCAATGTACCATTAGGACTAGCAGAATATTACTTTGCATTTAACATAGTATTATCTTTGCCGTACAAGTCAAAGGTTCAAATTTTGTGCCTAATCATCAAATAATTAGAAGGATAGTATTCCAATTAAAACATTTCATTTGTTGTGCAATCAACCCTATTTGTGAAGAGAGAATATGTGTATATGTACTAACTACTTTTTGTTTTCAGTGATGATTTTTTAAGAATGCTTGAATGTGAACAATGATCATTAGATATCAGAAAGCTATTATCTAGCTTAAAATCAGGCCACAAAGGCCTGATAGCTGGGAAGAAATTATTCATTTTTGTTATTGATTTTAAATATGTACCTCATTTAAATACATATCTAGTCTAAACCAAAGGGGGAAAAATAAAAAAAGTTAGGGCACGTTTTACAGTAAAGTAAGTTAAGACATGGTTTAAAGCCTTCTCTGGGATTTTTTCCCCTTAATTAAATGCATTTACTATTGTCAGCTTTCCCCAAATTCTCATATTCCTATCAATCACCAGCCTGAAGTTGTTCTGAAAGCAATTGAAAAGACTTCTTGTTTCAGTAGCTAATTACACTGTGAATACTTCCCTAGGGGAGGTCTAAGGCCCAATAATAGGAGTAACTTTTATGAAAACAAGCCCAGTGATTTTGCCTGCTGAGAGCTACRTTGAAAGGCTTTGCCAAGGAGATAGATTGGATTCCCAGTGCTGTTGAAAAAACAATCAGTTTGTAGRCTCCAATGTACCAGAACAACTGAAATACCAAATAGGCACATCCTAATTAATTAAATYTAATGATACTGTCAAATGATAGGATTTTCTACAACACAAAGAACTTGTTATAAATAAACAAAATTTAAAGTTCCTGCTGAAAGACAATGCATCAATATGGTATCTTATGATATTTTCCCTACATTTTCTTTACTGAAGAGGAGCTGTGATCCATTTCTAAGCAGATCTACTGAACAGCTTTTGCTTCCCAGAAATCCTCAAACTGGAAAATGAATTATCAGTGTTTTTTGGCAGATACTCAGTTGGCSTCTTTCATCCATATTTTTGCTGTCATTTCATATTACTCCAGTTTTTCTATGTGTTGTTTACCTCAAGATATTTTCATCATACTAATGTCACTAGTTTTCAATCACGCATGTAAATCCTTTTGTAAAAGATATCTGCCACAAAGCACTTCCAYACATCTCTCCATATGAACCAGTTCTGGCCTTCTTTACATAAATGAATTTACATCTTTCTTGGAATGATCATAACTTGAAGCAAATCTACTGACCGTAAACGGCTGAAACCAAGGACAAGCCATTGCTGGAGCAGCCTGGTCTCCCAGCTGGTGTGAACTGGTGTATTTCCATYCAACTGAAAGGATGCAGATTAGCCCAGCTTCATTGATTTTGCTGAAATTATGCCATTTAACAACAGCTGAGACATGAAGCCAAATGAGAATATGATATAACTTAGAGTCTTTGTGGTTCCTCCTTAGTGAAACTGTTGTAGTTGCTCTTTGCATCAAAACTTTCTTTAAACCCCTCCTATTTCCATTAGTTTTATTTTATATATTCATATATTTTCTTCATGTTTAGGGGCATTGCTATTTCCAAATGGCTTATTCTGGTTATCATATATTAAAATATGTTAGCTATCACACCTGACAAGAAATATGCTACTGAAAACTCTCAAAAACTGAAGCAAAAACTCTTTTTAAGGACAAAGAAACAAAACAAAAATTWAAAAAACCCAACAAAAGAAACAACAAAACAAACACCAGAAATCWACAAGAAAACTAATACAACATGAGAAGTCTCCTTACAAGGGCGACATGTAGATTCCAGTTATTGCAGTAACTTCAGCTTCAAACTATTTATGATTCTAACCAAGTCAGAACCTACTCAGGTACGCTGACTTCCTAGTTACAGCCACGCTGGCTTTTCAGGACTGCCACACACATGATGATAGAAAACATCATGAAAAATTAGGAAGTGTCTTTCTACTCATTATTTCACATCTGAATCTTGTGATGTAATGGTAGATAGAAACATGAGGAATTTTATTTCCATGTTACCATACAAAGCCTTTATGTCAGTGTAACTTAGGCTCATTCTTGATGCATTTAGATGGGGAAAGGCAGATACCCTATAAAACATAAAACTTACARCTTCAGATTTTTTATTGTAGTGCATACTTAGACTCATTTTTGCTTACAGAACTCACCTGAGTTTGATAAAACCTTTTGATTTTCCACTCATATCAACTACAATTTGTTTTGTGGAGGACATCATAAATCTTAAATGAAATGTAGTTGAGTCTTCAGTTACGAAAATTTCCCATAGGATTTTTCAGCATACAATTATTATGTATTCTATTTAATTAAACACCTAAATTATTTGATACTTTATGGACATTTCACATTTGTTTGCAGAAAGCATTAATTACAGGTTAAGTAAAAACAATGAAGGAGAAAGAAACTAACATTAGGGTATGACATTCAGAGGACATGTAATTAATWCTGAGTACAAATTTGTGATCTATGTATGGCCTTGGAGGAGGTACATTATTTAATTTCTTTCAAAGCTCTGTAATACATTACAAGGTATTTAGRTAATAGCAAGGCAGTCAGAATTAAATAGGAAACATGAAAATGGATCCAGAAAACATACTTGCAATATAACACAGTCCTTTTAAATAAGCTGGGATGTGAAGGAAGAATACTCAAGTTAGCACCTTTCTAGCTTATGTCTGCAGAGTGTGTTCAGTTCACATTTTACTAAGAATCAATTATAAGGACTGAAATACATAAAAAATGCCAAAAGCGCTTGGGTCTTGCAATATGCAGCCAAAAAAATCAGGCACCTTGACTGTTCTATGGGTTTTATATTTTGTTTGATTTAATATGAAAAAGCACAAAYATACAAAGCAGCAATGAAAAAGCTTCCCTAATCACTCTGTTGCAGCTCCCCAAGACAAGACTGCATGTATCTTGCTTTAGTAAGCTTCCTGAGTGAGGTTTTTGAGCAAATAAGTTCCTGTTGCCTGAGGTACAGCATAGAGGTAGAAAATAATGAGATACTCCCAGAATAGCTAAAGGGTAAAGGTCTGTTACTGGAGGAATGTGTACCCAAATGGTCAGCAATGGTAATGAGGTGCACAGGTGAACGAGGGTGTAATCAGAGAGACTGGAGCTGGATGCTTGCCCTTGCAGCATGCTGAGCCCACATCTAAAGACAACCTCAGCACACAACAGCTACCAGAGGGTAACCCTGCTGCCTCTGTTTCTACATTGCATGAAAGAAAACACAGCCTTGTGAACTGATCAGAGAAGCATTAAAACAAAACTTCGGCAAAAGACTCAAAGGTAAAGTGAACCTGATAASAGTAACAGATAAGTAAAAGATGGAAGACTTCTATGAATATACCAATATGTAATGKATTTCCAGCATACCTGTAGAACAGCTATCTCTCTGTAGAGCTGTTCACCAGCTGTCGCCCAATARGAAGCAATACCTTCAGCTGATTCCCCGCACTCATAAATGTAGTGACCAAAGGTTACAATCAGGGAAGGTGTGTTGTGCTCTTCATTCAGTGCCAGTTTGTGACACCAAGGTAAACTGGTAATGCCAGTTTGTGACACTAGGGTAATCTCATCTATCTCAGCCATACTTTTATTACCTAGAAATTAGAAAAAAATACTTCCYCTTGAGCATTTAGAAGCATACTTAMACTCATTATTTAAGTGCTGAATATCAACACTGTGATCCACACCAAACCCATGTGCAAAGATTTCTACTTTCAAGGTACAAATGTAATGCGATTCAACTACAGCACATTGCTTCCAGATGTAAATTTTAAAAGCCTAGAAGAGGAAGAAAGTGATAAAAGTCTAAAGAAGAGATAAAAATAAGCTTGGTACCTTCCTGGAGGTGAATTCCTGGARGTGATAGAAAACAGAATCTCCACCTTCCTCTTTCAGCAGAATATGACACATTTGACATCTGTGAAAGCTCTCTCAAGAGCTTTGAAAGAGGTTGTGCTACTGCCAGTATTAGGCAGATACTGTGTTGTAAATCTGACACAGACTCCAGCTGAGTCACTTGCAATATTAAGCCCAAGGTAATATATCACTCACTTTCCACAACAGCCAGTGCTGATCTGTGCTTAGGCAGTCCTGTAGGAAACACAATAAAAAATCATGGAAATTGCAGCAGCTGCATGCTGTTCTTGTTAGGAAGGTATACAAATAAGACTGCTTGATACAGAAGATTAAGAAAGGCATTTTAATAATGAGTACATGTTTTGCCTCTTGAAGATATTTACATTTTCTTCATTTTTATTTAAGTTCATGGTGAATCTTTAGTCAATTTTTAAAATAAGCAGCTGCCTGAYTGCAATTTGGTTTTGAAAAAATATCTTCTATTTTTATTTAAAAGGAATTTTTTTAAAAAGCAGTCTGTCTGAGCAAATCAGAATTTTTTACCTTTTGCCTGGTAAAGAACTGCTGATATCAGTTACAGATATCACTGAAACAGGAACCATAGGTCAACTCTTCTTTCTCTTGATTTTGAGAATTCAAATTGTCTTTTGTTGGCCAATAATTACCATACATGTGCTTATTTGTAGTTTTAACTCTTCTTTCTCTTTCCAAATGGTACTGTCTTAGTACTTATAATCCATTCTCTGAGATGGGGAGAAAGAATTGGTGTATGGGATCTTCTGCTGAGCAGGAAGGAAAAGGCAACTTTCTCAGTGCTCTTGACCACCCTTACATCTATGGTATAGATCATTCTATCCTTATGTCATTCATTTTTCTTTGACAGTAACAAAACATTTAATTCATTATTTCTAGTTCACAAATATGCTTGATGTGGATTACACCAGGAAAGCTGTGAAGGGAAGAGAATAAAGAAAATACTTGCTGTTTTAAAGAAAAATCCTTCAACACAGATAACGTTTTTTAAAAAAATTAATTCACCAAAATATCAACTAGGAATGTGTATTTTAATAGCATGAAGAAAACAAAATTACAGCAACATCATTCTTTTTGTTTTTCACAATTATCCTTGTGGCAATTCTAATTAAAATGGATGTTATTGAGTAGAAATAGCAAGTACATTTATCATTCTCTTGAAAACAAAAATAAGCCATTCTCTTCATGGTTTGAAATTTTCCTGGTTTGTTTTTTTTTAAGAACATCTGAAAATAAATCAGCAAAGACCAAAAAATTATTAGGACATAGTTCTATGCTTCCAATTTTATTCAAAACAATGGACAGAATAGAGAGATGAGGTAAAAAATAAGTCTGCTTTCCAAGCACAGATTTCTTTACAGAGGACTGTGCTTTTACCACAGGCAGAAAGCCTCTACAATTCAAAATACATTTGCTCACCTTTCAAAACCATCTTTTATTCAGGTGATTTTCTGCTAGAGATGAATGGAAAGAGTTTTGATAGAGCTTTAATCAACTTAAGCCAAGACATATTCTTCTTACTTTACTTTYCATGCTCTCAGAAGCAGCTTCTCTTGGCTACATCACAAAACAGAGGCTTTGGCAGAACAAAGATTCTCTAAAGATCAACTGGCACCTGCAGTCTGAGTTTACTCACCTGAGACACATGTGTGAAATTAGTTCTCCAGCACAGTGTGCTYACAGCTTGTATGAGAAGAAGATGGCAATTTTAAATGCATGCAGTACCAAATTTGAATTAAAAGAAAAAAAAGATATAGCCTTATACAGTCAATATAGTTAATAGTTTCATTGAATATCTTTTGCACTCTATTTATAAGGCAATGACCAGTAATTCGTTTAAAGCATACATTATGCTAGCTTTCTGGATTTTTACTTGAAAAACAGTTTAGTCTAAATATTAATTCTTTTCTYTTTCCCTCTACAGTGGTAAGAAGTTAAATTCTATGTTGCAACACTGATGCTTACTATCATTTAGCTTCATGCAAAAATTGATTGAAATAACACTGTGCAAAGATGTGCAATGCTGATAGAGGGGCCAAAATCTTAGTCCAAAGTTCAGACATGAAGTCTGTAAGTCAAAGTCCATCATCTAGAGAGTATAATAACTTTGCAAATATATTACTTCCTCATTGTTTTACTTTKTTACATCTTAGTTTGGTTTGTTTTCGTGGGTTTTTGGTGGATTTCATCTGGATTCTGAGTTTCTACCATGTGTTCTTCCCATTTCTGTTAGAATGAGGATGCTCTCGGGCTCAGAAGCTTGGATCTACCATGTGTTCTTCCCATTTCTGTTAGAATGAGGATGCTCTCGGGCTCAGAAGCTTGGATCCAGATATGCCAGTGTTCAAAGTCATACTGCAGTTTTTGCTTATCTGATAATATGAGGCAGTAGCAAAKTTATACTCTGAATCTTTATTTTATGGTTTTTTTCCATATGTGATTTTACTTCAAAAAGGAAAAGAATACACCAATTTTTAACTTTTGTTTAGACTTTTGCATGTGTAATACTTTTAAATAGAAGTGTTTCCTGTGAGAAATGATTGACTTTTTCAGGAGAGCTCTATAAGTATTTGGCCTCAAAATCCAATATTCTTGAAAGAACTCTGACGGTATTAAATGAAAAAATCCTTTCAAAGGAAGAAGGATTTAAGTGTAAAAAAATCCAAAACAGAAAAAATTGTAAATAGAAAAATAATTTTAAGCTACATTAATATAAAGAAGCACAGGCAAATATGGAACAAACAAGCAGTAAATGGCAAACTTCCTATAATGCTGTTTTGCAGTTCATGAGTGATGTGGAAAGGTGATTTTTTTTACTTAAAGTAGCACAGCTGATTAGTTACATTAASTGTAGTGGGCTAGCAGAGAAACTATTACTGTAATAATAGAACAAAAAAGGAGTAAGTTGGAGTGTGTGATCGCAGCAAAGCAGGTCCTGGCACARTGGTTGACAATGAAAGCAATGGAGAGCAATGCAGTAAAAAAGGAGGAGGACTCAGTTGGCCTGCCTGCTTCCTGCACGTGAGCATATCAACTGGAAATTAATGCACATAGTCCGTGAAAAAGTCAAAGAGACTGAAAACAATATTGTCAAATGGAAGTGAATTAAAGAAATATTAAGAAAAACCACAGGTCCTTTGTTAAAAGAATAATTTTTCTGTGAATAGAACTGAAGATTCTGAGACTGTCTCTACTGTCCTGGTCCTGTCCAGAGYGCAGGCAGTAAACACTTGGGTATAGCAGTGCATTTTCTTCCACATGCCCTCTAAGGAAAAAAAAAGTTTCATTTCATTCCTGTGATCAGGACAAAATAGAATGCTCCATAAGGCAGACCTATCCCGTAGGAGCACCCCACCCATATAGGTGCAACTTTCTGTTAACATCAGTTTTCCATTTCCTAGGCAGTTTCTACCTTGGCGTATCTCTTGACAGGCTTTTATAGCTATCTAAACCTTGGGGTTAAATTCTATGGGGTACTTGYATGGTCCAACCTTTGGTGAATGATTTGCC
Organism: Cardinalis cardinalis; assembly: GCA_014549065.1. NCBI lineage: Eukaryota > Metazoa > Chordata > Aves > Passeriformes > Cardinalidae > Cardinalis > Cardinalis cardinalis. The sequence continues at coordinate 9,212,942 of JACDOX010000011.1, read as the reverse complement.
TTGATAACCTGGTGAAATGAAAATTTGAGAAGTATTATGTATATCTGGAATGAATGCTCAAAAATTTCAAAATCCATTTGCCTAAATTGATCTTGTAAAGTGAAGGAYAACCATCAGCAGGATTAAAAAGCAATCAGAGAACTACGAAGCTTTTGATATAAAGCAAGAGTTAGCCTGATAAGACATATAAAAACAACATGAAAATTCCTATCAGGAGGAAGAGACTCTAAAGTGGAAACATCAGGAGTGAAACCTGATTTGGCACTTCACAGGACTCTTTGTGCCACAACAGATACTGCCCAGCCCAGACAGAGCAGCCTGAGTGGCCTCCCCCTCCCTGGCCCTGGGGAGTGGCTGCTCCCTGTGGGAAGGGACATTTATGGGCACAGGGAGCTCCCACATCTCCAATGGTGTGACAGCAGGACAGACAGACAGCAGGTGTGACACTGCTGGGACACTGGGRTGTGACTGCCACCCCACACACTCTGCTAGAGGAGCTCTGCCTGTAACCCTATGCACATCTCTGCATTTGCTCATGTGTAATCACAATTTAGTGTGACTAGAGCCTCTGGAGATAAATTTGTGACAAGAKAAAAGCATCTATAAAATTCTACAGGTTTAACATCCTGTGTCCACTACTGCAGCTATTCTGTTTTATTACCAGCATTGATTCTGTATGTACAGTTTGCTGATTGCTGGGTAACTGTGTGTTTATGTGTCAGGAAATTGTTTCAATCCCAATCTTGTTTAAATTATTTTTACTTTGACAAATTCCAACTGAGAACTCATTTAGTGACATCATAAAGGTTCATTAGTGAGAAAAAAACATTATTTGTTAACTAAAAACTCGATACTAAAAAAAGTGATGTTTGTTTTATGAACTATTTTGTTAAAAAAAAAGTTCAAAGAATATAATGAAAGAAAACTGGTCAAGCAAATGAAGAAGGATATCATCATAATTTATCACTTTTCACTGTAGTCTTTCCTATTGACTGCAGTAATTGTTTCTGTAGTGCAACTGAGAAAACTAAACAGCATGAAATCATTATTCAGCACACTGTTCACTGATATGAGTTTCTCTGCATGTTGGTAACCTGAAAYACCCGGGCTTGCCTCTAGCTCTGTTAGGGATGAAGATCTCGGTAATCATATTTACATGAAGGTCTACTTCTTCCTTATATGTATCTAGAGAGAAAATTTTAAAACAACTTCAATATTTTTTATTGAGTTTATAAATAGAGAATCTGCATTTTGACTACATTTTTCATGATATCTTTAAATKATTAAAGTTAAGAACAATTGCCCATTGTTCCTGATAGCTCATGATCACCACTTCAACATTTATTTCTTTCTTTCCCTCAGTTTGATGATGCTTTAATAAATCTCCTGGATGCTTTCATTAGACAGGATGCAGGTTGCACTTAAATAAAACAAGATGACAATATTATTAATAAATTAAATTTATCATTATTAATTAAATTAATATTATCAAAAGAATATCTGATAAAGKAGGAGAAAATAGTCAGAAGAAATTTGGAGATATTCAAGTTGGCAATATTTGATTAAATTCTCCTAGGAGCACTAAAGGRACAAGCTGATGCAGTGTCTGAACTGTTAGTGATTACTAGAGTTCTTGGAATAGAAGGAAGGTCTCAGGGSGCTGGTGGAATAAAAACCCAAAACTTACTTACATAAAGAAAGGCAGAAAAGTAGAGTAAGCAGAGTTACAGAGCAGTGGGTCTGATTTTGTTTTCAGAAAAAAAATTCCGGTAAGTTATGAAATAAATTATAAGTTTGTAGAGAAACTTACAGCAGCGAGAAAAAGAGCYCAAATTGATATATTTAGACTGAATGGTAAAAAACCATTTGATTTCTTTGTTTGACAGGATAACAGTGCTGTTGGGTAAGGAATAATCAGTAGATGGCTTAAACCCATACTTCAGAAATGCTGTTGATGTTTGCATGGCAACCTCTTGAATATCTGCCAGAGTAGGTACGTGACTAGGTGAAAAATTGCACTCCAAAGATTATCTGCATGTAGTTTTCAATCAATGTGGAGAAAATAAAATTTGAAAAATTTAGTGAAAGATCAATCTCTACATATTTTTGCTACTGGCCAGTTGACTGAATAGACAATACCTGTATTGCATCTGCTGTGGTTAATGAGTTCCAAGCACTCTGTATGGAAGAATTCAAATCTGAATCTTCTTAACYATTTGGAAAAAGCATGCAAAATTAACAGTGTGAAGTTTAGTGAACAYTAATACAAAGAACTGCACTGTGGGAGGTTTTAGTTGAAATGAGAAAGATTGTGTTGGACTTAGAACAGACAAAATGTACAAGACAATACAAGAAGGAAAATCTTAATCTGGAGTGCAATCAGCAGAATAATGGATGAGGAGCATAGAAAGTGAATGTATATCTTAGTCCTACTTAAGACTTCTCATAGTGTACTGCATCTGCTTCAGGTAACAGATTTTAGAAATGCAACTAATGGAAGTCCACAGAAAAGAAAAAAAAAAACAAATGAAAATGTTCAAACAATAAGACTTCTTATTTTGAAAGGTTGAATAAATGTATTTTATTTTTTTAAAAAGGAAAAAGGCATAGGGACAGTGCTAATGGTCTTCCAGCATATAAAATATGATTAAAAAGACAATGATGCTGAGTTATTTAGTGACCACAGGATTTATCTATTCAGGGAAGGACAAGAAAATAATCTGGCTTTCAAAATAGAGGAATTAAATTAGATATTAGGAAAACTATGGGGTTTTTTAGTGCAACAGGTGGCAAAACAATGAAGAAGGAAACCTAAAGGATATCTCTAAAYTTGGAAGTTTTGGGTAAGTCTGGCAAACCTCTATCAGTCACTGCCCAAAKATTACCAAATACCACTGCTCTGAAACAAAAAACTAAAACATCCTTTGATGTCTTGGTGTTCTTTTTTATGCCTGATGCTGCCATTTTCTTATTGAKATCTTGAAAAATTCCAAGTGGTTTAGAGTAACCACAGGATTTATTTTATTTATTCTTCAAATCTTGTACATATTAGTCATCACAAGTCTATTTGAGATAATAGTACTTTACTCAACATSAACATCATTGGTTGCATTCCAATTATGTTTTTATTCTCTAGAGAAAGTTTCACAAAGACATGAACTTTGAGGTCACTTTCAGTAATAAATAKAAAACCAGTTGTTGATTAAATTATCTATCCTGCGGAGCATAGTACTTTAGTAGTGTCTGATTTGTTTGGTTTGTGTGTCAGTCTGCATTTTTTATCTGTATCACTTATTTTTCTGGAGAAGTAAGCCTAAGATTTAATTGCTGGGGATCATTTTTTTACTTGTAGATGAAATTATGTTTCCTTTTTTTACTTTTAGAAAAATGTACACAAAATGATAAATCTAAAATTTTTCAGATCCTTCTCAGTCTGAAACTACTGCTGTATTGAACTTCACCACAAATGTCTACAACAATTTAAACTAAAAAAACCAATATAGGCATACATCTTTTTTTTTTAATTGAATTCCTGCTGTGTGTCTATATATACACAGTAATTTTTAGTAATTAAAAATCAAAATATGAAGATGATTCATCAAAGTTTACATATAAGGCAGTGGAGAATAAATTCTATATGTCAGTGAATAATAAATTATRTATGCATCTATAATAATACTTTATTCAGTTTTGCTTAACAGTGTGTTAATACTGTAGTTCTTCCAGAGGAATATAATTGATGAGCRCTGCACATTTACAAAACTTCAAATTTTCCCCTGTAATTGTGAAAAAGTAAAGAGACAATGTATTTATTGAGTTGCAAATCCAAATTTCATTAGTTTGTAAAACTGTTTCTCAGAAAGTCAAAATTAAGCAGAGCAACTGCAGAGTGCACATCTGATTTATTAAGGTGCACTGACACATCCCTAAGCCCTGGCCTGAGGTTTAGCCAAGTGAACGGACCATGAGAAACTGGGATGTAGGAGCAAACTTCAATGGTTGTGTCTGTAAGAAATGGTTGCATTTTTCTGGTGGTTAAGGAAGGGTGAGGCAATAGACAGGCAAATCCCACAGGCAATTAATTGGGAGAATTGGAGACCTCCTGGGGAGTCCAATCTCCCAATGCCATATGGGAGATTACACAGCCTTGGTGAGCTGGCCTGAGCTGTGTCGCTCGCAGTGCACAGGGCTGGAATGCCARAGGTAACTATACCAGAAGTGGCAATTTTAGCTATAGATACAGCAAAACTGTGACTAATTTAGAAAGGCCTTTGTACCAGGGAGCAGACAAGGGTGAAGAAAGGAAATTATCAATGTGAATGGAGGAAAAATAAGAATGGGAAGTRGAGAGGAAAGAGGATAAAGAGGTCCAGATGAGCAAGAGAAAATGCAGATCAATGCATTTGCCTATTTGAGGCACCAGACCACTGTAGGCTGTCTTGTTTTCTTAGTAAAGATCACTCCTAGCAACTTTCTGTGTAAACTGCTGTGACCTCTCTCGGATCTCTGTGTGCATTTACACGTGTTTATGTATAATTTTTACTATCAAATGATGAGCTGGACTAGCCAGTAAGAGGAACCACTTAATAAAAAAAAGGCCTGAGTCAATGACTGGGTAAAGGGATGGGGATCTGCATAGGGATATGAAAAGAAATAGAGTATGTGGTAATATTCCAGGTGTTTGAGAATGTGGCTGTGTCAGTGAACCAAAAGATTTAGGGCATGTGTATCCTTCACTGTGTGACCGTAAACTCTGATCAGCAGAGAGGAGGAACAGATCTGTGCTGTCTGTGCTGGCCCCCTCCATGCAGTGCCAGTGAAGACGCTGCTCTCTGCTTATGCTGGTTTCTGTGGCTGCCCATGCTTACGCCATGAGTGGGTGGGTGATGAACACCTGCCAGGAATACTTGCCACTGTTGGCTGGACCTGGGAGCCGTGGTTATATCACTCTGGGTCTGAGTGAACCATGGGGTCTGAGATAAATCTGACTCTACTGGAAAAGGAAGGAAAATTTTCCTTTGTCCCAAAGCCCACATATTTGGCTCCACATAATGGAGAYTGTATGAAGGATTCAGGAAGCATGCTTCCAATAGTAATCCTGGTCTGCTGTGGACTCAGGGAAGAGAAGGAACCCACCTCACYACACCCTTCTTTCAGGGAGCTGTGGAAGTAATAATGTCTCACCTGAGCCTTCTACTCTCCAGGCTAAACAACTCCAGTTCTCCCATCTACTCTCCATAAACCTTGTTCTCTAGACCTTTCACCAGCTTCATTGCTTTTCTTTGGATGCTGCTGGAATCTATAAAAATCAGAAAGTTTTAAGAAAGCAAGCTTTAAGCAGAAGTTATGGGAACAGATGCTAAAGCAGCGAAGAAAGTTTTCTAAGTTAGTGCAGACGTGAGAAATAGAACAATAAGCCTATGTTAGTTYGCCTTCTAAGTTGCAACAAGTTTATTTAATGTATACTTTAGAAGGTTAAATATGAATAGAGCTCTGTGCTTAGGCTTTTATGAACAAGCTATTGTKTTGAGAATAAGCCCTTATTGTTTTAACCAGAATTACGTATGCTTTAAGATTATTAGATAGAACTATTGTCAATGTGCTTTTCCTCTATGTGATTGGCTGAAACCTACTCTGAGACTGTTTTATGCTATGTTGTAATGTTAAGTTTCTTTGGCATTCTGTTGAAGCAGTGAGATAGTCACATCTTTTTGTCTCCATTGTCAAAACAATGTTATGAGACTGATGTGAAAAATAAACCACTCAAGGAACTGATCCAGTTGCCCCGTCCCGTTCGTGCTGTATATAAACTGTCAGCATTTAATAGTTTTTAAATGCCATACTAGCAGATGCACTCACCTCACCACCAGAACTCACACAATGGTATCCCACAGCAATATTGCCTGTATTACAATAATCCCTAAAGGGCATTGGAAATACACCTTCTCTGCAGCTTAAACTAAAACGGATGGGTTACATCTACAAGGATGTTTAGCTYGAGATTTTTTCAGAACATACCCATTTCAGGCTGCAGCCTGCTGCTTTCCCTCACCTTGCAATAGATGTACTTACTGACACCTGGTGCAACTTATATTGCTTTTACAGTCCCTCAGAATTCTTATCCTTCTGTCATSAGGTGAAGAAAGGATAATGCTGCAATGGACATAGGCAAAACAATTCTCAAAGTAAAAGTGTTTGCTTATTCATGTGACAGTTCTAAATACCATTTATAGAGCTATAAATGACAAATGTAAGGGATTGAGGAACTTGTGTTTCCTTCTCTTAACAGCAACAAATCTTTTGMAAACTTCCTGGAAAAGAATGAAGGATGGAAGCCATAAGCAAAAAAAGTCCAATAATCCTCTTCTGGATTGTCTTGGGTGTTCTGGCACCTGATAATGATCAAAAATCATGCATGACTAACTCTAGACATCCAGATAAACAAGTTTGGAGTAGAATTTAAGACAGCTTTAATCAGTTCTATTGCCAAACCTTGATTAAAATATGCCTTCAGTAAAAAATTAATTWAAAAAATTACATTCTGTGATACTGAAAGTAGGAGCAACTTTTTCAGATGGAACTGATGTGAATTCCATATATGAAATATTAAGCAGACAAAAGACTTGCTGCGTTCAGGACAGTAATAAATGTGTGATGTAACTGTTGRGGTGCTGAGCAGTTTTCATCAATGTCCAATTCTAAAAAGCCCACAGGGTAAAACAATGACTGCTAAAGAAAGCTGTAATTAATTAGGGGAAAAGTAAACGAATGTTTGCAATACTTATAGAGAAGTCTGCTGATGTTCAGAAGATTATGAGAAAAATAATTTGTACTGCTGTAATTCTTTTTCTTAGTTAGGAGAGGAATGAACAAACAAAAAAGGAAGCAAGCATACAAATGAAAGGAGCTGAAATGTCTATCCCTTACAGTAAATTTCTATAAGAAAGGGCAACTTGAGAAGGGAGTGTATTTATAAGTTTCATATAATCTTCATATAATTGTGTCAGAAGTTACATTAATAAATACAAGAATATCAGGAATGMAGTCACTATTTCTGCTCACCTTAAGATAGGGAATATTTTCTATGGTRAATTTTGCATCTTTGTACTCGCAGCAACATATGGTACTGTAGCTATAAAGCAATTTAAATATGCTCACACTGGCAGCTGAGAGRGATTGACAATGTTTTAATGTAAAGAGCTGCTATCACATTCCGACAAACTTTAGAAAAATAACTCTCTTGATAGGAAAATAGTCCTTCAACATTATTACACAGATATGCTACCTAGACATTATTATGTATTTCTTGCTTTAATTTACTAGATTGTTTTTTATAGGAGCTTCTTTTTATTCACAAACACTCCTTCTCTTGGTTGATTCACTTAGTGATGTCACAACTCACTCTTTGTAGTATCATAGTTGTTTCCATGGAGATGGCCTGTGATACCACCAGCACAGAAACTTCAGGAAAATGACTCAGAAGGGAAATGCCTATGGATCATTGAGATATATATATACACACACACWCATAAGAGAGATCAAATCAGAGCTATAACAGATGCAAATCCAAAATAGTAGGCGCAAAAGTTATCACTTACTACAGGAAGAGTATCACTTACTATATCTATGTTTGCTGCTGTCAATTTACTCGATCTCAGAACTGAAGACTTAAGAAACATACCCAAGAGTCATCATTGTAAAAGTTTTATGAAAATTTTTATTTATAGTTTAATTATCATGTACCACTGCACTTTCTAGTCTAGCACAAAGGTTGCAGAGCACAACCTATGCTGTCCAGAAAGTCTACAAAACAGTCACAGCTGAAACAAAGGTTAAATTCCTATATAACCACGAGGATAGAGGTGTAAACGTTATCTGCAGTTGCCAGAAAATCAGTCTCTGGACATAGAAGCAATAATCACTGGGTGTTTTTTTTTTGTTCCCAAACAAGTAGTATTTAAGGCCCATTGGAAATTTAAATTCTAAGTGGCAATCTTTTGTAGGAGCATTTTCCCTCTTAGTTGATCCTGCTTTTGCTAAAACACTGTACACCAAAGAATAGCAGATATCCACATTCTATGCTACAGCTGTAAATTTATTTTGATTCTGTTGCTTCCAAATGTACTTTCTTTAGTGTTACATAGCTTAATATATTATTGCATATAATATGTAACTAGTATTTTTAAACATATAATAAAAAACTCATGTTCACTGCAATTCAAACAGCTTTCTCTCTGTCTTCTCTTTGCTGAAGAGCCAGGCAAACCATATTTATATTAAAATTGAGATGAAGTCCCGAAGAGTCATAAGTGTTATTGGTRAGTGATCTCACTGTCCTTATCTCCCATCTGTCTGCGCTGTATTTGAAGAACTGTCCTGTTGATGGATGCAAAGGCATTATTGTTCTGTATTATCCTTGTTCTGTACAGGAGGACTATAAGAAAGATCAAAGTGTCATAGAATGGTTTGGGTTGGAAGGGAAATTAATGATTATCTGTTTCCAACCCTCAATGGAGAAAGATTTTATACCAAGGCCTATAGTAACAGACAGGACAGGAGATGACAAGAAACAACAGTTTTAAACTGGAGGAAGGTAAGTTTAGATTGTACATAAGGAAGATGGATTTTATGGTGAGGGTGGTGAGATGATGAAACAGGTTGTCCAAAAAACTTTTGGATGGCCCATTATCAGATATGATCAGGATCAGATTGGACGACACTTTGATTAATCTCTTATAGAGAAAGACATCCCTGCCCATGGAGGGGAGTTGAAACAAATGGTCTTTAAAGGCGCTTTTCAACTCAAAGTATAATTTGATTTCATGATTAAGAATCATATTTTGTTAAGGAAAAAGAATCAATAAAACCATGTCTAAATTTACTAAATAAATAGATTAATTTCAAGACATCTGTAATTCCAATATTGTCTGTTTCTCTTAAATTCAACGCATTGTGAAGAACTATTTTATTTTTAAAAAAATTTAAAAAYCCCATGTGCATAAAAGTTTTTTCTTTGAACAGATGGCAGCTTAAACTATATGTCATAAGAGTGCTCATGCATGTTAATACAGACTACCTACTCCCCCAGGCCCCAGAGGAACAAAGCAGTTGGAAGGATGTAAAATAAGGTTGACTTAAATACATGTCACATTGTATTCTACAGAAAAACTAAATGCAGGAGTCTGTCAGGAGCAGCACATCAAAATTACAAAATCTCTTTTTAAATAATCAAAAACGCTCATTATAAAAAAATCTACAGCGCTGTTAAAATGGCATTGCCTTAAAAACCTATAAAGTCAAGTGGACCTGTCCAAATGATTCCTATCATATTGAATTCTTCTCCTTGAAAGCCTTTTAATCTTACAGAAAGTTACTATTCCAATTCTGGATGAAAGGAAGTATCTTCAAAGAATGCTTATTAATAAATCAAAATTAATGGACWGCTTAATATTTTACCATTTCATTCTCCTACCAATCAGCAGCCTACTTTTACACAGTGAGAAAAACAACAGAAAGATATATTTTACTACTCTAGTTAATAATATGTAGCATCCTGTCAATACCAAATGCCTGGAAAAAATGGCCATGTCTAATGTAATGCTCAATAGTCATAAATTCAGGTAAAGTAAAGCCCATATATCTCACATTGAGAATTACAATACAAAATGCGCATAAGCATGAAATGAATGGGCTACAGTAGACAATATGAAATGATTTTTTAAATTGAAATGTTAATTTCACACTGTCAGAAAATAAAAGGATTCTCGATATATGATTAAATTGTTTTATGGAAAATGTGAATCACCTACAACCTCCTCCACCGAAAAAATAAACAATAAAGTTTGGATGTTCCTAGATTTTTTACACTTAGTGAATGGTCAGGTAAAGACAATAGCCTACTGATAAGTTTTCAAAATTCTGAGACTCATATGGTATTCTAAGAGTTAGGATCCCTGTTGTTTATTTGAACATGTATTTTAATGAATTTACTGTGCAGAAATCACAGGCTGAGCAGTGAAGCTCAGCTGGCTTTGAACAGAGGCAAAGCCTCCAGAGAGGTCAGTTATGTACAACATTCCCTGTAGAAGCCTCTGAAACAGTCTGCAGTCTTGCACTTAACTAACAGCCTCAGCATGGACAAAGTACAGAGACCAATAACCATAAGGACAGGGTGACATTTTGGATATGACAATTATTTTATGACAAAAGCATTGAAGTGAATAGAATTCTCTGCTGCAATAATATGTATTACCCTTATATTGACATTTTATATGTTCCATACTCAGTGACAGGAAATTGTATTTTTATCCTAACCTATGAAATTTACATTATATATTTAGAGTTAAACATGAGGAAAATTCAAATTTACTTTATGCACTTTACAGAAATTGCCAAGAGAAGATTCCATCTTCTTTTTTCTTTTTCACATTCTGTAGAAATAGTGACACAGCATTGGTGTGAGGTTTATTCTGCAGTATGTTAATCACCATCAACACACATGTAGTGTGAAACAGCCTCCTGAAGTACTTCTAGTGCTACTGAAGGCAGAGAAACATGTCTGTGTGGCACATATATGCTGGCACATCTCAAAAAACCTCTGGTTTAATTCTTGTATCTACCAGAACCTAGATATTACTTGCAGCTTTAGTCACTGCCAGAGTCTCTGCTGAGTCACACCTACCAGTCCTCTGAAAAAAGCCCAGGTTGTGAGAAAGGAATTCATTACAGGTATAGCTCAATTCCCATTTTAGAGACCCTTTTCTTTCCTGCATTCTCACATCATACCCAGGACATAGATCAGACACTGGGGGCCAGGAGGGTTGGGCTTCACAACAGTTGAACAATATTATTGGTTGGACACAACCACTGTCTTGTACCTTTGACGGCGGAGAGAACAGACACCTCAGTTAAGGTTTATTTTTGATGTTTAGATGCAGAGAGTTGAGTGAGATACAACATTTTAAATATAATATGCACATTCCTAACAAGCTAATAAATGGGCCAAACTCTTGGTCTCTATTTCCATGTTCCCAGCAAAGTAAAGATGTCTATTTTCCACTTCTCTCAACTGAGGAACAAGTTGTAAGAGAAAAGTCATAGTAGCACACCTAAATTTATGTCTCCAATTGGCAGATATTTAGTTGGAAGTGGGCTTATAGACAGTTTTGCAACATTATATTTACTCAATAGCAGTCAATGAGATGATGTGAGATGCACATGCAGGAAATTGCTTTGTTTCATCATCTCAGCGTACAAATTAGGCTACTTACACAAATTTTCAAAYGTGTAACCTGGAGTGATGGCTGTGAACCATTGTGATAAAAGTTGGGTAACTTTCTTTTCAAGGAATAGTTTATTATAGAAAATTGGAGAGTAGGGCAAATTTTGGGTGAACTTGGGAAATCAAAGGCAGAATAATCTCTTTCAAAAATGGTTCAGTTAAAATTGGGTGCCCATAATAYGAGAGTATTTATTGTACTTAAAGGACACTTTCATATCTGAAACTTTGATCAAAGTGGATATTGAGTGTCTGAACTCCAACTTTTACAAATATATAAAAAAATTCCTTATTTGTCCTTTATCTCTTTTATTGTTTTTTGAAATTTTCATGAGAACAAATTAAATAGACAAAAAATTAGTATCCCATTAAGTATATAATTTTTTTCTAGTATGTTTTCATAACTTTTCCACTTTTCAAACAAAGTAAATGAGAATGTATAAAAGCACCAGATGCATACTTTTTTAGATTATTCAAATCCTTTATATTTTCAGAACAAAAAATAATTTAAAAATCCCCAAAAATCTCCTCTTTTGAGAAGAAACTGAGGRGGCTGGGTCTGTTTATTTTGGAGAAGACTGAGAGGGGATCTCATTAATGCCTATAAATATCTCAAAGGTGGGTGCCAAGAGAATGGTGACAGATTCTTTTCAGTGGTGCCCAGTGAATGGATGAGGAACAACAGCCATRAATTAAAACTCAAGAAGTTCCGCCTCAACATGAGAAAGGACTTGTTTACATTGAGAGTGGCAGAGCACTGGATTGGCTGCCCAGAAGTGCACAGAGTCTCTCTAGAGACATTCTAAACCCTGGACACTTTCCTGTGTCACTTGCATTTGTTGACCTTGCTTTATCAGGGGGTTTGGACTGGATGGTCTCTTTCCAACCCTAAAAATTTTGTGATTCAGTGAAGTAGTGATTAAAGATATTAATACTGAAWATACCTCAGCGTGCAGGTACTGATTTAGCATAAAAATTAGGGCTGTGAATTGTTATGTCTGTACTGTTATTAAAGAAAGGTCAGGGAGAAGTCCTGACCCTGAAGCCAGATGGCCTCTGCTGGCTTTCATCCATTTGCTGAGGGCGACACCTTTCTAGAGCGTGTTGCCTGTGAGCACTCCTGTGACCTCTGGCTACCACTGCTTCTTTTGTGTCACTTATCTCAAGGTCACAAAAATGGAAGAACTACTGAAATCACTTGCATCAGTGCAATGACAACATTTTAATAGATGCGTTTGTTTGGAATAAAATAGATTAGAATCTAAAAGAGGGGTTAAGGGTATAAGCATAATTCTATTACAAAATTGAATCAAATATATTGCCATGCTTTACRAAGGAGAGAAATATCTATATCACTGTGGAACTAATGGAGGAACTGAATGCCTAGAGGAAGACCTGTGGCAGTGATGGAAAGAGTTATTCTGCCATGAGCAATGCTGGAATACTTATACAGCATAGGAGAACTTAGTGTTAGGATAATTTCCTCAAAAAAACTTGTTAACAGACAACATATTAAAATTTCTTTAATCTGATCATCCCATATTCATTAAGAAAAGTAAACAATTCATAGTCTAACATTTCAGATTTCAGCCCACAAATAATTACCAAAGTGCAGCAAATTTTAAGTTGCATGAGCACTTSTGTCACCTCTGTGTGTTGCAGTGGATCTACACGCTGCTCTGTCAATGCAAGTCGTTCTAAATAATTTTTGTTTTGAGGTGTCATTCCCTGTTTTGTACAAGTTGCACAGATAATGAGGATCAGAGTTACTTGAGTGGTTGCCTTAAAGACTGCTTCTGTCTTCACAGGTTCCATATCTGAAAAGTAGACATGGAATGTGCTCTTGGAGTGAAATCCAGGTTGAGCAGACCAAGGGAGTTGGTGTGTGCACTCCTGTCTCCTGGTTGCTCAGTGGCACTGCTTTCTTGCAAGCAAACCTCATTACAGCTTTCCCAATCTGCTACAGAGAATGCTGGGACATCTGCCAGCACGGTATGAACCTCATTTTAAACAAAAGCSTTTCAAATAAACCAGTGGAGGAGATGCATAAGCTTTCTCTTTTCTAAGATCASTGGTTTTGGGTGTTGTTGATCATGACTATGTTCTTTCAGAGCCCGCATTTTCTCACTCCTTAAGAATTTCTTTCTGCCAGAGTCACTAGCTAAATGGCTGAAGTGCTTGCACAGATATTTCCAAGCTCAAACAAGTAGAAAAATATATTTCAGGCTAAGGAGTTWTATTTTTTGGGCACATTTGCTAATACTTCCCTGTTATTTTCCTTCTTGATCTTTTATCCAGCAAAGTGGTAAAATACAGGGGAAGACACTCTGCCTTCTCATTGTGTGAAGATTTCATTTCCAAGTAAAATCACTCTTTGATAAGGTGTCAAGTATGAACTCAACAAACACCATCTCCTTTGAGAGCCAACCATGCAACCAGAGCACTATAGGGGTACTTTTTAGACTGAAAAAGAGAGAGTACATATTCTAGAACATAACATTTACTGAACTGAAAACAAACAAYATTTCTTGGCAAAAGCAAACTACTAACATTTTAGGAAAAATATGTAATTGTTAAGCTGTTACACTGAACCTTCATGATATTTTCATTTGAAATATTACTTTTAACTAYTTTTAACTGTAATCATATTTTCAAATATATTTATGGATTTACAATTATGATAATGGTAAATATTTAAAAGACAAGACATTTTCTACTCCCTGACTGAAGTCACTTTAATTTACACTTGAACTTCTTCTAGTTCATATGGAACAACTTTGAAGAAAAATAAAAATTGAGAAAATTGGAATGTTGCCTTTCAACTTACCACAATGGCTTCTATTGTTCTTTCAATTTGCAGTCCTTTACTGCATCAGAGCTGTCTCCTCAGGAATTGTTTAAATATTGCAGTACATGGGAAGCAWTTACTCTTGACTACAAAAAAAGCCCAGCAAAAACCTATAGCTTAGTTCTAATAAAAACTTAGAAAATATGTTAAGATAAAGAGATGACAGGAGGCATGAAGGCAGACAGAAGAACTGTGTATCAGGAGAGTTTAAAAGAAAAAAAAAMCACAAAAGGTGAGCAAAAWAAGTTAGATGGAAATGAGAATTGRATACTCTAAAAATTGAGAGAAAGACAAGCAAAAATAGGAAACATAATATGAAGTCTTAGAAGTTAGTGACTATTGCTCATAATTATTGTGAACTTTCAGAGTAGCCTGAAAGAACAAAAACCTGCTACAAAGGTCATGGAGACAAATATTTATATAAAAGTTTATATTTATATCTTCTAAATAATATGTATCCAACACTGGGTACACATAATACAGTTAAATATCTTAATTAACAAAATTCAAAGGAATAGTTATAGAGGAATGGAAGAAGTTAAGAGAAAATTGGATATTTTAACATTTATTTTTTGGGGTATTTTAATCCTTTCATTTAACAACATATTTGTCCTTTGTCACTATAGACCTCTCAGAGATTTGGAAATCCCAGTGGCAAMCTTTTTTTTAAACTGCTCATCTGTTGGATTCCTCTCACGACCAGATGTGAGGAAGTGAAGCGTGGAAATCTGCCTTCTTCCTCACCTTCTGGGCCTCCTGTTTTGTGATTTCAAGTATCTTAAAGAGATTTCTGTTCCTCCTAGTCACATGGTTCATTTCCCAGACCATTTAGTGCATTTCAAAGGTGCATACATAAATCACCAAAGAGATTTTTGTGGGAGATGCAATTCCATGTATAAGGTGCACTGGTGATGCCAGCTGGCTGTCCAGATCTATTGCACTGCATAGCATTTGCAGGATTTCTGGACAGCTCATGTTTCCTAAAGAGCTTATTGCTCTTTAGGTTTGCTTCAGTAACTGTTTCCACCTCCTATCATATGAATTTATAAAAACAAAGGGGAGTGTTTTAGGGGTAAAAATGAAGCTTTGAAATAAATGCATAATGAATCTGAATTGGATAGCGAAAAATATTACCTTATTATATCTTACTTGCACAGTCCCATGACATCATAAAAGAAAACACTGCTGATTGTTCTTGTTTGAGATATATCCTCTGAAGTTTTTTTCTTATTCTGAAATTTACATTTGTCTTCTTCTGTGACTGTCACAGGCCCTACTTTCTGCCTTCAAAACTCCTTTGCATACTGTCCTGGAATGGCACTGGTCTATGCTTCTGTCACAGCTCTGCATAATTCACAATCCTGGCATCCACCTCCTGAACAGTAGTGGAAAATATTCTGAAGAGTAATGATTGCATCTACCCAAGCTCAAGTCACTGTTAAATTAGGAATTTTCAGATAGTTCCTTGAAATGGATTTAAATATGGATTTTCAAAATTATTTAGGTGGGGAATCCCTATCATGTACATTGTGATATTTTAAAAAGTCCCTCGGTACATTAGGTTTCCAACACTTTATGAGAGTTTAGGCTTTAGAAATCTTGTTTGGCAGATGTTTTTTATAGGTATCTAAGTATCTGGAGTGCTTCTAGGCATTTTTTTAGGAGCATTTGCCAGAGCATATAAAAATCTGGGTCTTGCTAGCACAACTGAAGAACACATCAAGTGTATTTGCAGTSGCTTCTGCTGACTACCAGACCCTCAGTGTGGTGACACAGGTGACACAGTATCAGTGTCACTGGACTCTCTTTAAACTCTGTGATTGCTGAGCTTGTGGAGGGTGCAATCAGAGCAAAGTGTCCCTTATTAAATCTTCCTCACTACTTRTGTTCTCCTCTATTTCCAGAAAATAATTGTAAACTATTTGCAGGGTTTTCTTTTTTTAAGAAAAGTAAATATTACATTAGGAATCAATCTTTTAGACAGATATGAGTTTCTACATATCAAAGGCCATACATATCATCAATTGATCATTTCTACCAACCTGTGAACTTATCAATTACTTCATGTGTAATGAATTACTTCRTTACTTCAGCTTTTGTATTTTAAAGATTCAAGCCCATATGAATTCCAATCTTTTGATAAAAAAAGAAAATATGTGAGACACATTTAAATGTGCTATTTTTCACTCTGATATAAATATGAAATCAGATTTATTGGAGCATTTTTCTCTCACATTGATGATGAATCTCAAAGCAAGATCTTTTAGGTGCTGCTGATCTCTTGGTTACTCCTTCCTAGTGCCTGGTGCAGTGAAACCACTGCAAGAGGTGGCAAAACCTTCATTAGCTGACCCTTACYATGACATAGATCACTGTCTGCTTCATTAAGCTCAACTGGTTTAGCAAAATGCTTCCTGGAGCTTACAGTAGAATTGTACAGCTATATACCATAACAACCAAATATGAATTTTGTGATTGGATCATTAAGGTTTAAGAAAATTTTGGGGACTTTGGGGACTAACTCTGGGCTGAAGACATCCAGTGAGTTCTTTGGGTTTTTTAGAAGATATTTTCCTTTGGTTCCTCTAGTGTTTCAGCTTATCTCTTAATACTAAAACAGTTATTTATTAAATAATACTATCTTTAAATTTAGCAAAAATAGAATCAACTAATGAGTTGTCCTAGTTTATTTCCTTTTACAGGGCTATTTGTAATATTGCTACTAAAACCTAGGTTAAAAGCATTAGCTCCTCCTCCCAGGCAATCATCTCCTGGGAAAAAGAAAAACCCTAATACTACTAAAAGACTTTTTCCATAACTAAAAATGTAAATCTCTGGACAAAAATGCGGAGTAATTTTTTTCCTAACAAGATCTTACATTTCCCCATTCACATCAAAATCCTGTCTAGAGAGTTATAGAGGAGTACCAATATTGAACTGAAGAAAAACATCTTTCACATTTGTCTGCAGATCTTTCTGTCTCAGAGGATTCCTTTATGTGTAACATCCTATCTTATTTCTCTGGAGTAAAACACTAACTAATTCTATGCAGAAGACTTACAGAGAAAAGGATGTCTTAAGAAACTTTAAAATGCCTCTTTCAATACACCTAAAGCATCAATCTACTGAAAAGCCTGTTAGTTCTGCCCAGTAAAAATGCCATTTTTGTGGGATCATGTCTCCATCTGTTGTGGAACTCTGTTAGTAGCGACAGGATAAATAATAGAAGATGTACTGATACACTAACTACTGACAAATTAAACAGGCCAGTAGTTTTATATCTAAATACACACACACCTCTGCAGAAACAGGAAACACTTTGCATAACCAGGATTTGAAACACGGACATGCCTTTAGCAAATCCCAGTTTATTAAAATGCTTATAATTTATATTCCTTTGCTAAAAACAGCTGTTGACCCACTCAATTATTAACTATTCACATAATCTCATACTTTGGGGAAGCAGATAGCACCCTCTCTTTCTCATCTAAAAAGCCAGTTTCTACAAAACACATATGACTTGACCAAAGAGAGAATAGCATATTGGATATGACAAGTGGATGCTGACTTCAGATTTTCCTGACTCCTGACACTCATTGCCTTGTTTTCTCTTTTCCAACAGAATATGGAACTGTTCACACCTAGGCTTTTTCAGTGCTCCTTCTGTAGGGGTCCTGTAAGTAGCCATGGATATCTGGCTTTTCACTGTCCCATAGTTTAGTGAGGCAATTCCATCCTGTAACTTGGTTTTTAAAGTTTTTACACAGACACAAACACACACACACACACACTCAAATGTGGTGCATTTGCATTTCTATTGCTTCAAATACAGTCATGGATCTATTCCACAGTTAGCTCCTTGGTTATACATGCTTAATATGTGCTTATATTTTGCTTTCTGTATGAGCTGAAATAGAGATATTCTGGTTTCACTGATGCATTACTGACATGCTCTTCCATACAGTCCTTTTYCTGGATGTTTCATATCTGATTTTCTTTCATATGTTGACACTAAAAAGAGATATGAAACRCCAGATTGTGAAGGCCAGCAGACTTCTTGACAGTCCATGACATTGCTGCAAGATTCAGATAACATTTTACACAGTTTGATGGGGTTTTTATGCCTAGAAAAATGTCTTAATCTCTTGTATTTGTTAGAATTATTTATTCCACTTGAGTCTTTCCTGTGAGCTCTGTGATTCCTTGAGCTAAATTAGCATCCTTCCCATTTGTACAGATCTGCTCACATTAGGTGCTTATTGTAGCTTTKATCTGTTTAATAGAAGAATTTTGAAGAAATTGGAAGTGAATAYTTAAATAATAATACTACCTATATTAACTATTGTTAGTAATAATAATTAATGTTAATAATAAATCTCTTTGAAATTTGAACTGCATGGCTTAGGAAATTTTCACTAGTTTGTTTAGAGGGCTATGTGAGTATGGCTATCAATCAACCTTGAGTCTTTTCTCATTGCACTATTCACAAAATGTCAGCAATTATAAAAGCAGCTAACAGGAAAGTATTTCCACAGAACTGAATATATTCTCTGGAAATAAATATCTCCTGAGAAATCTGTGTGAATTTGTTGTGTCAAATGCCTTAGAAACAAATTTACCTTAAAGAAGAATAATCTTATGACTATTTTATGTTTTCAGAAACAGTAAAGGGATATTGAGCTKTTTCTGAGATACTGATAGTAAGAAAAATATATTAATCAAATTTGATTGTTGGTTGAATTATTCAAATCTGCTAGGGACAATATTGTCTAATAATAGAAGCAAAGAATTATAAGGAATAAAGGATCTCTAGTTTCTATGTGTATAGCAATCTGCCATTTGAAAAATTGCACAGATATTTAAGCATCACTATGAAAAAGTTTTCCAAAGCTAACAGCAAGAGTACAAAACACCATAAAATTAACARCATATTCTGTACAAATTATTACTATGCTGAAATAATTGTAACACTGAAGTCAACTAATAGCTGATGGTTAATGATGGTGACTTTATCCCCTCTTGGAATAAAGACCTGCTTTTCCATTCAAACTTCTCACATTTCTTATTAATGCCTAAGGAATAGAACATTGTGCAGTGAACAATCATTTGTATGCTGCACAATGTTGTATTCCTACCTCTACAGACTGAATACCACCATCATGTTACTTTAACAGTGGCAAACTTAAAGCTAAATTAAGCCCAGATTTTTTGCTAACAGTATTTTTTCTATKAAAAAAAGCACAAAGTACAAAAAACCCATAATGGTGACATGTGCACAAACACATACGAGTATGTATAGAAATTCAAGAGAAAATTAATGAAAAACACTCAACTCACAACCTCATCACTTAGATACTTCTTAATATACAGAGAAATTTATTTCTTAACTCGTGCCTTTAACTTCCCCTGTCATTCATGATGTAGAGGAAATATTTTCACTTTTGAAAAAGACAAATTTAATTTCCACTTATGCTTGGAGGCCAGTAAGCAGTTTGACTGTTGTTCTTCCAGCAGAGATGATAACACAAGTTCCCTTACAAAGACAAGCTCATATTAGGACTTAATGSTTTTTATCACTGCAGTACATGCAGTCCTGAATAAGGTTTGTTCTTTGGTGGAACAATGTTTTTTCCAGTGACTGCAGACCTAGGATCATATTTACGATCAGCACTCTAAATAGAGTTTTTTTTTTTTAATTTGCATTCTCTGTAGCCTTGCAGAAACCATTTTCCATTTTCTATTACCTTTCGGTAACACAGCTTTTCTTCTTCCATCTYTTCAATCTAGTGCAACCTTTTAGTGAATCTCCACCTAAGCAACCTTCCAATTAATTTCAAATTTCTCCTGRAAAAAAAATATTTTTTCCCTCTTAATTTTTCACTGCTTTTCCTAGTAGAGTGGATTCAGGAGCTACAAGATATGCATGGCAACTTGACTGCTTTTGAGACAAGTTAGCAATCATSCCTTTATTCCTTCCCATGCTTGTGCTGTGCAAAACTGCAGCGGAAAAAAACTTAACCTGCTACAAGCTAACTATCCAAACCAAAAATCCTTTTCATTTGTTGTCATTTTATTYTTAAATAACTTTTAAATAACAGGATTGTAACCCTAAAGAGTCAGCTGAAGCCAGGACTAAAGAGTAAATAGGTTTCCWTGACACTTACATGTGAGATTAAAAGAAATAGTGCCCACCAGCAATAGGACAAAAAAAATGTGGCTGTTATCCAGGGTGATCTAAAGCTGTGTGGGCTATGATAACAATACATTGCAATAAAAATTTATATTTGTCATATAACCTCAGATGCAATGAAGTAGCTGTGCTGAGTAAACTGCATTAGGGTTTGTCTTTWGTTCCATGTAAAACATGTGAAAATTATAGTTTTCATTTTTCACAACCTTAGACGTAAGACCTTCCAAGAAACTTTAATGATTGCAAAGCTTCTGTCTTCTTTGCACCAACAAGAGTATAGAAACACCATGTAAAACATGAATTGCTGAATTTTTTCTCCTATAGTCAAAATATTTTCTACTGCCTACATTAAATAACACTTTTTATTACATCTCCTTGAGATGCTTGAGATGCTTTTTGTGCCAGGAAGATTTCCATAAAAATGAAAACAGGCTTGTGATATTTGCTTAGGAAAAAACCCTCTCTTATCAAATAATGATACTGGTAGGAAATGTTCAAAGTTGTTGAGTGTGTTCTGCTGACTCATATCACACCATTGCAAGTAACTTGTTACAGGAGGCAGGATATGAGACAGAGAGGAAAGCGAGAATAAGATTTTTTKGAATTCTCTCTCCTCTAGCTCTTTTAAAACTAAAACTGTCTCAGCTGATTTTTATTCTTCCATCTCAACTGAAATGATGGATTGGAGAAAGACAAATACCTCTATATTTATTGTTACCATATGCTACCCATATTAAAACCATCTTAACAATTGGCTACAGGGAAGGTTTTCTCCCTTTCACAAGGGAGATCCTTAAGAGGTACATTAATCCCAAGCTTAACATCAGAGGAATCATCTGAGTAGTTTAATAAAGACAATTATTATTRCTATGGTTTTATTGTCTATTGCAGGTAACTTGCAACTTTTTCTTTAACCTAAGCAACTATCATGAGTTGTTTGAATGGCTGCAATGTGAATTTATAGAAGAATGATATTTTTTAACTTTTGCTTTCATGATCAGATGTAGAGAGAAAACACTTCTGTTAATAGCCTACTTAAACTTTGTGCTTCGTTCCACCAAACTCCATAAACAAAGAAAGGCTCTTATGCCTCTAATGATGTTTAAATAAACAGCAACTAAAAAAAAAATCAATTGGAAAACTGAATAATCAAGTTTTATACATATTAGAATATTTTTCAGATATATTTCATATCAGTTAAAGGAGCTGATTTTTGGGTTGCTCTTATATTTTTGAAATGCAAAATTATTATTCTGAGATGTAGATAAGATGCTGAGGCCAGACCACCTGAAGAAGAAACAAAGACCAAAAAGGAATTAAAAAAGAAACAGCYGAAAGTTTGGGTTCAAACCTTACCAATTCACAAAAGAAGAGAAAATATAAATAAAGCAAATTAACTAGAGCAGTGCCACCAAGATTTTATTTGAAACTAGGGGTTATCAGTCACCCTGTTTCAGCTCAGCTCACTCACTCCCTCAGTTATTGCAAGGTAACCAAGTACAGAGAGAGGTTTTCAGGCAGTATTTCTCACCCAAACACAGTAACTCAGTTTGTCTTAAATGCCTGTGTTAATGTAAAGAGCTGGTGGCCTGACAGTTCAGCACACATTTCAGAAAATTCAAGCTCTGTAGTCAAAGCCTGTTTGTTTCACTCCTGCAAGCAAATGCATGCTGGAAGCTATTGTATTTATAAATTGAACAGAATTTGACCTTTAACATGGCACTGTGTTAAAAGAGGTCCAGTTAGTGCAAAGACAATGGAAAATTTCTGGAGTCTTAAGGCACATATTTTTCTGTTTAATTTC
This sequence comes from Cardinalis cardinalis, assembly GCA_014549065.1. Taxonomy (NCBI): domain Eukaryota; kingdom Metazoa; phylum Chordata; class Aves; order Passeriformes; family Cardinalidae; genus Cardinalis; species Cardinalis cardinalis. The sequence continues at coordinate 9,190,822 of JACDOX010000011.1, read as the reverse complement.
CTTAAGAATGGGCAGATATTCAAAATTACACCTATTAGGAATATTAACTTTCTAACCATACATTGTACAGCAGTGCTGTGAAGAAACAGAGATGCTGCCAAGAGCTTCAGGCTAAATTATTTTGGATCCTAACTCATCAGGAGGCTTCTGTTCTGAAATGCTCCACAGAGCTGGCAGGACAACCAAATAAAATAAATCAATAAACTCTTAGAGCTGGTTTTAATTGAAAACTATTAACATTTCAGAAAAATATAGGGACATGAAGAATTTAAAAATAATGTAGTAGGAAAAAATGCGCAAACAAAGCAATGTAATAAAAAACACTGAAAGAAAATCAAAACAACTCAGCTTAATTCTGGCAAAATATCAAAATGATGAGAATAAAATTTAAGAAGTCCTGACAACTGTGAAGAATGTGAATGCATAAAGTATAAGAAAATAAGGGACACTAACAAAGGTTTATTTTAAAAACCTTGAATGTTAGCAACATTTTATGAACACATTTTATGAATATTTCTACAAATACTTATATTTGCTTTAGAAATTAAAAGAAAGGCTAGTTGAATTGTCATGGTTACTGCCCCACAGATATAGCACATCAACAGTGGTGTTAGCTATTTCTTTTTTTTTTTATCATTACGACTGTTAAGACATTAGAGTAATGCTATTTTAAATATTCTGTTTTCTGTCTGACAATATGCCTTGAGCTCCCGCTTTCCTAAGAAATCAATGGCAGGGATTCAGCCTTCTGATCCACTCATATGAGTGCATTCAGATATGTAAMTCRTTCTTGGTGCTCATTCTGCATACARTGGAAGAGAGGGAATATCCTCCTATTCACTGAGAATAAAATTTTGTCTTGAATGGCATAGACATCATGTCTCTATGATCTTTCCAATATATATATTTTTTAAAATATTCTCATTTCTGAAAATCCCTTGTCCACAATTTTTCTTTCTATCCAAAGGAAAAGGTACTCATCAGTTTTTCCAAATTCTGTTTGGAACTAAATGATGAACTAAACAGACAGAATTCTGTTTAGGAGAGGGGAAGAGGACTTTCAGGCAACACCTTTCTCTTTGTCTCACAGACTACAACTGTAACCAGATGTAAGGAATTTAATGCAAGATGGGGGAGTCCTAATGAGATATTTCATCCTYAAATAATGCTGGGCTCCTCAGTAAGATAAACACTCAGAGGAATTTAAAGCACATTTCAAATAGAAATCAAAATTATTTCCATTAGTGCCTTCTATTTGTTTTCTAGTAATAATAGTAATTAAGATTTTTAAAGACTACTTTTTCTTAAAAGACCTTGTTGATCCCAGACAGGGAAGTGAGYAGTTCATTTGTGGAGCCCCTTGATGCACCTGTGGTGAATTTCTGACCTCACAGCMCAGATGAGTYCTTGCCTCTTAAGTAGTGTTTGGCYTAGACTTGTTTTAATAAAATGACCACTTAATCAGATTTTATAGCATCTGCATGAACAGAAAATCATGCAGTATCTTTCAGCACCACACTATTACTAGCAGTACAAATAAATACTTAACTATTCTTATTGTCCTAGAGACTATCACTGCCGAGATGGGTCCTTGTTAAATGGTTACGAGTCTTTAGTTTATACGCTGAAGAGTTTTCCATTAGGCATTGTTTTCAAATTGTGCTTCACATGGATGAGGATAAATACAAGCCTTTATTTTCAATCCAGAACAGTCAATTCAGTTGCAACTAAATGTAAAATTCATAGATGAGAAAAATATCTTTAGATAACCCTGAAGACTGTAAACTAGAGTTAGTCTTTCACCTCTATTAACTTGCTTTGTGAGGATATGGGAGTCAAGGACTGAGGATTCACACAGTGATAGTCCTTCTTCTCCTCCAAGAAATACATTTTCTCTTATGGTCAGTCTTCCCTTCAGCACCTGCCAGGGGTCCTGCCCACATGCTCTCASTCCAGAGCCATCTAATCCTCTTTTAATGGGAATTTTCAATTCCATACCATAGGTATTACTTTGTTAGAGTGGAAGTTCTCCCTTCTATTGTTAGATTTTTCTTTCCACTAGAATGAAAGACTCGGTATTCATCATTGAGAAATGCTGAACTTCACAGAGGTATGAATCTGTACATTAAAAAATAATTAATATAAATTCTCAGTCATATAAATTATATGCAGATTACCAGGAAAACGGTTAGCACAGACATTGTGGCAATCAGCCACGCTGAAATGACTCATCCCCAGCCAATTCCTTTTGGCTTATTATGACAGCAAGCAGTTGTATTTCTCCAGACAGAAGTGTTTTTCTGCAACTTGCAGACTATTTGCATCAGAAGCAGTCTCTACACTCCCACTACTTCAAGCATGTCTAACAGAGGACCCCAGGAATTAGATGCCASCTGGCTGGATGCCATATTTAAGTTAAGCAAGTTTTAATGAAACTATTAGCAGAAAGATCTCTTCCAGTTGCCCKGTGCAACCACAAAATTTCTAATTTTAAAGCAAGTATTGTTAGGATAAGAAAGAAAGTATTTACAACCCCCCCTTATCAGTCCCATTGACTTGTGTTGGGAAACACTGTCTTTGACAGAATCTGCCAAATCAGGTGATAAAACAGAATGTGCAGCTTGGATTCATGATGTATTGATGGTGTATTTATTTCAAGCTGTTATTTGTAATTAAAGCTTATTGTCAGCAATCTTAAACATTTGAACAATTCCTTTTTTCTTTTATGACATGAAAAATATTCTTTAGAAGAGACATCTGAAATTTGAGCTTCCTTACTCTCTCTCTCTTTCCTTCCTCTCCACCCATAAGTTTGAGTGGGGATATTTAATCAACTAAATTATAATTTAATTTCCCAATGCGGACTATTAATTTTAAGTGTTAAATTGCATTTTTCTCTATGAGTCTCCAGTTCCACAATTTCCTTTATTTTTCGTGTCTGATGGGGAAAAAACCCCAAACCCAACCAAAACCAATGTACCACTCCCCCAAACCATTCCTTGATTTTCTGTCTTCCAAACACTTTGCTCACTCTTTAATACCACAAAAATAATAAATTATGATTTTACACAAGAAAGAATTTCCCTTGTGTTGATCTTGAAATGCTGAATCCTGTATTCCAAACAAAGAAGTCAACTTATATATATTTGATTGAAATTAGTTACTTCTATRAAACAGAATAATTTTTACTTTTATCAGTAAGAGCTCACACACAAGGCTTTTGAGGAATGYAAATCAATTTATAAATCTAGAGTACTGTCATACAAGATGAACTAAATTATAATATAGATWCAGTTCCTTTTAAAAGAGAATACCTTCACTTCAAGAACCAATAGAGCAGATGACAATAAATGTAATGTCCCCATTCCAAAAAATGGAACATTTCACACAATTAGCTGCTCTACGCAACATTGTTAACTGTGGCACATGAGCACTGCTATTCAAAATACTATAGTAAATGGTAATAGAGATGGTTATTCTTCTCCTTTCAGTAGTTTTAATATTTTGAAATGTTCKGTGAAAGTGGAGTTAAAAAGTAAAACTAAAATCTAAAAATGCTTATGACATGAGACAGAAAAATGTAATGAAAAAATCTAATGTTAATGTTTTGACAAATTTCAAAATATTAAATACAAGATGAACATGAAAATATATTACGCACTGAACAATGTAAATGAGTTTTTGCACCCTTCTACAGTTTCATTGCTATTTGGAAAGGATTTTGACTGTGAAAAGCTATCTTTTCAGAGAGAGAAAATAATTCCTCTGATTATGGCATCTATGAGACACCCTACTTAGAAATTTTTAATGCATTCTTTACTCATCATAAGTAGTCCAATAATGCTGAACAATAAAACCACACTTATTGCTTCTAGCACATCAAATTTGGGGTTTTTTTTTTATTTTTTTGTTGTTTTGTTTTGTTTTTTTTTAACTAAGTACAATATTTAGGGGGAAAAAACCTACAGACTTGTTYGTTGCTACATCATGGAAAGAAATCTATTTAGCTGGAATTCCAGATCCTTCAGATTTCTTCCCCAGTGTTGCATCCTTCCTGGGGCAGGTGGGTTGGGCATTACCTTTACCTGCAGTCAGCAGAGAGAGGCATTGCCATGGGGGACCCAGCTGAAATGTGCTGTCCACATGCCAGGACTGGGTGGGTTCCTGTCGCAGACTTCTTTTTATGAAAAATCCTTTCCTTTTGTCCCGGAGGCCTCTCAGCTTCTCAGGAGGAAAAAATCCTTTCCTTAGGATTTTTTCCTCCTGAGAAGCTGAGAGGCCTCCGGGACAAAATGTAAGCAATGGTTATCTCCTGCTGTGGAATGCAACAGGGGGATCTGTGATTGGCCCATGATGGATGTTTATAATTAATGGCCAATCACAGCCCAGTTGGCTCAGACTCTGTCGGAGCCACAAACCTTTGTTATTCATTCCATTCTATTCTTAGCTTAGCTAGCCTTCTGACATGAAACCTTGTCTTCTATTCTTTTAGTATAGTTTTAATGTAACACATATCATAAAATAATAAATCAAGCCTTCTGAAATACGGAGTCAGATCCCCATCTCTTMCCTCATCCTAAGACCCCTGCGAACACTGTCACAGGTTCCTACTTCAGAAGCCTCAGCTAATAAACTGATTTAGGGACTTTGGGTAAAACCCATGGGTCTGTGAGGTGGGGTCCTTTTAATGCAGGTTATCCTGAAGCTTTAGTGCCAGTGTTCTGCAAGTGTCTGCCTAAAATAAGAGAAGTCCTAAAAATGTTAGAAAATATTTTCCTTCAGACCAGCAATTTGATTGCTCTTAGAAGTTTTTGTTTGCAGGTATTAAATCACAGATGCAGGCTTCTCCTATCATCTTGTTTGGCACCAAAAAATACTCAAACAATACCTAGATAATCCTGTACCATAATACCTTTATTACAAGCATCATTTCTGTATTTCTTCTATATTCTTTCTTTCTTAGTAAATTTCTAGCATATACATATACTAAATAAAATAACACATGATATTTTTTAAGATTGTAAAACAAGATATTCTCAAAAAAAAGGATATTTTTAATGTAGTTTTTAATAAAATAATTTATCTTTTAATTCCAGTATAACATAAAACTAGTARTTTTTTTAAGTGAAATGGCTTCTGTACATATCTGTGTGGCTGCATATGTAATAGCTTAGGATTTAAGTTCTATCCATTTTACCTTTGGTCTGTTGTTGAAATTTCTACATTAATTTTCAGATGCTGTGCTGTTAGGTTTTTTCCTCCTCCCTAGAACAGGATGGAAAGTTAAAATTCAAGCACTTTTGCTTGAATAGTTCTAGAATAGTTCTTTCTATTCTAGGTAGGAATGGAGGCGAGTTTTCTGAAGGGGAATGTGGAGGTTCTGGTTCTCATCCATTGGGGCAAAGAGAGGCAGTGCTTTAACCCTTGCTGTGCCTTTGCTGGCTGCTCTGCCCTCTGTGCAAACCCCACTGCCTCTGTTCAAGCTGTCAGGGGCAAGCACCTGCCTAAGCCACAGCAGCTGCATTTGCCAGCCAGGGCTCATTTAGGAAGTTACCCTCATGTGTGGCCACAGCAACAGGAACTCTRTCACATCCTAAAAGCTATTGCAGGGAGATGTTCCAGGTGTTATCTGTCAGTGGAGCCTTATCTGATGTTGGTTTTTTAATAGAATATATGCTTTGCCTTAGTCTAGGAGCCTAAACAGCAGCCTGTGGAGCAAGAGGTYTGAATTAGCTCTAAAAATAGGAGCCACTGTGTTGAGTTCTGTAAATACTTKCAATGAATTTCCTTATTTACAGGAGATGATGTGTTGATTTATTATCCACAATGATTATTGTATTTTTCATGCTGATGAAACAGGACTGYCGAATTATTTTGAACCCAGCTGATGCAAACACAGTATAGATATGATTATCAAGACAATGGAGGGAAAAAAGGTCTCCATCCCTCTGAAAAGACTGTCCTATTGCAACAGGAATGAAGTAGAACCTATATGATTTTTGCTTTTTTACAGTAAACACATGCCCCAAGTATTTTATAATGCAGTTTACATCCTATGGAAGAGGAAACTTTTATCACTAACTTGACATAATATATAATAAAACATATTTTCTGAATTATGTATATGTGTCAATGGAAAGCTGAACATGAGCCAGCAGTGCCCTGGCAGCCAGGAGGGACAGGAGGGACATCCCTATCCTGGGGGATATCAGGGACAGCATCACCAGCCAGGCAAGGGAGGGGATTGTCCTGCTCTGCTCTGATCATCTCAATGCTGGGGGCAGTTTTGGGTGCCACAACATAAAAAAAAAAATCAAGCTATTAAAGTGTCCAAAGGAGGCCAAAAGSATGGTGAAGGGTCTGGAGGTGAAGCCGTGTGAGGAGCAGCTGAGGTCCCTTGGTCTGTTCAGCCTGGAGGAGACTGAGGGGAGACYTCACTGCAGTTACAGCTTCCTTGTGAGAGGAAGAGGAGGAGTGAGTTGAAGAAATGAAGGAGTTGAAAAAATGGCATCAAGCTGGGTCAGGGGAGGTTTAGTTTAGATGTCAGAAGATTTTTCTCCCAAAGGGTGGTTGGGCACTGGAATTTGCCACAGGGTTTCCAGGGAAGTGTTCAAAGCACCAAGCCTGTCTGAGTTCAAGAAACATTTAGATGCTGCTTTCAAGTGTGTTTCTTGGGGTGTCCTGCACAGGAACCAGGAGTTGGATTYRATGATCTTTGTGGATCCCTTCCAATTCATCATAATCTATGATTCTCAGATCCTGTGATGTACTTTAGTACATTGCTTTGATGTTCCTGTAAGAATGCTTAACATTTTTTAATTCCTCACCATGGACAGGGGCATCTTTCTCACATAAAGATTTACTACAGCTTCTAGAATGCTGCCATAATTATGAGTGCAGACCTGGGGCACTGACCTCCAAGTTTATTTTACAATTAACAATTTAGATAGAAACTGCAAACATTTTTAACTCAGAATATGTAGAGAAAGTGTCATTAGCTTGAAGTTTTCTTTAGGATGGTGTTTAAACACAGTTTCTTTTGTTTCAGTGGACAGATGTTTCTCCCTGCATCACTGTAGAGTTTGACTCCAGATAGACTGCCGTTCATTAGATACCTTGGCCTGTGCTGAGATTTGCTAACATCATTGGAAATAAAAATAAATTTAACTTCAGGCGTTATTTAAAACAACTATGTGATCTAACCTGCCAGATCCCCAAGACAAAGTCTATTCTGGATAATATAAAACATTAATACATTGTTGRAAAGTGAAATAGGTTTCTAAGAAACAAAACCAAAAAAGAATTATRCTATCTACAGTCACAATCTGGTCAATACTATCTAGTCCATCACTCCATTTTCAACAATGGGGGAGCCTTCCAGAGGAAGATGAGCCAGAGTGGCAGGCTTCACTCAGTTAGAACTAAATCCAAAATTCAGGAATCCTAGCTTGAAATCTTACTGACTTTCCAGTTCTTAATAGGAATATCTGAGAGCCATAGTTCCACTGCCATGGGAATCAACATTCTGACAATGCATCCTTATCCTTGCATGGTTGCAAAGACCTGAAGAACCTCTCCAAAGTTGTTACTGCTGTTATACTCACAGAATAAACAGTTCCAAAAGGTCACAGTCCACTGAACAAACCACACTGGTCTGCCTGTGTTTATAAATCTGCTGGCCAAGCGCTGAGAGTAAAAGCTGTTCTCTTCTCAGTAAGCCATACCATGGGGTAAAAAGGAAAGCTATTTTGGTATATCTTCCTCATGGCTGCCATCCTGTGGCTTTAAGTGAAAATTGTTGAAGGTGCTCAAACACTTTCCTGAGTCTCCAGCTGAACTCCTGAGCTCCCGGGGGYGCAACTCACAGTGCACCAACTGCACATGAACCTCACCGTTGGCTCCCAGTGTGGATTGTCCTACAAAAATGATCCCTCTGATCCTAAAGGAAAGCTAAAACATATGAACAGGTGAAGAAAAAATAAATCCTTCCAAACCCTCCAAACTCTTGCAGTCTTAAGCATTCCAACATGTCTTTCAGCACAGGAAGAGTGACAGAGGATGTGGAGGCTGGAAGTGGAATCTGTGTTTTTTAAAATGTTCCTTATGTTTCATCACCTTTGAGAGTCATTTTGCAGATATGCAGTGTGGTTTCAGAGGATTTTTTTCAAGCACAAGAGAATATATTAATTTTCAGTCTTAACACTTGCTCGGAAATTCATTCCTCTGAGCATTCTGAAGAAGTTTGAGACATCGGACTCATTTGAAGAGAACAGCTACATACCAGAACAATACAAGCTACAACAATATTTTGGAAGAGAGCTAATGTATCAAACACTGAGTCTCTTTAGCATATATAAATTATACTCAATGAAAACTATAGATAAAAAAATTTTAGTGTAATCAGCACAGCTGTGCCAATACACAAATTACATTAATCAAACTACTAAGATGTCTGAGAATTAACCAAAATACACCTGTATAATTTACCGTCTCTGTTTTGCTAAATGTCCCCAGGAAGTTGCTGAAGCCAAGAAACTAAGCAGAAAACAATACTTTCTTTGTATCTCATGATTTACAATGTCTGTTTTAAAAAGACCTTTCGATTTGATGTACAAATAGTAAATGCACTCTGGGGAGAGTTTCCAATGGATTTCTAAAGCTTATCCATCTACTTGAAACACTTAAAGGGAAATCACTTGACAAATATTTCCTCTCAAATACAACGAGGAAAACATTTTAAAAAGGCATTGTATCTTTTTACAGTCCACGAACAAATTTCAGCATTCAGTCAACCCTAAAAACAGCTATCTCATAAGCCCTAAAATAGCTCAGAAAAAAAGAACCCAAACCATTTGAAACCAAGTTAAACAAATCAAAATKGTTGCTTGAAGACCCAAGATGCCATAAAATTAGCAACAGTCAGTATCAAGCTATAGTAAGTACTCTCAAATGATAGAAAGGCAACATAACTTGAAAAAAAATCAGTGCATGGATTAGGAGATGCAGAGACAACTCTTCCAAGAAGAAATAATTCTTAAAATACATTAGAGAACTTACAAGGACCAAATTGTCATAGTATGATGGGCAAGACAAAGAAACTGATTAGATTTGTGGGCATGGAAAGACTTGAAAATTATGATATTAGAATTCAGCAAATATAGCTGTTTACAGTGGTGCTATTTTCAGCTAACATTCTGCTAGTAAGGTGTATGTCTTGTGATTAAAAAAACAACAACAGCAGAGAAAAGGAAATCTGGAAAACTGGTGGTGTTTCAAGAAAAATTGGATAGCAGAAAGCATGCTTGACTGGGCTGACTATCTCCTCTTTTCTTCTGCCAATAATCTTCGTGCCAGTGAATAATAAAGGATGACATGTAAAAGTATGACTGCCAGCAGCCAGTCACTCTAGGGTTTTCAGTTAAAAAAATTGGAAGAAAAAGAAGCATTAGACTATGTAAGCTATTTTTATATAGCAACTGCAAAGCAGAGTGCATCTTTCAAATGAAGATGCAAATATCAAGAAAAATGCATAAACATTTCAAGTCAATAAAAGGATTGGTAAGAAAAAAAAATTTCATACACACCTTTCATGTTTAATATTCACCTTTTTCTTCTTTGTTTATTGACTTTCTTCTATGCTTATTGACATAAAATTGAATATTTTGAAAATTTATTCCAAGGCATCTTTCAGRTCTCTGGATATTTATCCATTGCTTGAAAATTAGTATGGAAGTTGTCCAATAATTTTACTAGTAAGTGTTTTGTTAGTTGACTATACCAAGATAAAACCAATTAGGAAGATGTATTTTATAAATATTAATGGCATCCAGAGGACACATTATGCCAAAACTGCGTGGAAACAGAAATGATATAGTCATCATCTTATCTGAGAGAAAACATTACCCATTACTTTTGTGAAAACCAAGAGAGGAAGAATTAATTCAATAAAATTATGATGAAATTGCAGTGGTTAATTTCACAGCCAGCCACTCAAAGGCTTGGTTTACTTTCTTTTGCTTTTCAGTAGAGGATTGTACTCCCTAGATTTAAAGGTTAGGAATTAAAATTGATTTTTTTTCTACTAATATTACTATGAAAATAGACAGACTTGTGTAAAATTATTACAGACATTAAATCTAAGTCATAAATTCATAAATATGCTTTCCCTACGTATTCAGTTCTGATACCATTTAAGAAAGCTGAAATCCTAAATACTGTATATCTTCCATATTATATGCTGTATGCCTTGCAGAAAAGGAGGAAAAATGAAAGTTTACTTATCAATGTAGAAAGGCCAAATGAATAAAAACCTTCTTTTGAACTTATCTCTGTATAATTTGAATTAAAATAATTTTAAGAACATTACAGTCAGACACTCAAAGGCATTGAGGTGTCTAAAAATAGCTGTCTATAGGGTTTTTCAAGAGAGCTTTAAAAAGTTAGGAACTTAACTCCCACCTTAGAGCTTCTTAATGCCTTTGGCAGGGCTCATTTGCTGGAGAGAGTCCAGCACAGGGTCCCTAAGCACATTAATAGATTGGAACACCTCCCATAAAAGGAAGAGCTAGGAAAGCTGAGACTGCTTAGCCTGGAGAAGAGAAGGCTCAGGAGAATCCTAATGTGCACAAACACCTGCAGGGAGGGTGAACAGAGGATGAGGCCAGGCTCCAGAGCTGCCCAGACTTAAACACMGGAGGATCCCTCTGAACATCAGGAACCAATCTTTCAGTGGGAGGATGACCAAGCCCTGGCATGAGTTGAACAGAGAATTTGTGAGGTCTCCCTTTTTGGAGATGTAAAAGATTTATCCAGATGTGGTCCTGGACAATGTAGGTGGCCTAGTTGGCCCTGCTGAAGAAGGGGGTTGGATCAGGCAACTTCCAGATGTCCCTTCCACCTTCAACCTGTCTGTGATTCTGTTTACACAGTCCAGAAAGGTAAAAAAAGAGCTCAAGGGAAAGTACAGCAGGTACAATAAACCTTATACAAAAATATTTTTACATTTAAAAATATTTAATTATACACAGCACTTTGCTGCCATGCATTTCAGGGAGAACAAATATACAAGATCACAAATGCAGTATATCTTCCTCTGCCTATGAAGAATGCATCATCATTCCTTGAACACATCCAATATGCAAATAATCTATATAGGGAAAAATACAGCAATGAAAAAAATTAATGGTAAGATCACTTCAATGCAACAATTTCTAAAGTAAGGTGAGATGCTATGTTACTTTCCAAAACCACATGATTAAAGGCAGTGACTAAGAGAAGACTTTGAATTAAATGTCTCCTGTAGGCAATGACAGGGGCTTTTTAATTTCTCCAGATGTCAGTGCTAATCAAAGCCCCAGTACTAGAACAAAAGGGTTGTGCTGTGTCCTTCTCAAGGCCAAATAGCTCACTAACATAGCAATTCTTGTAGCTCCACAGCTTTTGGCTGTGGCCAAAAGATGCTCAAGACAGGATACAAGAACAGGGTAAGCATGGCATAGAACTTCCACAATGTGCATAGGTTTTGACTRCAGACCTTTGAGGTTCAATAGGAAGATTTTTATTATTAAATATTTATTAAAATATTAAAACCGACCTTGCATCCATTTTTCCTAATTTGCTTGTCTAGACTCTCTTTGATATTATATATAGAAAAAAATCTGAAGTGTAACATCTTGTGGCAGAAGGTTTCATTATTTAATTATATGCTTTTGTTTAAAAAATGGCTTTTAATTCACTTTGGGGTTTTGTTCCTGTCCTTTGCTTGCTGCTTAAACAGCTACTTAACATTAAGCACATACATAATCCTTTCATGAGAATGTAAATTAATTATGTGCTTGARTACAAAGCTGAATTATGGTTTGAGTGTATAAAAATATTTTCTCTCTGCTGATTAGCAAAAAGTTACAATAGTTACAGGCAACTAGAAATTCTTGAGAATGGAAAAGTGCTGTCTAGTTTTAATCTTGCTCAAATTGTTCTGTGAGAGATTAGATCACACTCCTGCTTTGCAGCTTATCTTTTTGTATTGCTGAGCTGTACAATCATTAATCGTGTAATCATTTAGAATCAATTTCTTTTAGAAATTTAAGTTTAAAGATGTTAAACTGAAATGTAGAATCAATAGGGAGGATGTGCTGACTCTCAGGAGTTTCACTTCTCAAACTGAGAGTAACATAATTTCTGATCACACAAGACTGAGCAGGAGCGGGTCACTTGCTGATTCACAGCAGCGGTGCCCCTGCTTCTCTCATGTGGCATTCTGGGTGGACTGAAAAAGGGAGAACAAAGAGCTGCTTCTAACCCAGGATTTCCTCTGGTAGACTTGTTCCTGAGAGAAGCTCAGATCTGAGGTAGGGATCAGAAAGAGACACCATCATTAGTACCTGAACCCCATTAACTTCAAATCCCTTGAATGCAGGAGCAGCCTCACAAGCTGGAGCCRCTGTCTGAGCCACTCCCACCGTCCCCAGACCTCAGGAACATGGACACTCAGGACAATGGGMTGGAAAGGTGCACCAGGGGCTTCATGGATACTCGTCCTTTTCTCCAAATATAAACTCTATGTTTCAACTGCTTTTTCTAGTTCTTTTCCTGAGGACCGTGATAGGGCTTAATATTTTATATTTCCAGTAGTTTGCTTTTCAATTCCTTACTTCAAACTCAACTACTCAACTTCTGTCATTGGCTATTGAAACAAAGTGCACAATAATACTCAGAAAATGTGGCAAAATCCTAGTAATGCATATACTTTTTTGTTTATAATATTTTGTAACCTTGAAATTTAGCCATAGAAATATCTTGCACCAGAGCTTGTTACTTACTGCCAAGTTCTTTTTTGGTTCCCTGCTGTTGCAGTAATTCATTGCTAAAGACATGCATTTCTGAAGGAGTTTTATTTTTGCCTCCCTACAATTTACTTGTATGGGTAGACATCTGGACATCAGTTAATAGGTAATCTTTCATTTGCACATTTTTAAATGATGTTCGCTGTTTAATTGTTTCTCATTGATGCCTTTTTTTTTCCTTTTTTTTTCTGAAAGAATAGAAGAAAAAAAAACATCATGGAGAGCAGGGGAGAATTAAATAAGAAGTTGATATAATAATAATGATCTGAGTAGGCACCAGAGACCATTGATGCTTGTTGCACAGGTATAGGTGACTGAGGTAGAGCTTGGAAAAAGAATCTCAAATAAAAGCTTAATCAGATGCAAATGGTAGAGAAAGAGCAGCATTTAAGAGGAGAGAAAACAGGTAGATTAAGTGGAAAAAATGGAAGTGAAAGCTACAGTGATCTGATGACAATACAAAGGACTAATAATGAGCCATTATGATTCTAAATMATGCAAACTATACTGTTCAAAACAAATCTTCAACTAATCAGGAAAATTAGTTGCACTTTCTAATCAACTTGCTGAGCATTTCATGAATTCACAGTCCATATTTTAAAAAGTTAATGAAGAAAAGCTGAGAGAGATAAGAAGGATGCAGGTTTTTGGGGTTTTTAAATTGAGTCATCATGTGGCACTTCACCTTTTGTGCACCTGACAATCTGTTTGGGACCAGAGGAAGACAAAGCTAACTGATGCTAGAGACGTCTATTGTGTGACTCAAGTGGTGGTAATTAAATTAATAGGAAATTCAAAGTGGTATAATTATATAATTATCTACTAAAATTCTATTAATTCATTATGCTATAGCTAAGGAAATAATCAGATTTTGCTCTTAGCAGAACTGAGCAAAATTTACTCTCTGTTTTAGTAAATATTTATTCATKAAATTTCCATTCCTTGCACCTGCATTATTACTCTCAGAAAAGACTTAAAAATATAAATTGCGATTTTCCCTCTGTAGCTGTACTCTAAGCTACTATTTATCCAGTTTTCTGCTTTCTACAGCCCTGTGTTTGACCATGTATGACATTTTCATATCACAAATCAACAATATAATGACAGATAGAGGTTGAACACACTCAAAATGGCACAACCAAAATCAAGGTCTGCTTCTTTGTCCAACTGATGCTGTATTGAATTACACTTCAGATTTAGCTACTGTCCTGACCTCCACACAGCTTCAACCAATGTGCTATGCAAAGCAGGAGCTAGAACATTAATAAGGCATCTAAATTGTAAACAACTTTTTCTATTCACCACTGCTTTAAAGATAAAACTTGGTGTTTTGGCTTTGCACATTGCCTTTTTTTTTTTTTTTTTCCTGATTTAACTCCTTATAGGGAGTTTTGTTATTGCACCAAGAGCTGAGGTATGGAGGATTTCTACTGAAGCAGCCTTTTTTGATTCAGTTCTTATTTCTCATGATTATTGCTCTTGGGGGGGACCTGGCTTTCCAGAAAGGAAGAGAACACTACAGTGGGAATAGGGATCTATGCCAAAGGCAATATTGCTCACTCATACTACACTTGTAGCTCTGAAAGCCCAAATAACTGTTCAGATCTCTCCTTTTGTTGTTTAGCATTGCAGCAAATGACTTGTTTTTCTTGTCCTGAGGCTCCAACTGCTTTCATGGTTATTTCATTGCTCTGTTTCTACCTTGCTGCATGTTTTCTGCAAATGGGTATTTTCTTGACTATACTGTCAGTGCATAATGGCCCTTGGCACTTCCACTTTAGTGCCATTACATTAAATGGGAAAATGCTTCAAGCAGCTGCAACTTGGCTACTGTATTTTCTTAGGGCCAAATGGTTTCCTGGTGCACAAAAATCGTGAAAAAGAAAAAAAATGCACTCAGGATCTGTGTAGATTGCCACGTCAATTAAAAGGTACATACATACGCAGTCACCCAAGAAAAAACATTTTTGTGTATGGAAAATTATATTTTGCATCTGTAATTACCGCAACCATGAGTTATTAAGGACAGTCTACTGGGTTCAGCATTACCTTTTGAACAACATTCCAGGATGCATTCTGACTTGAGATACTTGAGATCCCAAACTTAGTTCTGTTTTGCTCCAGGATGCACTGATCTGTTATCATCTCAGTAAGAGGGAAACTCAGAAAATCCAATTTATTAGAGTTTGCACAACAAGGACATAATAATATGGATAATCTTCAGTCTTTATGGAACTCCAGGTGGTTTTGCTTCTCATGGATCTCCAATCCATGTACATGTACTGCACATTGGGCAGACCCCATCCATAGAAAGTGACGACCATTTGAGTCACTGGAATTTGTTCTAACAAGGTAATGCATTTACAGCACAGTGAAGTGCAATACAAGCACAGCACAAGCTTGGTCACACTCATGTCAGCTTTCATGTGGATCGCTAACTCCCTGGTGTGCAGCGGTCTCCTAGTCAGGAACCTGCTCTGGTGTTGGCTTTCCATAGTCTCCAGGTTCCTCCAGGGCACATCCACAGCCTGCAGGTGGATATCTGCTCCACCATCTGCAGGGGACAACCAGCATCCCCAAAGTTTTCTCCAAGGGCTTCTGGAAAATCTTTACTCCAGCGCCTGCAGCAGTGCTACCCTCTACTTCTCCACCAGTCTTTGTGTCTGTACTGCTCTTTTGCTCATATTCTTATTCCTCTTTCCCAGCTGCTCTTTTTCACCCTTGCTTAAACAGGAAGTTGCAGAGGTACTACCACTATCAGTGTTTTACTCAGCTTTGGCCAGTGATGGGTCCATCCTCAAACTGGCTGAAACTGGCTCTGTATGACTCCTCAAAGAAGCCACCCCTGAAGCCCTCCTGCTTGCAAACCTTGTCCCATAAACACAGTACACAGCCCTTTAGAACATTTCTAATGAAAACACACAGGGCTCTCTAAGATATCTATCATCTGTCTATCTATCTATCTATCTATCTATCTATCTATCTATCTATCATCCATCCATCCATCCATCCATCCATCCATCCATCCATCCATCCATCCCTCCATACATGTTCATTTCAATCCTACCTAGTTCTATTTGTTTACTTGAAACATGTTCCCACTCAAAAAGAATTTCATCCATATCTCAGTTATAAAAAAAGTAAAACTCAAATATAAAATACAGAAGGATCAGATGTTTGAAATTTCAAGGCAAAGAAAATAAATAGTCTATTTGCATGTTTAAAGACGCTGGTCATAACAGCCAAAATTATTCTGAGCTCTCAGTTGTCTAAGTTAAAACAAGGATTGCAAATTGCTGAACTATACAAAATGACTGAAAATTCTGGCCTTTATTCATGCTTTCCTTCATCTTCTTTATATTCTGCACAATTAGCACTCTACTCTGATGATGAATTCAGGGTAGCGACTCACTTATTTATGCTGTTACATTACTTAAATAATTATGAACTTTTTAAACAAATCTAGAATATCCCTCCTACAAAAGAGATAAGTATAGTGTATATATATAAGTATATAGTATATAGTATATATATATAGTGCATATATATAAGTATAGATAAGAGATAAGTATAGTGAAGATAAGYATAAAATAAGAGTAAGTGCTGATGCCTTGGCCCAAAATAAGGAATGAGAATAGGAGGATACTGTGGGAYAAATCTCTATAATCCGTATGCAGAAATAAAAAAACTGGAGAGAGTGAGGAAAGTAACAAAYGTGGAGAGCTATTTATTGCCTGCATATCCATCAGACTACGTCCTTGATACTAAAATGGAGTTTGTTTCCCTTCCTGTACTTTCCAAGAGCTTCTTCTATAATTGCTAGATGAGTGCTGATCTTTGCAAGGGGTGGAAGCCAATGGTTTGTTACTGAAAGGAAATTAACAATGGTGTCCTGCTTTCCTCCTGATAGAGCTGAATTTTCATTGCTCTGCATTTTCCCTCCAGTATTTTTGACACAAGGAGGAAGGACCTGGGTTAACATAATCTGTCAAGCAGAGCATGCAATGACAGGATTTTATGAGGACTCTAGGACACATGGTTAAAGTTCAGAAATGATAAGTAGTAAGATGATTGCCTCTATTACAAAAAAAAAAAAAAAGAAAAAGGCATCTTTTTGGTCGTGCTAAGTAACTCTGTTATCATATCTGATGTGAAAGCTCTTGCATGCTAAAATCTGAGGAGTGTACAAGACAAAAATRTGAATCTTCAAAATTTTATTGAAGAAATAAGTTTTCTGACTTGTTGATGAGAAATGGCCTCTTACAGACCTGTTCTCTTCTAATGGCATAGGGACAGGCTATTCTATAAGGACCATTGAACAGATACTGTTTTGGATGTTAAGTCATTAAACCCTGTGTCTGAACATGGTTTTCCCTTTTTCCTTAAATGCACTTACAGAAAATTAACATTATTGTATTACAATGTCTTAAATAATATTACTATGAATTCAAATATACAATTCYTTATTTWAAAWAAATTTWAAAARTCATAAGGTTCTAAAATAATTKTAGATTTTATTATTATTATTTCTCTGGAATTTCCAGCAAAGTAAATGAGCCATAAGGTCCTTTGAAGTTCTTTGCTCACTTGAAAAACAGATTGAATATTCCGCAGCTATTGCAAATCATTGTATCTAAGCAGTWACTCATCCAGTTGTTGGTTCTGGTRGTAAGGGTAATATCTTAAATTCTATGTGGGATACCCAAAAGATTCAAACAAAGGACATATAATTTGGATTGCCATATTGGACWTTATCTATTTATGCACATTTTGATAATGACATAACACAGATATTTATAGTGAAGGAGATGTAAACCTGGGACAGTTTCATTTAAGAAAGGCTGGTGTGATATTCTGACACCACACCACACTGCATGCAATCTACAGTTGGTATTTTCAATACACAAAGCCATAAAAAGACAACACATGTCTGTCCCATTCACCTTCTCACCAATTAACCTTATTCATCTGTTACTGGCTTCCCCTCACTCAAAAAATCTTTCCTGTTGGCAGAAGCCAAGTGKCAGGCAGCAAAGCTGTAGTGTACTCACGTCCACTTGACATCTCCTTAGAAAATTTCCCTTGTGAACTCTCTCTCCCACCATTGTTTCATCCCTGCCAACACAGCTTTAAAAGTATAAATCTCATATTCTAAAAAACATCTAAATAGGTAGCTGGTTTGTGAGTGTAATATGTCAGACTATCACAGTAGGCTTTTCTAAGAATAGGTTACCTGATTTAAAAATAATGTAATTCTATTTATTAAAAAAAAAACATTTTCCACAATTAATGTCCATTTCCCCTAAGGAAAAACTTGCCCAAACACATTGCTACAGACAGGATTTTCCCATTTGTTAACAAAATTTGTATTTGTCCCCTAACCCATTTCAACAGGGTATATTAGAAAAACTCTGAGCTGGTAAAAGTAAATAAGAAACTCTGCAAGTTCTTTGTATCTATAGTTTTGCTTTGATATATACAGTTTTGTTCTATAACTTGTTAATGGAAATAAAATATACAAAAATCYAGAAAGAAAACAAAAACAAAACCAAAAACTAACCAAAATCTACTCTACAAATGGATCAAAACARGGCCATGGAAGAAGGACTCTTCCATCTTCTGGCTTGTTATCTACACTCCTAAAAGCAGCAGAAAGATTGAATTAGAGTAGAGAAAATTAGACTAGATTAGAAAGCAGAAGGAGGAAGTAAGGAGAAAAACTTACAGAAAATGGTCCCAGAGCTCTCTTTTGCAAAGAGTCATTGTCATATTAGGMAAATGACAATCCAGTAATAAAACTGCCACCAACATGTATAAGACCAAAATTTTCAATCTATTGACACGAATATATACACACTGAAATACACATACATGAAAAAGGGAAAATGTGGGAAGCAAAGATTCCCCCTAGCTCTCTATTAATATTTTTGTCAAAGCTATGGAGATCACGCAGCAGATTTGTGGATTTTAAATTATATTGCATTTGTCCATACATAAAAATTTCCACTGCTGTCTAGAGAAGGTCCTATGACTGCCAAAGGCATTTGGGTGGCACTCAGAAATAATTGCAATCTCACCAGAAGTTACAGRCACAGCTTCATAATGCTTAACTTCATTTTGGGACACATACAAGCCCACACGTTTCATTTTCACCAAATTCAAAATGTTCTTGGGAAGAATGCAACATCCCTCCAAGATCGTCCTCTCAAAACAAAAGCAAAACAAAACAAAACAACAAAGYAAAACAAAGCAAAAAACCCAACAAATCAAACCAAAACAAACCCAAYRAAACAACCAAAYTAAWCCAAAAAAACCCCAAAAACAAACACATCCCACACACAAAACACAAACAAAAACCAACTGTCATGTTTCTGCTACAAAACTGTGTGAGTCTTTGTGTTTGTGCACAAAGCGCAGTGCACAATTTCACTGTGCTCCTGTGAAGTGATATGGAATGTGAAATCACATGTAGCAGTCTATAAGGAGGTAATTCCAAGGTGAATGTTGGTCTCTTGTCCCAACTAACAAGTGACAGGATGAGAGAAGATGGMCCTAAGTTGTACCAGGGGAGGCTTAGATTGGATATTGGGAAAAATTTCTTCACGGAAAAATTTCTTCACCAAAAAATTTGTAAAGCACTGGAACAGATTTCCCAGGGTAATGAAGGAGTCACCACCACTACAAGTATTCAAAAAAGGTGTGGGTATGGCACTTGAGAAAGGATTTGACAACAACCATCATGGTAGTGCTAGAATCACAGCTGACTGATAATCTTAAAAGTCTTTTTCTAACCTTAATGGTTCTTTGATTCTATGATATATGTCCACACTTACACTAGTCTTTCTAGTTTCACTTACAGTCAGTGTCAAATGATAAACTGCTCACGAGTCTGAATGTTAAGGTTCAGAGCACAATTGACCATCTTAAGGTAGATATTGAAAATTAGCCAGCTCAGCAGGAATCTGTATGTTGCATTTTTTTTTCTTTTTTGGTGTTAAAGAGACCATAAAATTACCAGTTCATATATCCAGAAACTACATACTGTGCATCTATTTATACATATGTATTCATATAAAAATCACTTCTACTTGTAATGTCCTCTGAACAGTTTCAAGAAGCAAAAACAKCTGCCAGAGATTAATTTTACATAGATGCTCTCTCCTACATTTCAAATACTACATTTCAAATAGCTATGGTCCATTCACCAACTGCAAAGTGAAAGAAAGATAGGAAGAGCTTAGAACTGCCAGAAAACCCATCTAAAATTATAATCCTCAGAAAAGAGACTCTCTTTCACAGCTGACCTGCTTCACAGGTATCATTCAGACTCCAGTATGTAAAATTTACAATTTCAACATGTTACCAAGAATTCCTTCAATGCATCAGCAGCTATCAGGAGCATTCAGATACTAGAACTGAATGTATTTGTTAACTCACAGTTTACTCTGCACCATTTCTGAGATCACGGGGTATGTTGAAGGACTTGTACATGCCTGACTAACCTTGCTTGATGCATGATCTTCTGCAGATGCCATAAATACTAATTGTTCTCTAGAYACATTGGCTACTGTGTACATACAGAGGGATCTGGTCCAGTTTGCCCCTAAAATCAGATGAAATGTGTTTTAAGTTGTATGTGCTACCCTACCTTGCAATTGTCACGCTAGTCTAATCCAATGAGACACAAGCACATAGTCTATTACTACCAGAGAGCTGGAATAKCAGTTTGTTTTCTGTGTTAGGTAAAGTGCCTCCTCTTTAAGATACTCATGACAAAAATAAATAGTAATTTATATATATATAAAAAATCTTGCTTTTCATTCAGCTTTTAAAATCTTCCCACCTTTTTTGTAAGTAAACAACTTGTAAAAGAAAATAAAGTTAGTCCTTACAGACTACAATAATAAAAACAGTATTTATTTCAATTGCATAATTTTATCAGAAATACTTATTTCTGATAAAATTAGTCTTGTACTTAATCAGAAATATTAAAATAACACTGTTGTTAAAAAAGGAATTGCAGAAAGGTGTAATAACTTGTGGATGCTTTACTTAAACTACACATTTGACACATTTACCCTCTGAAAGACTCTGAMAACCCTGTGTAAATTATTTGGCAACAAGAGTAGAATTAGTGAGATGTAGGCATGAAATTATACTTGCTCTGTAGTTATATTTGTGGCGCAGGTGAGTTTCACAGCAGTTGTGCCCCTCTGCACATCCWGGGCACTCAAGTCAATTCCCTGGGCAGATCAGGAACACCCCAACAGTTCCCAGCTGAGACAATTTGTTGATAAGAAACAATAGATTGACTTTAGCCAAGGTGGCTGATTTAGCTCCTCCCTGCCTGCCCAACAAATTATTGGACAAATTCATACTCTGGATCTCTCTAGGTGTGAATTTCAACCAGTTTTAGAAATTTCCCCRGGCATCTTCTGTTGGACTTGGTCCCTTTTGTATTTTTCAAGTGATTTTCATGGCAGAGAGGACCAAACTGTGGGTAKGTAAAATGCAGTCAGGTGAGCAGAAACTGCTTCCACAGATGCAGAAATGGACAGGCAGGACATTCCTGCCAGGAATTTGCAAGAACAGGGRTGGGCCGAGGTGGGGAATGAGGCAGGGGCACAGCCTCCATGGCCACAGTGCAGTCCCTCAGGGCACCAACAGGGCTGGCAGGAGCAGGGGCTGGTAACACCATCTGCCAACAGTCTGGACAAGCAATTATCAACGAGATTCAGAGTCCATCAAGGGAATCTTTTCAAAAGCAGAAGGCGATGGGACCAGAGCTCTGTWACAGCTTTTTGCTTCAAGTTAAATTCATGATTTATGGAAGAAGGGAGGCTTCTAAAGTCAAATAATGTGACTATTAGGTGTGGGAGTAGTCTTTCCATCTTGTACAGGAGGAGGGAGAACACGACAGGGAAGGTGATTTTCTCAGGATGAGGTTCATTCTTTGCAAGAGGGCTGTGCTGGCCCTTGGAGTTTCCCTAAATACAGGAAGATCAATTACACAATTCATGGCAGTTGTTGTAATGYAGAGACAGAGATTTTGAAATTTGTCTGAGCTTGCCTGAACAGTTTCTGGATTTGTTGTGTTTATTTCAGTAACACATTTTAGACTATCTTCTSTATAAAATATCACAACACAAAATTKGAGGTAGCGGCAGAAAGGACTTAAATCCTGTGTCTTGTATTTTGCAAGACACAGGATCTATCTTCCAAAATATATTCTAAGCACAGCTGTATCTTTTTGTCCTGAGTAAGGAGTGGCAACAAATCTGTCTCACAAAGAAAAGTGAGATAAAACTTTGCAATGAGAGGATGAGACTATTATGGCACTGTTGGTCCTTCAGTCCTATTTTCTGGAATGATCAAAAACTTTCTAATTTTCACCCAACCCAAAAAACTATGCTTAGTAAGTTCAAGGCTTCAGCAGAAAATAACTATGGGCTTCTGACTGGAAAACTGTCTTAATAGGATTCAGTAAAAAAAAAAAG
Source organism: Cardinalis cardinalis (assembly GCA_014549065.1). Lineage (NCBI taxonomy): Eukaryota > Metazoa > Chordata > Aves > Passeriformes > Cardinalidae > Cardinalis > Cardinalis cardinalis. The sequence continues at coordinate 9,168,480 of JACDOX010000011.1, read as the reverse complement.
CTACATTTAATTTCATAATCACAGTCTGCTTACTATCATTAACGATGTTTTGCTTATATTCCCAAACAAATAATGATTAATAGCAAAAGGCTCCAGGACATAAAATGTAATTTATTAATTACCAGACTTCTGTTAATTAAGATCTGTATTTACATTGTACAATCATTAGTATAACATTGTTTTTAGTATCACTGACATGAAGAAGAGCAAGATTTAAATCTGAGACTTATATCTCATCCGTATGACAACTGCAGAAATTACTACTTAAAGCATCAATATTCCTAAAATACATTTCTATGGCAAATATGCAAATTAAATTGAATAATATCATGTACAGAATAATATCATGTCTTATTCTTAATAGGGAAAAATTTCWATATACCAGTCATTATGAACATGTGACCTCACATGTTATAGCAGAGGTAAAAATGGAGGCATGCATCCTAATTGTTGTCTTGAATCCCACAGGGATTGGATCCTTCCCTGGATGTGAGAAGTATGCAACTTCTTTCCAAAACAATTTTCTAGTGACACAAATCCATTAAAAGAATAATGAAAAAACAGAATTGAAGCATGGATTAAAATCAGGTGGTGCTACAGAAAAAGAAACTCAGTATTTTATTTTACTGAAACAATGTAAGTAAGGATATTGTACATAATTTCATGTACCCAAGCCCACATTACAGTATCAAAATCTCTGCAGAGCAATCCAGTAAATGTTTATTTCTGCTGCTGGTAACTGTCTTTAACAGGTAATCCCATTTTCCTTATAATCCTTGTTATCAGTGTGGAAGGTGCATTCATAATGTGAGCCTTAGCTATCAGCAGAAAAACATGGATCAAAAGCTCTGGGGAAAAAAAATGAGAGACGTTTCCTCTGGAACTGGCATCCAAACTGCAAGCAAATATGTGGTTATATAATAATGTGTGTTTATTATATTCATGGGTAAGATTTTATGCTGTTCTTATTTGAATACATGAAAAACTAGATTCAAAAATAAGTTTTCCACCGAAGGCTTGGGGAAAATGACAGAAGTCCTTTAAAATTCATTTTGGGCATAGTTATTTTATACCTAAAGCTCTGACCTGTAGTTCYTCTGGGAAGATGGGAGCTAACAAACAATACAGGGGAATAAAAGGGGTTTTTTTTCCCATGTGCAATATTTTCATCGTTCCACATCCTTTTTTAATAATCATTTTTTGAGAAAGATGAACAAAAACATCCAATAACCTGAGAATTTCCTGTCCTGCTCTTTTCAGTGACACAATTTTACATGAAAACAATTCCTAAATCATGTCGCTTGTGCAAGCACAACTGCAGTAAGATCAAACGGGTTTTCACGAATATKACTTATTATAACTTACARGCATACTTCCACCACTTCTCAGGGACTAACACAAACGGCAGAAAAGCAAGGATATTATCTGATTTTGGGGCAACAGCTTTGCTTTGGCCACTGATACCCAAGAGCTGTTGACTACAAAGGTAGAGACACAGCAAGAGAATGCTGCTAGGTAGAGGACACAATTCCTTCAGGCTCTTCTGCTCTGAAGTAGGAAAGYAGTTGGCCTGCTATGACAGCTGAAAAAGAGGAAAATCATTTATCTTCTGGGTGGTGGCTTAGCAGTGTCCCAGTGCCAGGCAGAGAGGGCAGAGCTGCAGCAGTGCCAGAGCAGYCCTGGGGCCGGGCAGGTTGAAGCTTCCTGCCGCAGACATCCCTGTGCTGACACTTGGTGAAGGGATGTGTCCAGGGCCAAACCAGGAGCTTCTGTGCCCACTCCAGCTGTGGCCAAGGGCTTTGCAAGCCCCACATAAATGGGTCTGGGCTGGGATACGTTTTGCTTTTGTTCCTCCCTTGGAGCACAAGCCCTCCGGCTTCATCCCCCTCTCGTCGCTTTTGGTGCTGCCGCCAGAGGGCACGAGGAGCCAAACTTTGGTGGCTTCACAGCGAAACTCTTCCTGCAGAAGGAACAGAGTCACTAAACTGTGCTTTGTCATCTCTGCAGTCAATAATCAGGCTGCTGGTTGGGAAGGAAGAAAGAGGAGATTTCCTCCAAAAGGGAGGAAATCCAAGAGCATATCCTTGGGCGTACCTTTATTTGTGAGTCTTTCTGTTTGCTTGTTTCATCTTTTATACCCCAGATGATGTGTACAGAAAACACACAGCTTTGTCCCCTAGTTGTGGGAATTAATTCCTCCAGAAGGAAAAGGTCATATTATGCACCTGTCAATGATCTTTTCTGCTGCCTTGCAAAGCATGCCAAAGGGAATGTGGCTCTGTAGTGCAATGTTTGCTTTCTCTTCCACGTGCTGCATGACCACTGCCTTTATCATGACAGAGGTGATATCCACGGTTTGGATATTCAGAAATTCTGCAGGACATTGGGGCTCATTGGTATGGTGACTACTTAGCTGAAGTGTTAAGTAAGTTTCAATTTCATGAACATATCACCCCATTAATTTTTTCAAAATCCAAAACCATGCAGCTTCTCACACCCAGGGGAGTGMCTTCCTTAAACTTAAGGGTATCATTCTAAATGCATCTAAGAGAAAATTAAATTCTGAGATGTGGAAGTGTTGGTGTCTTTAATAAATCCATATGGTGCCCTCCTTAATAATGTTTTCACAGAAGAGAATGACGACAGGAGCCATGCCGCTCCTGAAGATGCAGAGGGTGGTCTGTAGGAAATAGGTAATAGTTGGAAACGTTAACAGCAGCCCTTACTGTTTTTCTTGTCTATTTCTGATGACCCAGAAGTTCTAGCAACACTCTTTTTCCACTATTCTTGCAGGGTCACCAAGGTACAGTAGGAAATTTTTTTTAATGTTCCTTGGAGAATGATGATCAGTTACCTTCTTTAACACCTGAAACTACTGTATGTGTTATAGTTTCTCACAATTAATAGATTAGAAACCTTTCAGTAAATCTCTTTTTTTAAATTTTGGGTAACTTAACTGAAGTCCTCACAGTAAATCCCTTATTTCCCCAAATACGGTAAATATGACTGTAATGATTTAATTAATTCTACTTGTGAAGTGTCAAAACCAAGAAAGACTTTTCTRAGTATACATATCACAGACATCTTGGTGTCCTTTTTAGAATCCAAAAATTATTTTGTCATGTAGAAAGGGTTGCAGCATCAACTAAATACAGAGTGCTCTTTATAACCCCTGAGAGATGTTCCAAACCTTGCCTCCAGACAGATGTGTCATGGGAAGAGTTGCTCTTCTTAGAAGTATCCAAAGATGTTATTGCACCACCATATGGGTAACTGTTTGCTGTTTTAAACATYTATGACCAGAGGTTTTAGGCTGAGAACAGGACATTTTTACTTGCAAAAGCAGTTTTCCTTTTTCATATTTGGAAAACCAACACTCAGAAATAAAAACAGATGGTTTGATCCAAAATACTTGCATTGAGATCAAGGCAGAAACAGGAGTATGATGTCCCAATGTCTGAACAGCTTTTGCCCCTCCTGGAACTGTTGATCTCTTCCCCACAGACAGAGGAAAGCTATTCTTTGATCTGTTTTTGATGACCTGATAAAAGACATTTCTGAATTTCCCTGAATACCTTGAAAGAGAATGTCCTCTTAATGTCTTGCCAGATACATGTGCTGAAAGGCTGTCACAAATTCATTAAAAACCAGGAGACTAAAAGGATGCTTTTCAAAAGAAAAAATTGTTAGTGAAACAATCCTCTTATTATTCTCTAAGTTTTGAATTTTCCCATTTCCAGGTTTTTCTGTTAAGTAGTGATAGAAAATATGAAAAAAAAAATACTTGGTATCTGCAAACCAGCAGGAGCAGGTAAGGATACCACCCATACCTAGTGAAGACGCTATGGATGACACTTTTCACTATTTGGATGTAGAAATAAGGGAAAGCTTCCAAAAACTAGGTTTAACAGGATTTAAAAGAGCTAAGGTGTACAGCAGAGCTCTTCAGCAAACCTGGATATGTGGAACACAGTGATCAGAAAAGTGAGATGAAGTTTCATTCTACTTGGACAACTAAACAGAAGTCRTAGACCACAAGAAGAAACATGAGTTACCTAAAAACGTTGTTCAGGAAGTATTGGAAAATGTGCAGGAATAATGCATATCTGTGCCTAGATAAGCCAGGGCAACAGAATCATATTCTTTCTTCAGAAGGAAAAATTCTGTATTTAGCAAAGAAGTCTACTAACAACACTACATCAAATTTTCATCTGTTTTTTTTCCCGTTAACTGAGACATTATTGATTATTTTTGTGAATTTTTAATTAATTTTATATTTTTATACTTCTCAGGGCTCATTTTCTAGTTCCTAGCAGTAAAAAGTTCCCTTGCTGTGTTTGTGACTGTAATTTTGTGGTACATATRTATCTGATGCCCTTTCACCTGATTTCACATACCATAAATATTTCTTTCATAAAATGTTTTTTTGTAATTTATTTTATKAACTGATTGATGCCACATCTCATTTTAACTCTAGTTATCATCCTGTTCACTGTCTTTCAAAGGCGTATAATTTCATTCATTTTAAACCAATGCCTCACAAAGATTGAAGGTTTCACTTCCAGAGGTCTCTGTATTTGACAGTGCTGTGGAGGCTGTGGTTAGAAACATACCATATAACACAAGGTGTTACATGTAAAATACATCCACATGTTAGGCTTTACTGTCTTTGAGGTGGAAKATTTTTACTGTATTATTAGTAGAAAAAAAGTTAATATTACTTTGCTTTAATATCTTCTTTCAATTTTTATTTTACAAGTTATTTTTCACAGYCAGTGTTTACTTTCTGAGGCACATGTTCCTACTAAAGCTGTTTTTAAAAGCCATGTTTTTTTCTGAAGCCCTCTCGCCTTTTAAAAGTACAGTTCAGGAATTCATGGATATTATGTCTATCAGAAATATGATGTGTACAATGCTGTCATTCAGTTTGGAAAAATAATGTTTWTGCACCAAATGCACTTACCTTTGAGCACACAGACCACAGTCACYTTATYACTCTCAAAGTTGTTTTTCAGTTARTTGGGCAAATTGTACACATCCTRGTTTGCAAGCCATGATGCCACTTRGCTTCTGCTAATATCAACTGKTCAACTACTTAGATGCTTGAAACATTGGAATTACACCAACAAAGCTTTCTACCTCCCCAGTAACATAGGAAATGTCTTTTAATAAATATTCTGGCAGACATATCTAGTAAAACACAGCCAAAACATGCATGTAAAAACTTCAAACAGGAGGTGAAGAAACTGCTGTTGAAGAGCCTTTATTTATTAGGGACCAGAAGAGGTGATGTTATGTTTGATATTTTCAGCCTTTTTTCTTTCTTCCTTTCAAATGTTGCTGTATTTCCTTTGATAGTTAGGTCATCTTTATAAAATGAGGGTTGACCACAAGCACATGTTCCTGGGAATTGCTCTTTTTTTCCTGGCTTTCAGTTTCTTTAAGAAATATGACTTGTATATTGAAGCAGAGGGAAGTCTCAGGCACCAGGAGGCACCACCAGCTCGGGCTGCCCCTACACAGCTGCTGTGTGACTCCTCCAGCTCTGCCCATGGCCCAGGACCCCGTGTCAGCCCCCATGTCAGCGCAGAAGGCCGAGATAATTGCACTGACCCATGCCTTAGCAACTGCAAAAGTAAAAGARAATAAACATCTWTACAGACTCGAGGTATGCATTCAGAGTCACGCATGCACGTGGAGCCATCTGGAAAGAGAGGGGRCTGCWGACCTCACAAGGAAAGAARAGACAATCCGGCTGCTGGAAGCAGTTCAGCTGCCTGAAAAGGCATAGTAAGGCACACCAGAGAGTGAGCTCAGAATTGGAGGAAGGAAATGAGCTGGCGGATGGAAAGGCAAAGAAAGCAGCAAAAGGTGAGGTAAAAATGGACAGATTTCCCCTTGAAGGTAAACTAGAATATAATAATACTAATCAAAAGGGACATGCAACCACAAGGGGTGGGCCACCATTGAAAGGGAGCTGGTAATCCCTTCCCATTTTTGTGGTCACTAGCGAGGGAGGAGCACTAGAAAACACACTGGGGCCCAACAACTTAAAAGCTTTTATAATAAAGTGTGGCTCCTTTCCCGGAATGACCAAAGCTGCCAGTGATACAGAGTACATCAAAATGAAGTGTTGACTTTTAAGTAGTAGTTTCCACAGGCTTTCTAGAACAYACATCCRATTGAAAGAATTGTTGGGAATTTATATGCCACTATTACTCAGGTMAACCAACAGTGTGATCCTTGCCTCTGGACTAACCTCAAAAATACCCCCAGGCCGAAATTCAGTCAGATTGGGAAGGGCCATGGGCCTGGACAGCAGTGGCAAATTGACTTTTCAGAACTCCCAAGGAAGGGGGGTATCAGTATTC